>JAHWFO010026864.1:3065778-3134252 GCA_023313115.1 Rhysida immarginata
CCCCCCCCCCCCATCCTCTTCCTGTATGCCGCGTTATTATTCAAGCGTGCCCTGCTGCAGATCGTTAAGCATAGGCTAAGGCGTACATGAAAATGTTTTGCTCCGTTGTCTTTTGCACATTAGTGTGCCATTTTTGTTTGTTGAGTATCTCGCTAGGGGCCCTTTTTGAGTTTTGATTAACGATGTATGATTTGCATATTGTATCTATGTGGTAATTAACAGAAATAAATGAGGAAATGATTTTGAAAACCAATCCAGGGTCTCGTCCTCAATAACTGGTCCCGAACCCCTTGATCGCCCCACTCTCCAGTGTGTTCTTATTATATATGTGCTCATGTACATTAACTGGAGGGTGGGGCTGTCACAAATGCCTATAACGCTGGCCAGATGACTTCACTAATGAAGATACATCAATAGATGTGTGAATATTAAAACGTTAGTTCATTGAGAGATATGCTTTTCAATTATTGGGAGCTTTAGCATAAAAGCTACTTATAAGAATGCGCCCTTGGTCTGTACGTTTATCCGGCCGTCCGGCCGCCGTTTGCACGATAACTTGAAAACGAATTAACTTTTTCAAATTCTGTTTTCAGAAATATGACCATCAAAGTCTTAGCTCGGCCGTATCAACTTTTCAGAATTTTTCGTGGATCCCTTTAAGTTGAAATCACGTGCTAAATCAGTGAGTGTAAAGAATACAAAGATAAAGGCATGTCATATAACAATCGATTTGTCAAGAAGGAATACATTGTTATTTTCTGTTCATCTTTTAAGCATTACTAACATCGGCGCGCGCACGTGAAATTGCTTTATCGACGCACGATTGCTCAAGTGCTCATAATCTATTAAATAGCGGAAGAATTGAGCTAATTATTGGTTTTATAATGTCAGTCCTTCATAATTTCTACATTTTTTGAGACAGAATGTTGAAATTCGGAATGTAGCTTATTATGGGCATGCCCATCTGCACTATTTAGTTTGGTTTTGATTGGTACACTGGGGTCGGAATTACGGGGGTGAGATTCAGTGAGGGCAACATATCTATGTGCTATTTAGGTACGTAAAGGCGTGAAATTCGATATCCAGATTCCTCTAGGCAAGATCTACTGTACTAGCAAGTTTAGGCCCAATTGTTCCAGCGGGGTCAGATTTGCGGAGGTGGCAGTCACTTGGTCCTTATAACTATGGCAACATATGGCATCATACATTCGGAAATGAAAAAGGAAAGAAGATACGAGGTTTTTTACATTTTATACATATTACGTTCGAGAAAATCAATATTTTTGATTAAAAATCTTGGGGAGAGGTAAAAAGTGCAGATAAAGGGGTAAAAACAGATGACTTCAGGATCTACCAGTTGCCTTCCCCTACTCGGGGGAAAGGGGGGGGGTAATTTCTTTTTAATAAATGTATAAATGTATTTCTGCTTCACTGCTAAAGTTCCTCCTTGGAATGTTTACAAGATTTTATTGAATAAATAAATCTGTTTTCAAAAGATAAGAATTTACATTTCTTATCAAAGAGTTTTTTTTTTAATGTCCTGATCTTGTTAACATGATATGACATGTCAACTTTCAAATTATTTTTGTGCTAATGCATAGGCCGTGAATAATGAATTAACATTGACCGACATGATTTGGTTTGTTTGTTTGTTTGTTTATTTTGGAAATACTTTCCTATGACAATCTTGGATCTGTACATTCGCTGGGCTCTTAAGTGATCTTTTCCTCATTTATGGTTTTTTTCTTATATATATTAACAACGACACTACTGTAAATATTTAATCAATAAATATTTAAATATTTAATTAGATAATTTTTTAATCAATGCACAATCAAAGATTATCAATTACAAAAACTCTCAAACGGAATTGTTCCAAGAAATCTAAACGCTTTATCGATAATCCACTTGAAATAAACTATATAAATTGATCTTATTGTTAATTTAGTTATATCACCTTGTTAGAATTTCTAAAATTTTTGCATCCCATATTTTTATATTTTTTAAAATTAGTATACGTGATAGCTTTACAGTTGCTTGAAGATGAAATCAGTTATATTATTAATTGTATTCTTTTCTTACACTGTTGCTAATGCTCCTTTAGGAAGTAGACCACCAAAGAAATACGCGTTTTCATATCCATTAGAACCACATACAGCTGTTGCTAAATTAGATAAAATTCCTCTTCCGGATGGTGCTTCTGAATTGACATTCAGCTTCTGGGTATACCAGGCAAATAACGAGGTCGAGAATTACTATGTTAGCTATGCCACTGAAAAAAGCATCTATGGAAACGGTTTCTATTTTCTTTCCATTGGTTCAAATTTCGAGTTGGCTGTAAATAATGCGCGTACTCCTTTTGAAGCACCGGTTCGACTGAACGAATGGGTTCATTATATGGTCACTTGGAAATCCACAGATGGTTCCATAAATTTCTATATTAATGGGGAGCTGAGTCACTCAAAATCATACGATAATCTCAAAACTACGATCGCTGGCGAGGAGGGGATGTTAGTTCTTGGTCAAGATCAAGATATAAAGGGCGGAGACTTTGAAACACTCGAGAGTCTCCGAGGAGAGATAACGGAAGTAAACGTTTGGAATAAAGCACTGAACGAAAAGGAAGGTAAGAAAATTGAATCTTTTTTTTTTTTTTTTTTTTTTTTTTGCATTAAGCTGTAAACAAATTTAATTTATTTAAAAGATGCATATTTGATAAATTTGGCTCATATGATAAATTTAAATTGTAACAAATGCTCATTGCCCGTACCAGCTCACATCATGTCCGCAATAGCCCAGTTGGTAGAGGCAACGCGCCTGATAGTTGGTTCGAATTCAGGTCGCGGAATTTTACCTTCCGCTTTTTAGATTAATGTTTGGAGCATTAACTCCGGTTTAAATTAAATGCTTTTGTAAAAGCTTACTTGTTTTCGCCTCTCAAAACGCAGGCAAAGTCGAAAACTGAATTTCTTTATTTGAGAAATTTGTTGAGAAAGGGGAACTAATCAAAATGTGCAAACCATTCTTCATTATCGCATAAAGTTCTACTGGGTTTCATACACAAATAATTTGACATGCTCCTATTGGAAAAAATCCAGAGAAGTGAGATCCGGTGATCCCGCTGGCCATGGGACAGAAACTCCACTTTCAATCCAGTGATTAGGAAACTCTAGTCCAGGTGCTCGTGGACATCATCATGGAAGTCAGCAGGCGTACCGTCATCATCCGCTCGCGGACTAGATCTCGTGGCGCCTGAAATATTCATTTCCGACCACTGGTTTCCTATCACACAATACTCAGTTTACAGTGCTCTACAAGCTGTATAATTTTGTAAATATACAGTTTGATACAGCCTATCTACTGTAAATATAGACTTGTCTTAAAGCAACACCTAGAAAGAAAGCCGGCGCATTGAAACGTTATACATTGTTACATGATCTTATAAGAAGCCATAATTTAGGGCTTATTACCAACACCACCTCTACTCAGTCTGAGCGCGAAAACGTCATACATTCTTACAACACATACAGTAGGTATTGTTAATCATATTTCAACTAAAAATAAGCCCAAAATTGTCCCTACCGTTGGTGGATATAACAATGTATGATTTTTCCGTGAGCAGGCTTTCTCTCTAGGCCAACAATGAAAAATCTTCTTGAATGAATTTGCCTTATTCTTGTGGTTTTCAGTGTGCTGAATCAACGCCACCTAAAAAACAAAGCCTTCTCACTGCCTGTGGACTGCGTCATCAAACCAGGGCTGAAAATTCATTGTTTACAACAAACGAAAAAACGCTGATCACAACAGGTGCTTTTTCGTTTGTTGTAAACAATGAAAGTTGACTTGTCAGCCCAGGTGTGATGACGCAGTGACCAGGCTTTGTTTTTTAGGTGGCGTTGGCTGAATCGTGGCCTACGTGGCGTTATCTATCACGTAGGCCACGGCTGAATCAACACCACCTAGATAGAAGGCCTGCGCAGAGGAACGTCATACATTGTTACATTACACTAAAGCGGCTATTGTTAATCGTATTTTTTCCAATATAAGCCCGAAATTTGGCCGTTTGATGATGATGTAGGCCTTCTGCCTAGGTGGTGTTGACTGAATCAGAATCTGCAATCTGCGTTTAGATATTTCCTATCATGTATCATTTCCAAGTTAAGTACATAGAGACTTCAATGTTAAAGTAATGTGTGGGAAGAAAAGCGGCTGCAATGT
This sequence comes from Rhysida immarginata, assembly GCA_023313115.1. Classification (NCBI taxonomy): domain Eukaryota; kingdom Metazoa; phylum Arthropoda; class Chilopoda; order Scolopendromorpha; family Scolopendridae; genus Rhysida; species Rhysida immarginata. The sequence goes on from JAHWFO010026864.1 coordinate 3,069,997, forward strand.
TAAAGTATCCATATTTTTGGGCCACAAAAGAAATTTATCAGGCCCCAAAACTCTGAATAATTTAAGTGGCGTCTTGTTTTTGCTGATTTCATATCCGGAAGTAATTTGATTACTTTTTATTTCTTTAATTTAAAAGTGTTTCATTGAAAAAAAAAAGAATCTGTGGATGATAGAAAAAAACCGAGGTCAGATACAGATTCAGCACAAACAAAAGAAAGAATCAGCTCTTAACGTTAAAGAAGACTTTAAAAAGTTATTTTTTGTTGGCTTGTGTTATTGATAGAAATACGACTAACAATAACTTCTGACAATGCTTGAGATAAAGTACATAATGCGTGACGTTTCAGTGCGCAGGCTTTCTTTCTAGGAGGTGTTGCTTAAAGTTGCTGAAAGGGAACCTTAATGCAGGAACTTCGCCTGTGCAACTAAATGTAAATCTATGTGAATTAAATGAAATGTGTATAAAAGATATCCACTTATAGGAAATCTCTTAGTACAGATTACAAACTTTCGCTAAGGAATAAGTATACTAATTTTTGGTTTAAATATTTTAAGTGCACTTAAAAAGCGTATAAATAAATTTTATTTAAATTATTTCTAACCAATTACTTGTTAAATATTAACTTATAATGTCAGTAAGCAAGTTTGTCTAAAGTAATATTAATTTTTTAAACTTTTTAATTCAGTTCAACAGGTGTTTAAATCTGAACTGGAAGGAAATGTCGTAGCTTGGTCTAAGGTTATCTGGAACCTTGACGATGATATCTCCGTCGTTGATTCTTCTTTCGAAGAGCGAATGAAGATTGTCATGAACTCAGAAAGAAAGAAAAAATTATCTATATAATCTTTATTCTTAATCCGAAATACATATTTTTAAAGGAGAGTATCAAATCTTGTTTGTATCAATGTGTCACGAATATTTTTGTGTTATATTTTTATGTATTTTTGCATCACTTAGAAGGTTTGACAGAGTGTGGACAAAAGTGAAATTAAAAAAAAGCCTAAATTTATTGTCACCACAGTAATACATAGAAGCAGAAAAAGCCTATTGAACTTAGTAAAAATAAAATTCGAAGTTCATAAATCAAAAGCTTAATGTTCTTTCATTAAAGGTTATCGCAAACACATTGATGAAGCACACACAAACTTGTGTCGAACCAAACTCAGGTAACTGGCTTTCTCATGTAGGAGGTAAAAGCATTAAGACGTTAGCTTTCCGTTGAAACTATTATTATAGCTGCAAGATATATTAATTATATAATACAGGTCGGGATCACCAGTCTGAAATGTGGATAACATATTAATAAATAGCCAAAAATGTCTCCAATTGTCAATTTCCGGAGAATTATTGTTAGAGCAAACACAATAGCACAAGTGAGAAATGTTCGAAGGACGAGAATACACCATACGCATGTTACGATTCTCTTTTTATCAGTGCTCCCTTGTAACAGTGAATCGACACAGGAATCGAGCGAGAGATATGGTTTCATTAAAAGTCAATTGCGAGAGATATGTGTAAGTTGACATTATCGCGTCGTTTGGTTTGGTTTTGTTTGTTTGGTATTAACGTTCTTTTCAACTGCTATGATCATTTCAGGACGGCGTTATAGGGGCCGCAAATTTTGCCTCGCAAGGATTCTTTAACGTGCAGCCGGCAAACGACTAAACGGGACCAACGGCTTTACTTCCCTTCAAAAGGAAGTGCGTGATCTCAGGATTTACCCCTGAAAAATCCTCGTCGTCCTCGGCCGGAATCGAACCCGCGTATTCGGGCATCAGAGGCAATCACGCAACCTGTTGAGCCACCGAGCGTCGTGCGACATTATAGATAAATGGGCTTCCACACAGCAGAGCCTCAAAATGTGCATACAAATTTAACTGTTTGGTTAAAGTCACTCGGGACGAAAATCCACCATCGCTCTCACAATGTTGCCTTGATTTGGTATTAACGCGCTATCACAACTACCACTTATCTATGTCGACGTAGAGTCCTTGTTCCGTTAACACCATGTTGTCCTCAATTCTCGTTGTAGAACTCAAGCTGTTTACGTTTGTGTCGAGAGATGTAAATGTCGACTCCGAGTGCGTTGGCAAACATTCTTTCCTAAAGTCACCTCTCTCGTCGTGGTCGTCCTCCCTTTCCTTCTCGGAGAACCTTACCAGAGACCATCAATGAGCTTATTGATGGTCTCTGAACCTTTCATGCACACCGATTTTAGCACGTGACGTGGGCACCTGGCTCACAGATCGAGAATCTCCCCTATCCAGCCATCAGAAAGTTTATGGAACTCACAGATAAATTAAATAATAAATGATATTATAACTAGAGATAAGCCTACCAAGCATCAGGTAAAGATTTTACTATCGATGGCTTGATAGGAGAGACTCTCGATCTGTGAACCAGGTGCCCACCTCCCATTGGGCTTTCAACCACAACAACTTGGTTGTGTTTAAGACACCTTGAGACAGCATGGCTGTCCGGGTGTCTGCGATAGCCCAACTGGTAGAGGCATGGCCATGACAGCCGAGGTTCCTGGTTCGAAACTAGGTCGCAGAATTTTTCCTTCCATTTTTCGCTAGAAATATCTTTAAAGTCGTTTATTATACAGAGTATATCTAAACCCTTGTCATAAACTTCTGGTGGCGATTCCCCACAGCGAGATGAAAACAATAGTTCATATAAATATGGTTCGGATAACTAACCGTTTATGAGATTTCCGCAGTTAAAATTGAAGTTTCTGCAGCTGTTTTTTCTACTCTATGGATGGCAGGTAACATGCGGAGAAGCTACAACAAATTCTTGAAATAACATCCCATTTATTGGTTACTAACAGGTGGGCCTGCTAATAACTTCAGGTGTATATGAACAACCATTCAGGGGTGTGAAACGGGTACTGATGGTTTGAATAAATGAGATGGTTTAAATAAAAATTAAAAGTAAAATTAAATGTAAGAACGTTTTCTTAGACAGTCAAGTCTCATCATTCTATTTTATTAGGAATTTAAAGTTTCAATAATCCGTTTCTGTAAAATACAGAATTGAAGAAATCGACGTTGTTTCATTTTATTTTAAATTGTATATTCAACCTTTGCCATCATAATCGGATTGGAGAGTTTGCCACCATCTGCAAAGGAAATCCTCAGAGTTTGGTTAATGTGTGATTTGTCTGGACTATCTATAATTGTTATGTCCGCAAGATCTTCTCGTGTGACCCTCCAAAAGATAAGCATTAACATTTGTGGGGTGTTAAAGTTTGTAGATTTGTGGAGTGGGGTGTCATGAATGTATAGTATAAACGTAAAGTATCATGTGAAACTGCGGCCCTTACCACATAGAAAGTTCTATGATGAGGCCCCATACTTTAAAGAATTTGGCCATCACTGATCTACAACTTTTGATTGTCGTCTGCATAAGAAGTCGACGTGAGAGTAATATCCAGTGGTTTAAGAATAACTTTATTGAACTAAACGACTTTTAAATTTGAAATTCTCCTAAGGTGGAAATTATACACGGGTATAGAAGAAAGAAGCTTACTGAGAAAATGTTATGGCTATCGCATATTTTTTTAGTAATAGCAAAGTGCGCTTAAATATGTAGATAGAGTTGATTAAATATTAATTTAATCACTTACTTTAATAACAGTTAATTGATTGGAGATAAAATAGCTTTTGTAATTTAAATAAATAATATTAATTTTCAAGAATAAATCACAAATTTAATATTTAGAAAACATTAGAAATTGGAATTATTCTATTTGACAATTTTGCATTAACAACGTGGAAGCGTGTAAGATGCATTCCTTTATAATTCGAAAAGATGCTCCTCTTGAGTACGAGGATGCTCTAGGCTGATGCTGCTCTTGAAAGTCGAGTTGAAGAATGCTTGATCGGGACTTTCACGACCGTAGGAGAACGGCCACCTATGCAGGTAAGTCGACCGACTGGAGAATAATGAAAAATTTGAACATAACCAAACATTAGCAAGGAATCATTTCGCAAATAATTATCAATAGATAAAAGTTCTTAGTAGGATAAAATGTGATCTAAAACCGCATACCGCTTCGCCGCTCACCGAACGCGGTAAGCCAAACTGGTACCAGCCGACATTTAGCCAAACTGGGCCCGACCGAGAGATTAGCACAAGAGTTACGATGGCTATCCTTGATTCCAGTCGGGAAATAATAAATTGGGTTACATCACGAAGTCTCTGGATCACAGGGCGCAGGACGCCCTTCCTCTTTCAAGGCAATTGGAGGATTGGGATTCACTATAAAGTCACTGATTAACAATAGTTCTTGATAACAGGTGTTTGTAAAATTAATTAGTAGCTGATTGAAACCAGTATCAATTGCATTACTTGACGAAGGTAAGTCTATTAAAGTTTTTCTTCAAACCAATTGTTTAACATTAAATTACGGTCCTTATCATTAAGTTTCTTATCAGCTATTTTACTTGAAATTATGCTGGCTAGGGAGGTCTCCTTGTCCCCGTCAATTGCTACCAGGGTATCTGGAGATGGGCGTTGGAGAATCTTTCGTCGACACTTCTTTCTCTCCGACACGGGTTTCTTTCGACCGAAATATTCTTTAAGTGGCTGGAAACGTCTACTTTTCACAATACGTGTTGCGTGTAGTCCGTTTTCTTTTGAGCCTCGTTGACAGGAACTGTCGTATCCTTCATTTGTAAAATGTCTCGATGTAGAAAAATCGAAGTCGTTCATAATACAGGGTGTTTCTAAATTATCTCCCGTATTCTACTCAAAAACTATTACAGATTTTAACGTGATTTTTTTATTCTCAAAGAAAAACTCAAAACGTTTCTTAGCATGCCTTAATAAATTTCAATGTGTCCCCCATTTATGGCGTGAAGGACGTCAACGGTATGACACGCAACTTGCAGGTTAGGTTACGTTAGGTAGGTTAGGTTAGGTTAGGTTAGGTTAGGTTAGGTTAGGTTAGGTTAGGCGACCATTACCGCTGCAACCTATCTAGATATCCTGGAGAACTGCCTGATTCCACAGGTGGAAGAACTGCGCCCAACATAGTCTACCAACAAGATGGAGCACCTCCTCACTGGGACTTGCAAGTTAGGCAGTGCCTTGATACGAACTTTCCAGGATGATGGATTGGAAGGGATGGGCCAATCGATGCGAACCCTCTGGATTTTTTCTTCTGGGGATATGTGAAAGACAGAGTGTACAAGACCAAAGTTGATGACATTGAAACTCTCAAGAACAGAATAATTGAAACAATCGCTGAAATCACCCCCGAAATGCTAGCCCGAATATGGGAGGAAATTGAGTTTCGCTTTGACGCCCTTCACACCATAAATGGGGGGGGGGGCATTGAAATATATTAAGGCCTGCTAAGAAACTTTTTGAGTTTTTCTTTGTGAATAAAAAAATCATGTTAAAATTTGTAACAGTTTTTCAATAATAAACTTGTATAATTTGGGAGATAATTCAGAAATATCCTGTATATTTTTTACAGTTCGTACCATTTTGCTCGCCACTTAATTGTCTCGTTGCTGGCACCCGCTGTCGCTCCGAGAGATGCGGTCAATCTCCTTTATGTCCTCTCTCTGTCGATTTCGCAGCTCATCTAATTTTTTCTCTATAAAACTATAAATTTTTTTCTCTATATCACTTTCCTTGCGAATCTTCCCGCTGCTCATTTGCATCCCCCCCGCTTCTTAGCAAATCGTAGAGCTCGCTCCCGCTTCGCTCTTCGGCACGACCGATTGCTATCCGCGGGGGTGAGAAAGCGGGACCGATTGCTTTTATTTTTTTCACTTGACGATGTTACCTCGTAATTTTTTTAAATTAAAACGCTTCGCTCGCTTTTTCCGATGTGACAATGGCTCTTTATACGAATTAACCTATTAGGGGGGAGCGTCATTGTATTTCTACGTTTGAATTATTACTTCATATTTTTAGATATAGCAGGAGACGTTTAACACGCCTCAAGAGCGCAAATGTTTGGAAGAATAAAAGTCTGTGAATCTGGATGCGACGACAGTATCCCTGCTAAAAGTTCTTTTTGATGATAGATCGACATGAGAAATAAAAATATAATGTAATAAATATTTATCGTCAACAAATACGCTATAACAAAGATACTACGCGTCCATTTTTCAACAAGACTCAAAAATCGTCCGAAATACGTATCCAGGCGTAATAAATTATCGTGTTATGGACGTGCGGTTGTGACTCTGTTGTATCGACATTGATAGATCGACATGATCGAAAATTTCAGTGGGCCTCACTCGGAGACTTAATGGAGGGATCTGCAATTAGTGTAGCTCTCTTCGCCGCTCTAACAATGTCTATATATGTCCTAATGTGTACGCTTACGTCTATGAAATTTAATGCCTATAACGCTGGCCAGATGACTTCAGTAACGAAGATATATCGAAAGATATGCGAATATTAAAACGTTAGTTCATTGAGAGATATGCTTTTCAATTATTCAAATATGAAGATCAAAGACATTCAATTTTGACTGGTTTTCAATAAGAAATTTGATTTTACTAATCATGGTGGTCACTTAATAAGAGATCGTAATCGTCAGCCAATCACAAAGTTAAGCCAAACCCTTACAACAATAATCAGCAAAATCACTTACGGTGTGCCAGTCTAGGCCTCTATTTCTAGACTTGTAAAGATGAGACTCAGATTTGTATACAGCAAGTTACTTCGTTATGCATTTATTCTGAGGAAATGTGAATCGCTCAATATAATCTTCCAATTTTGGACTCAATTATACGAATTCTTTTAAAATAATTATACAAAGTTCTTACCTGTGATATCCATCCTACTTATTTTAGAGTGGACTAGTTTAAGTTCTCAAGTGATTAATAGCAAAATGTTTTGTTCACATAGAATTCTAAAAAAAGTAATCATAAACTATTTTTCAGGAAGTTTCGATACGCTAATTTAAGTTATTATTACCTTTTTTCAGTTACTTCAACGTATCTTATTTCTAGAGAATCTTATAACCTCAGGAAGATGAAAGAATTTAGTCCTCCCAAGTGGCTTCGTATGCCCCCCCTCTTTCCCAAATAAACTGCTTTTCTTGTTTTTTGGTGATATTTATTGTGAAGAAGCGGACTGTCTATAAAAAAAATGCATTAGTTTTTATTGAATACATAAACCTGTTTTCAAAAGATAAGAATTCACATTTCTTATCAAAGAGCTTTTTTTTAATGCCCCGATCTTGTTAATAATAACTTTCGTTCTTATTTTTGTGCTCATGCATAGACCGTGAATACTGAATTTACATTGACCGACATGATTTGGTTTGTTTGTTTGTTAGATTTTTTTTTGGAAACATTTTGCCTGCGACAATCTTGAATCTGTACATTCACTGGACTCATAAGTGATCTTTTCTAATCCATACCAACAACGACAACTACTGTAAAGATTTAAAAAAAAATTAGATAAAATTTTAATCAAAGCAAAATCAAAGATTATCAATTACAAAACCTCTCAAACGGAATTGTTCCAAGAAATCTAAACGCTTTTATCGATTATCAACTTGAAAGAAACTATATAAATGGATCTTATTGTTAATTTAGTCATATCATCTTGTTAGAATTTCTAAAATTTTTGCACTCCATATTTTTATAATTTTTAAAATTAGTATAAGTGATAGCTTTGCAGTTGCTTGACGATGAAATCAATTATATTATTAATTTTATTCTTTTCTTACGCTGTTGCTAATGCTCCTTTAGGAGGTAGACCACCAAAGAAATACGCGTTTGCATATCCGTTAGAACCACACTTCGCTGTTGCTAAATTAGATGAAGTTGCTGTTCCGAAAGATGCATCTGAATTGACATTCAGCTTCTGGGTATACCAGGCAGAAAACGATGGCTGGAATATGTATGTCAGTTATGCCACTGAAGAAAGCTCCTATGGAAACGGTTTCTATTTTGGTTCCATTGGTTTAAATTTCGAGTTGGCTGTAAATGATGCGCGTACTCGTTTTGAAGCACCGGTTCGACTGAACGAATGGGTTCATTATATGGTCACTTGGAAATCCACAGATGGTTCCCTAAATTTCTATATTAATGGGGAGCTGAGTCACTCGAAATCATACGATAATCTCAAAACTACGATCGCTGGCGAGGAGGGGATGTTAGTTCTTGGTCAAGATCAAGATGTAAAGGGCGGAGACTTTGATCAAAACGAGGGTCACCGAGGAGAGCTAACGGAAGTCAACGTTTGGAATAAAGCGCTGAACGAAAAGGAAGGTAAGAAAACTGCATTTTTTTCACATTAAGCTTAAAGCATTAAGCTTATTCTGTTTATTCAAAAGATGCATATTTGGTAAATATGGCTCATATGATAAATTTGGATGGAAACAAACGCTGGTTGCCTCTACCAACTGGGCTATTGCGAACATATGAAGTGGTAGAGGCAACGAAGCTGATACTCGGCTGGAATTCAGGTCGCGGAACTTTACCTACCGTTTTTTACATTCATGTTTGGAGCATTAACTCCAGTTTAAATTAAATACTTTTGTAAAAACTTACTAGCTAAACAACATGTTTTAGCCTTTCAAAACGCTAACAAAGTCGAAAGCTGAATTTTTTTATTTGAGAAATTTGTTGAGACATGGGAACTAATCAAAAGGTTCAAACGATTATTCTTCATATCGCATAAGATTCTACAGGGGTTTCATAAATCAATAACTTGACATGCTCCCATTGGAAACAAGAATGATTTTACCGCCAAAGTGGATAAAGGGAGCACATTTTCGTGTTATAGCATCGTACATGGATATACAGCCATTAGAGCACGTACTTATTCCGGCTATCTCACGTTCGTACTTGTTCGTACTCTGTCCCATCTTAATGGATTGGTGAAAACAGACTGCGAAAAAGTTAAACAGACTTCGTTTTCAAGTTATCGTAATAAATGCTAAGCTCCCTGGGAATAAAAAAATTCTCTTGATTTAGAGACCGAACTGCCCTTTCAATAATCGTCAAGCACGTGCATCCTGCACGCGTACAATCTCATTAACGTTTAGAGCACGCGCAGAGCCGAACCCATGTTCTCAACACGCGTTTTCCCAAATGCGAGGATAATTCGTTTCTTCCAGCAGTTCATCAATACATGCACTCTATTGCACCGCCTATTGCAACACCTCCTAGAAAGAAAGCCTGCGCACTGAAAGGCTACGATCGTAGCCTACGAAAAAGACAGGCCCCGGCGCGGAAAAGTCACCTGACCAAGATAGGCTGATCAACAATCCAACCTTCATTGTTTTCAACAAACGAAAAAATACTTATTCTTAAAATCCAAGATGGAAACAATGATGATTACATTGTTATTCAGCCTAGGATGATCAGGTGACTTTTCCGCGACGTGGCATGTCTTTTTCGTTGGCTACGTTATTACATGATCTTAAGACGTCATTATTTAGGGCTTATTCCAACAATGAAAAACCATCTTAAAAGAATTTGCCTTACACTTGTGGTTTTCCGTGTGCTGAATCCGAATCTATGTTTAGATTTTTTCTATCATGTCACGTTTCCAAGTTAAGCACATAGAGACTTCAATGTTAAAGTAATGTGTGGGAAGAGAAGCGGCTGCAATGTTAAAGTATCCATATTTTTGGGCCACAAAGAAAACTTATCAGGCCCCAAACTCTGAATAATTTATAAGTGTTTCGCTGAAAAACAAGAAATCTGTGGGTGATAGAAAAAAACTGAGGTCAGATACGGATTCAACACACACAAAAAAATATGAATCAGCTCTTAACGTTAAAGATGAATATAAAAAGTTATTTTTTGTTGGCTTGTGTTATTGGTAGAAATACGACTAACAATAACTTCTTATGTTGATATAACAATGTATGATGTTTCAGTGCGCAGGCTTTCTTTCTAGAATGTGTTAGGGTAGGTGCAGGCCTGTAGTCAGGGGGCGACGACTAACCCATTATGGATAAAGGTCCAGAATTTTTGAAAATCGACCCCCCTCCCCCAAGATAACGTCCTGGTTATGGCCCTGAGGTGTTCCCTTCGCTGAAAGGGAACATTAATGCATGAACCTTAACAGTGTAAAAAATACTGTGCAACTCAATGTAAATCAATGTGAATTATATGAAAGGTGTATAAAAGACATCCACTCTCCTAGGTACGGATTGCAAACGAAAAAATATTATTAATTAAGGAATAAGTATATTAATTTTTGGTTTAAATATTTTAAGTGTACTTAAAATAAATAAATTTTATTTAAATTATTTCTAACCATTTACATGTTAAATATTAAATTATAATATCAGTAAGCAAGTTTGTCTAAAGTAATATTAATTTTTTAAACTTTTTAATTCAGTTCAACAGGTGTTTAAATCTGAACTGGAAGGAAATGTCGTAGCTTGGTCCAAGGTTGTCTGGAATCTGGACGATGATATCTCCGTCGTTGATTCTTCCTTCGAAGAGCGAATGAAGATTGTCATGAACTCCGAAAGAAAGAAAAAATTATCTATATAATCTTTTTTCTTAATCCCCAAATACATATTTTTAAATGAGAGTAACAAATATTGTTTGTATCAAATAAAATTGCAATAGAAAAATATAAATATATCAATGGGTCACGTATATTTTTGTGTTTTATTTTTATGTATATTTTTATATCACATAGAAGGTTTGACAGAGTGTGGACAAAAGTGAAATGAAAAAAAAAACTAAATTTATTGTCACCACAGTGATACATAAAAGCAGAAAAAGCCTATTAAACTTAGAAAAAATAAAAGTCGAAGTTCAAAAATCAAAAGCTTAATGCTCTTCCATTAAAGTTTATCACAAACACATTGACGAAGTAGATAGAAACTTGTGTCGATTCAAACTCAAGTAATTGGCTTTCTAATGTTGGAGGTTAGCTTTCCGTTGAAACTATTATTAAAGCTGCAAGGTACACTATTTTGCAATGAAAGGAGTTATCCGAATGAGCCAAAAGTAGGTATACAGAAAGAGATAGATCTGAACATACCTTTATTACGTTTTGGAGCCAAGACGTGCACTCGTTTGTACAGGGTGTCCCAACGGAAAGCGGCATCAGTAGGTTGTGGCATCACCTCTAGAGGCGATGCATTGTTCCAGCCGCAGGTGTAGGTGATCATACAGGTGGCGAATGTCATCTTGGGGTACGTCTGCCCAGGCCTGGTGTACCTGCTGTGTCAGTTCATGGAGATTCCGGGGTGATTGGAAACGGCGTCCCACCATGTCCCACACCTGCTCAAATGGCGATAGGTCTGGAGACCTCGCGGGCCATGGCAGGAAGTTGACATCATGCAGACATGCCATGCTCATGTTTGCCGTGTGCGGTCTAGCGTTATCCTGCTGAAAGACTCCGCCGGTTATGGCGTGCAGAAAGGGCAGTAATACGAGCTGCAGAATCTCTGTGACGTACCATGCTGCTGTCAGGGTTCTTTGGATGGTGACTAAAGGCGTTCTGGTATCGTATCCGATGGCACCCCAGACCATGATCCCGGGTGTTGGTCCACGATGGCAATCCGGATGCATTGTTCATTGGCACGTTCCAATGGTCTGCGCCACACCCGTCCGCGTCTGTCGTCGGTGTCCAAACAGAAGCGGGATTCGTCGCTGAAGACCACCGGGCGCCATTCCATTCGCCAGCCCACTCGTTCACGACACCATTGCAGTCGTATCGCGCGGTGCTCATGTGTGAAAGGAAGACACAACAATGGACGTCTGGCAAACCGGCGTGCTATTGTCACTACTGACACTGGAGGAGTACCGGGAATAGTGATGTTGTCGCGCAGTTACTGCAGGATGATGGTTCTGTCCGCTAGCGCTGTTCGCAGTATCCGCCTATCGGTACGAGCTGACGTGCTTCTCCGGGCCACAGAGCCTGGTCTTCTGGCATGTGTGCCTTTCTCTTGCCGTTGCCTCCAACATCGGCCTACCGTCTGTGCGTCCCGCGACATATGGACAGCAATCCATCTGGTTAACCATCCAGCCTCGGAGAGGCCAATAATCCGACCTCATTTAAAGTCCGTTAATTGCGTGAACGGTTGTCGTTGTCGCGGCATTGAGACCATTGTGCAGATTACAGTACTGTACGTTGACGAGGCAGTTGCTTCCTCCCTACTGCATGGAACGTCTCGCACAGATGTCAACTGATGAGCCTATACACGCATCCGGACACCCTGTATCAACCCAAATGGTCATGTCCCGTGAGCATGCATCTAATCGTTTATAAGTCGGAGGTAGACGAACCTCCCCCCACTAAATATGGATAAGGTCGGATAACTCCTTGTTGGTGGGGCAATTTCATTGCAAAGCAGTGTATGTTAATTATTTACCAGTAATGTGGATCACCAGTCTGAAATGTGGATAACATATTAATAACACTAGCCAACAAAATTTAAGTTTTTTCTTGTAACTAAATGCAAGTGGGTGATTTTTGGTAATATTTTTTCTGCTGATTACGAATATAATTTTTAAATTTTTCTAGCACGTACAGTTTTCTTGTTTTACAATGAAACATTTTTAAATCATTCAGTGTTTGGGGCCTGGTAAATTTCCTTGCGGCCCCAAAATATGGATACTTTAACACTGTGCCGCTTCTCTTCACACACATTACTTTAACACATAGAGATAGATATATACCAGAGGTGGAAACTCAATGCTAAATCAAAGGACTTGGGATCAAGTGCTCGCCAGGGCGTCGCTTCGATTCGCATGAAGAATAAGCAGACGACGTTGTTGCTTAATATGGCATTTCCCACGTCTAGCGTCTAGTGTCATTAAATAGAGCGCGCGTTTCATATTAAATTTTAATTTTCACACTATTCTTCTTTTACTCTTGGCGAATGTTCTTTCAATAATAATAATAATAAAATTTTAAAAAGAAAAAAAAAATGCCCTGCTACACCTTTGTCTTTTTTATGAATTCTTATTTTAATTTTTTATTTCACTTTTTAAACCAAAAAGGAATACTTTTTTTAAAGTAAAAACAAGAATGGATGAAGAGGGGGGGTAAACATATAAAAAAGTTTTTTTTTTTAATATTTTATTTTACTTTTAGTAATTTTAGCAGGACAAACGAATAATAAGTTAAAGTAGAAAATTAACTGTCGTAGACTATATTAAAAAAACAACTTAATTGTTTGAAATTTTTGAAATTTGAAATTTATTCATCCAATAAACAAAGGGCCTAAATATGTATACAAAAAAAAATTCACTTCTGTGAATTCATTTTCTTTTATTAAGATAATTTCAAAATCTTTTGGCATACTTTAATTTTTTGTTTGCATATTGCTTGGTTAACATTTTTAAATACTGTTCTATTCTCATTTTTACATATTTAATTATGATAGTTGCAAGTACAATTCAGCATGAGAATGAGAACAATATAGTGATTTCCAAGAAATAATTGGATGGATTTCTTGCAAAAGTTTTTCTGCCTTCAACTGTCAACCGAGAAGTAAAACACCCTTTAAAACCATATGATTTATGGGGTTGTTTTAATAGTCAAAGTGTTGGTGAATTGATTTTTTTTTTGTGAACAGCCCGTTCCATACAGAAGTTTATAGAGAAATGATGGAATTCTTTCTCACTCAATTATTGAGAAGATCTGTTCATCTGAAGATGTTATTTTCAAACAGGATAGTGTACGAGCTTTTACATCCAAAAAATCGGAAAAGAGAAATAACTATCCTGAAATGGAATGTGAATCTAATCGAAAATCTATGGGCAATCATGATAAATAGAATGCAGAAACCGTTGACAAAGGACAAAAGAGATCTCACTGAATGCATCCAAAGTGTTAGAAATATTACACAGGAAATTTGCTCTGACCTTACTAATATCATCGCCCAAAAGAATTGGGACTGTTATTACGACAAAAGGTGATTCTACAAAGTGGTAAAATCAATTATGTATATAAAAAAGATAAGATATTTCCGATTTAGCAATACATGAAATTAATTTTATTTTCGCTGACGCATTTTGTAAGAACAGTGTCTTCAAAGCAGCGATTAAATTTAATTATTTTACTGATATTTTTTATTAATTTGTGCATTTAATTATTTTACTTTATTTATTCATTTAGCCAAGTTTATTTAATTAATTATTAACTTTATTTTATTTTGCTTTATTTATTGTATATGTTTATCATTTAATTAATCTATTCTTATTTTATTTTATATTTTAATTAAATTTTAGCAATTTTTTTATTTATTTAATTTATTTTTATGAAATTCCATCATAAATATTTTATTTTATTTACTCATTTATATTTATAACTTTGTCATTAAAACGTCAAAATGCAGAAAACATTAGCTAGCATTCTTCATAGCGCCGCCATCTTAGTTTGACAGAAAAAGCTATGAGTTTCACTCCCCTGCTTTAACATAGAAGTTTCGATGTGCATAACTTGGAAACTTGACGTGATAGAAAAAATCTAAAAGCATATTCGGATTCTACATACAAATTACTACTAAGAACACTATGTGTGGTCGTAGTTACAAAATGTGTGTTGACTAGTGTAATTAGCCAAAATGTCTCGAGTTGTCAAATTCCGGAGAATTATAGTTAGAGCATACACAGTAGCACAAGTAAGGAAGGTCGAAGAACGGAACTACACAATACACGTTACGATTCTCTTTTTATCAGTGCTCCCTCGTAACAGTGAATCCGGCACTGGAATCTAACGCCCAGCAGCCCACAATGCGTCTACCGGGCGAAATTTTACAGTTCAATGGTTTCATTAAAAGTCAATTGCGACAGATATGTGGCAGTTGACATTATAGCGTCGACTCATACGACGTTATAGATAAATGGGCTTCCACACAACGAAACTTCAATAATGTGCGCACAAATTTAATTGTTTGGTTAAAGTCACTCGGAACGAAAATCCACCTTCGCTCTCACAATGTTCGTTGCCCTGATTTGGTATTAACGGACTATAGGAGAAAATATCTTCGCATTGAATGATGGGTACAGCTGCCATTTTTTGAGGGCAAGAGGAAGGCAATCCTATACTGCTACTCATCGAAGTGCGCCCTTTTTGCCCGACTTGTTATTGTATAACGATGGTAACGAGTTGTTGCGTGTTTGGATGTATTGTATAACAATGGGATAAGTTCAGAGCCATGGCAGCCATGGGTCTCGATGCCCTCAAAAGATGGCGGATATTCAATGTTTATGTTTTGATATTTCTCCCTATTACAACTACCACTTATCTATGTCGACGTAGTCGTCAGTCACTGTTCCGTTAATATCGTCTTTCCTCAATGCTCCGTTAATAAATTCTCGTTGTAGAACAACTCGAGCAATTTATGTTTCTGTCGAGAGATGTAAATATTAACTCCGAGCTCATTGGCAAGCATTCTTACCTAAAATCACCTTTCTCGTCGTGGTCGCCCTCCCTTTCCTTCTCATATTGTACTGAAAAAAAGCCTTGTTCTTCCAGTTTCCTTTCTTCTTAAAGCCTCGTCTTGACGCCTCATCCATTCAGCAGCTGGATGATGCACTGAGTAAACGAAACGTGACGGACGGACGCCTCATCCATTCATGTTCTTTTATTTTATTAGTTTTTTTTAATATTCTGATTTTGTTAAATATTAGAATGTCAAGTTGGACATTCCAGCTCTAAATGCAATTTTCTAGTCTACCGTTAAAGTCTACCGTCTTTTAATGCCATGTTTTTGAAGTACACCATTTTAAAGTTGTTAATTACGCGAGCTGGATAAATTTCCGCTCCCTGCATAAACGATTATGTGAGAAATTAAATAATGGTAGATGCAATGAGTGTGATATTTCTGATCCCTCGTTTGATTCCAGGTCGCGGAATTTTTCATTCCATTTTTTCCATTGATTTATCATTGATTATTTGTTTAATGAAATGAAAACTATATATAAACCCCATGCAAACTATATATAAACCCGTCCGTTAGTACTACTTTCATAACTTCAGGATAATTCTCTAATATTCTATTTTCTTTTTAGAGAATTATCCTTTTTTGCTTTGATAAAGGATAGGCTCTATCGGAAACGTCAGCTCTTTATTTGATTTTTTAGTTTTATTTTGATTTTACTTATATATTTATTATTTTGTTATTTGTTAATTATTATTTTATTTTTCAGTTGTATTTATTAAACTATTTATTGCATTCCAGGGTTTTTGTGTCTCGTCCTTTTCTCTTATAAATATCCATTTAATGAAATGAGTTTTTTTTAATATTTATTTTTCCATGAACGCATCTTTGAGCTATCTTCGGAAAAACAACACCGTTAGTTGCATTGATTAACTCTTGAATGAAATTAATTAACATCAAAAAATAAATGAAATTGGCTAAATCCTTTCTAATGCTGCTCCGATTGATAACACACAGTGCAAGTGGACAACCTCAAATTAAGTGTGAATTATTCGTAAATAAAAGCTAACTTGTTTTTGTATTCATTAATCCAACTAAAATTCAAGAAAAAATTTTTAATCTGTAGCTTATTATTTATGAAGAACGATAATGAATTTTATTATTGTTATTCAATTTATGCGTTCTCCTATCTGCATACACGGTTATTGTTGTATATATATCCAAAGCAATAATAATAATACTGTAAAGATTTTAAAAAACCCCACTAAGTTAAAGATAATGTTTAATCAACATGAAAAGAAAGATTATCAATTACAAGAGCCCTCAAACAGAATTGTTCCAAGAAATCTTAACGCTTTTATCAATTATCGCTCTTGAAAAACGTATAAATGGATCTGGTTACTAATTTATCCACACTACCTTGCTAAATTTTCTAAAGTTTATGCATCTAAAATTTTTAAGCTTTTAAAATTAATACACGTGTCGGTTTACACAGTGAAGAATGAATTCTTTTTTATTGTCAATTATATTCTTCACTTATAGTGCTATCGCTTTTCCAGCAGACAGACCACCAAAAAAGTATGCAATTTCTTTTCCTTACGACCCACATATTGCTGTTGCTAAACTAACCGAAGTTCCTGTTCCGGACCAAACTTCGGAATTGACGATAAGCATGTGGGTGTACCAGACAAGAAACGATGTCATGAGTACTTACATCAGTTATACTGTTGAAGGTCTTAAAGATGGAAATGCATTCTTTTTAGATAATCATGGTTCAACATGGGAGTTCTGTGTTGAGTGCGGCTATGTGCCTATCAGTTTTGATGGACCGGTTCGATTAAATGAATGGGTTCATTATGTTGTCACGTGGAAATCGATAGATGGTTCCTTGAATTTCTATATTAATGGGGAATTGGTTCATTCAAAATCATACGATTACCTCAAAAGAATGATCACTGGCGAGAAAGGGACATTGGTTATTGGCCAAGATCAAGATTGGCTTGGTGGAGGTTTTAATGAAGATGAGAGTTTTCGAGGTCAGATGACAGAAATAAATGTTTGGAGTAGAGCACTGACCGAAAACGAAGGTAGGAAAATTTTATTTTTTTTTCGCATTAAGCCTAAAAGATCTTCTTTATTAAAAAGACGTTGAATTAGCTCATATTATGCTTCACGTAACAAATGCTGTTTGCTTTGAAACGTGTGTTATCTCACAAATAAACAGGCGTATTCTCGTATTTGAGAAATTTAATAGGAAATGTAAACTAATTAAAAAAAACTTCAAACGAAGATTCTATTTTAAATATACTGTACAGACTGATTTTGAAGTGGTTTAAAATGGAGCTTAGTGTGATAACTTAAATATACTTAAATTAAGTTAAATAGTGCCTATATAAGTCATTCCGGAACACTGTTTTGCAAACACAACACTGTTAGAAAAATAGGATATATCATCGAATAAACAAATCTAAAAGTTTTTTGGAACCAAAGATTTAACAGATATGTTTGCCTTGTGGCAACACAATAGATGGCAATACTATAATCTTGTTTGATATGCTTCGACACGTATCACAGTTTGCTATTATTTTTGTGTTTTTTTGTGAAACAGAGTTCTGAAATCCCGGAGTAACTGAAGAGCAACCCTGAATGTTTCTCTATGTGGATAAAAATGAATTATAAGTGAATAAAAGAAACTTATATACAAGGTGTCCCAGAACTCCATGCTCAAACTTCTCGGTGAGGTAGAGAGTATACAGATGAACACTTTTTGACCCATAATCGAAAATGTCTCCACAGTCAGCTGTTGCACATTGAATTTTTTTTATTTATCTTAAGTGGCTTTAAGATCAGAGAACATTATGCTTACATTAGAGAATATGCAATGGGGAGTCGGCTTGATTGCTGCAATTACCATCGTGAAAACGCTTCCTGAAGAGCAGAGGTGTAGCGAGGGTATTTGGTGCCGGAGGGCATGATATTCATTTTCCGTCCCGTGTTATCATATTTTTTTCTTGGCCCCCCCCCCCCCTTCTAGCTATGCCTCTGCGGATGGTCAGTAATCATCATTGCTTGGACCTTTTGGCGACGAAACGGATGCTTCAAGTTTTCATGCGCACTCTCCAAGCATGATTGCTGTCCACTCCAAGGTAGTGTTTATGCTTGTTGTTAGATTGTCTACCTGTTGCTGTATCTCGTCTTCTATACCGCACGACACATTATCCTCGTCTTGTGTTGCATGTGCTCATAAAGAAAGATCCCGTTTCACGAAGTCGAAAACCTTTGTTGGGGCATCTTTCATGATACAGTCTTGTTGCAGTTCTCCTGTTCCCGTTAGAAGCTCCCTGTATCAGATAAATATCGCCCAATTTCTTCATTAGACAAATATTGTGTGTGTAATGGTTGGCATTGGCTGCTGTCTTTAATTAGACTGCCGCAGGTGTCTTACGTTCTATAAACGTCTTTACATCATACATTCATTCCATAATTTGCATAATTGAAGTTCTCATTCAGGAACCCCTTACAAGTGACAGGTTTTTCATATCCCTATCTTTTCATATCCCCTGGGTCTTAAAAGTGACAGGTTTCATGTCCGTATCTTACAGCCCATATCTTTTTGAAATGCTTCCAATGTTTGCACTCTCATGCCATGTTTCTTTTCCTCCTTCAATTGCGCCTGTATGTGTCTTAGCTGTGATTTTTTCGATTATGGTTTATTGAATAAAAGTTTTCACCTGTATCCTTTCTACCTCCCTGAGAAATTAGGCATGGGATTCTGGAATATCTGGTATATATCAACTCACACGTAAAAATTGCAAGCAATATTTGCTCACCGATCGTTAGGCATCAATTATAAATTAATGTGTGTTAATTTGGTGTAAAAAAAGCGTATGAAACCAGAAGACATTATTACTTTTAAAAAACGAATTACATAATTAATATAAACAAGCGAATTTATCTAACTTAATATTATTCTTATCCTTTATTGATTTAGTTCAAGGGGTGTTTGAATCTCGACTGGAAGGAAATGTCGTAGCTTGGTCTAAGACTGTCTGGACACTTGATAGCGATATCTCCGTCGTTGATTCCGGTTTCCAGGACCGAATGAAGATTGTCATGAATTCAAAAAGAAATAAAAATTAAGGGACGTATAATATAACCTTTAAGTTCATAAACCTTAAATATATGTATTTATGCATTTTAATCGCTGATGTCAAAGTTTTTGCAACAAATAAATTACAATAAAGAAATATAAATGTATACATTTTCTTTGTTTCCATCTTTTGGCGTTATAGTATTCTCTATGAGTCTGTGCGCGTGTCGCAAAAAAAATTAGCCTTTTGAAATTCTGACTTTGGATTCTTAAAGATCATCAAAAAGTAAAATAGGAATGTCTCAAAGACTAACCATCTATCTCAGCCTTGGGTCGAGGGGGGTCGACGACCAACCCATTATGGAAAAAGATCCGCCTCCCAAATATGGAAAAAGGTCCGACTCAGTGGAATTTTTGAAAAAAGGTCCGGAATTTTTGAAAATCGACATCCCCAAGATAACGTCCTGGCTACGGCCCTGAAATACATGCACAGACATTGCATAACAAGCATCGTTATTGCGCACGCGCATTACTTGCTACCAGTCGTTTTACAAATGGCCGCCACTGTCACATCTTCTACAGTGGAAGAACAACGACTCTTGTAAGCTTTCTCTTCGCAAAAGGAAAGAAACCCTTTCCAACTAATTTTGTTGCTTGGAGGACCCCCCCCCCCCGAAATAAAATTCTGGTACGGCGGTGCGCCCGGCGCTAATGTACGGGTCTGAATGTTGGACAGCCAAGAAGACGCATGAACAGAGTATCAGGGGCGGAAGGTGTTTTTTTTTTGCTGGGGGGGGGGCTATGGAGGGCTAAGGACAATACTCTAGACAGGCAGAGCTAAGCCCCCCCCCCCCGCCTCCGCCACTGCAAAGGATACTAGTTAATGAAATTAAGTGCTAAGGCGGGCGGGTGGGGTGACGCGATGGACAAAGTTCGTAATGAATACCTACGAAGGCGCTTCAAGGTCGCACCAATAACCGAGAAACTTACTGAAAGCCGTAGATGGTACGGACACGTAAAAAGACGCAGCGAAGAACATGCAGCATGAACTGCACTAAACCTGCCAGGGAACAAAAGAGGTAGAGGTCGCTCGCCATCCACCTGGAGGTCCAACATAAAAAGAGGCCTCAAACGAGCCCGATTTCCAGAAATGACAACCCAAAATAGATTAACCTGGCGCAAAGGAGTGAGGAGACCCGAGCCAAATAATGGGAACAGGGAAGGACAAAGAAAGAAGATAAGAAAGGTCCGAAATTTCACAAAAATGGCAGTAACTTTGAAACTATTTAAGATAGAATGATGAAATTTTGTATTTTATCCTGGTTTTTTTTCTTAGTATTAATTTATACAGGAAAAAATAAATAAGAATAAAAAGTCACGCACGACTGCTTGAGAAGGGCTCTAATGTCGGCACAGTGATAGAACTACATGTTCCATACCATCGAGATCTAATGCTAAGATGCTAGTATAACTTAATGATAGTCCATACTTTCCTATACAGTCTTTAATACCATTCGTATTACAACACTATCTATTGGTGAATTTGGGTATTTAATTTTTTTTATTTAATAAATATCAAGTGCATCGTTTGATTTATCTGTAGAACAAAATTTGGAGCAGTAGAACGCACTCCAGAGCTCTCTGAAATGGAAAACGTATCGTATTTCTCGCTAACCCTGTACTTTAAATTTAGCGAAGGTTGCAATATTTTGTTTTCGCCATATTTTTTTATTTCTTAATTTTTTTTTCCAAATAAAAAACTCCATCGGCTTGAAACTTATTCCAAGGAAGAACTGCGGGTCAGTTGTTCATTTCTTGGTTTGGTTTGGTTTGGTTTGTTTGGGATTAACGTCCTTTTCAACTGCTATGGTCATTTCAGGACGGCGTTATAGGGGCCGCAAATTTTGCCTCGCAAGGGGTCTTTAACGTGCAGCCGGCAAACGACTACACGGGACCAACGGCTTTACTTCCCTTCCGAAGGAAGTGCGCGGTCTCAGGATTTCCCCCTGAAAAACCCTCGTCGTCCTCGGCCGGGGTCGAACCCGCGTACTCGGGCATCAGAGGCGACCACGCAACCGCTGAGCCACCGAGGCCGATGTCCATTTCTTACACGCTAAAGGCAGAACCCAACAGAAATCCATCAACATAAATCCGAGTCTACAAAGAAGGTGTATGTACCCTACATGATCAAAGGAGTTGGGACACCTGTTGCTCTACCGTAAAGCCGCAAAAAGCTTCAATCAGTAGTGTGTAGGACCACCCGGAGCTGCTATCACTGCCTCCGCCCTACATGGCATACTGTCCACAAGTTTACGGTATGTGTCCACAGGTATTGACCTCCATTCCTCGAGGAGTCGTGGTCAATTCCTGGACAGATGTAGGGCGAACCATCCTGGATCTCACACGTCGTTCCAATTCGTCCCAAAGATGTTCGATGGGGTTGAGATCAGGACTCTGGGCGGGCCAATCCAGTTCTTCAACCTGCATCTCGTCAAACCAGTCGGATATGGATCTTGCTTTGTGGCAAGGCGCATTGTCGTGCTGGAAGAGGAACGGCCTGTCACCGAAGTGTTCTCACAGCGTTGGAAGTGCCCCGTTATCAGA
Source organism: Rhysida immarginata (assembly GCA_023313115.1). NCBI lineage: Eukaryota > Metazoa > Arthropoda > Chilopoda > Scolopendromorpha > Scolopendridae > Rhysida > Rhysida immarginata. Next base: position 3,092,041 of record JAHWFO010026864.1, read on the forward strand.
ATGGTCCTGTAGCCATCAGCATTGAGGTTTCCGTCCACCTTGATGAGCGGGCCCAGTCCAGTCCAGGAGAAACGCCCCAGGTGTTCACAGGGATGTCCCAACTCCTTTGATCATGTAGTGTATAAGGCTCAGGTTTACAATTGGGTTGAAAATTTCAAGAAAGACATCGCTTTCGTGCACGATGCAGACCGGCCTGACAGAGGAAATATAGCTGAAACGCCGAAAACATAGAAGTCTTGAACAGTCTGACTTTGAAACGTGACATGAGATTTCTTGAGTTTAGGATTTTCTTTCTACCCCATCGCCTTTTTCACTTTGCCAATAAGTCCTTTTTCTAGCACATCTCTGAAGAGACAGATCGTTTATGTGAGCTGCAATTTATCTCGGGATGACCCATGTAGCAGTTCAGCTCGTTTTTGAAAACACAAAACAAGCAAATATCCAGCGTGTCAAATAATAAATTATTCCTATTTGATTCTAAAATACTGAAATTCACTCAAATAAATTGGACAGAATCATTTTATTCAGGGTGAGTTTATTATATTGGTCAAGCTGAATGTACATGTTTTTGGGGTTTTTTCTAATTTTTGAAAATTTTATGAATACAAAAATAAGTTTTAGCGGCCATTTGATAGTTGAATACATTTGCCTATCAAGTTTGAAAAGTAATTTTTTCTTATTCATTTAAGTTTTGTGCAAAATTTGTGTGAGTTTATAATTTTGTCCAGAAGTATTTTTACAACAAGCGTATTTCCATCTCAAAATAATATTATAATAATGAACTAATGTATGTACTTAATCGATGTTGATAATATTAGTTATAGAGATAACATTTTAGAAAGCATTAATTAGCAAGTTTTTTTCACTATTAAATTCAATTACGAGTACGTTTATTTCAAATAGGAAGTTTAGACGGATATAGGAGAGAAGGATGAGACACAAAAACGCTGGAATACAATAAATAATAATTATTAAATAAAAAATAAATAAATCAAAATAAAAATAAAAAGCTGACGTTTTGGATAGAGACTATGCTTTTTGCTTTGATAAAGGATAGTCCCTATCCGAAAGGTCAGCTTTTTATTTTTATTTTGACTTATTTATTTAATTTTTTTATTTAATAAGTAGGAAGTATAGAATTCCACTTGTGATTATGACTTGCTGATTTATATCGCCCTTCTCCATCCTGTGTACAGGATGTTGCAGATAACTACAGGACTGTATAACGGGAAACCTACCCGCTCGATTGCAGGGGCCGGCTCGGTCGATTGGCAGAATGGAGGGAGATGAAGGTGGGGGATGAACGTCATCAGTTTCCACAATCGGGGAGGGGGAGGGTGAACGTCAAAACTGTCATGTTTTTGATAAAATTATCCAATTATCATTTGATGTCGAGCCGGTCCCTGCAATCGAACGGGTAGGCTTCACGTTTTACTGCCCTATAGTTATCTGCAACACCCTGTACAATTCGGACACTTGCCTTCGACTCAGGCTACCGAAGAAAAGCTATATTTATTTATTTATTTATTTTGGTTAAGACTGGTACAACAATACCCTCCGAGGCCAAGTATGGTCACATACCATATGGTACGTGGTTTCAAGTCAAACAGTGAGAAAAATGGCCATAATGACTGCAGCAGCCCATGCTTTTTATGCGAATAGTGTGCAATAATTATAGAGCTGTTGCCTTAACTGCATTAGAAGGTGACTATTTGAAATACTGTATATTCTAGTGCCATGTAATATGCATTAATGGTATGACAAAATAAAACACTCTACTAATTGAGCTTTTTTTAAGAATAACAATTTATTTTTCTTAGAACATACTTTTTGTCATTAATTAACAAGTAACTTTTTATTTTATATAGCTTTTGTTTTTTTTTCTTTGTTACTACCCAAAAAGTGACACAAGACGGGTCTTCGATCTTTTTTTTTTCCATGTGAAGATTAATTATAAATTGTTTTCAAGAACACCCACTTGTAACGAGACTAAGTAATCAAATCCGATTAAATTAAAGCAGATCTCATTGTGAAATAGCTATGAAAAATAGTTATGTTGCAACACTTATTAGGGAAAAAAAGAAGAAAAATAAAACACTTTATAAGATTATTTCATATCACAAATGTTATTTAGGGATTTTTTTAAAGTTGTAATTATCATTATAATTAGCTTACACGTCGGTCAAAAATGTTTACTAAAGTATTTTCGATACAACGATTTGAAATTTCTTTGTGTCTTAAGAACAACTATGAATTTCCTTTAATTATATGTATAAAAATTTTACAGAAATAGTTTTAGATATGCAGACCAAGAAAAGTAAACTCGACTTGAAAATTGTCAAATGTAAAAATGTTAGAAAGCTTTAAATAGTTTTCTTAGAAGTTGTGAACATTCACGTGATTGCACAAAAAATTAGATAAGCATATTCAAATGTTTGTCTACTTATCTGTGCTTAATCGAAACAAACACTCAGAAATGAAATTTCCTAGTAAATATTGGTATTTATCATATATCAGAAGAAATATATATAAGCCACAAATAACGCCGCACAAACAACTTCTACAAACGCATCACGTTCAGGATGTTTCTCAGAGCTCTAATTAAGATTAATTTCTTTTTTCTGTTAAATTTCTTCCTTTTGCAAGCAGTTGTTGACTGCCGTAATAGCGATAATCCTCCAAGACAATATGCTTTTGTGTTTCCTTCAGAGCCACATTCAGCTTATGCTGAATTGACTTCAGCTCCTTTACCAAGCCGTCCGAAGGAATTGACGGTGAGCATGTGGATCTATCAGACCAAAAAAGACAACTGGAACACATATATAAGCTATTAGGTTCCAAATAGTCCGAACGCTTTTTATTTCGGCCCAGATGATGCAACTTGGTATTGGGCTGTGGATAATTCTCCCATCACATTTTACGAACCAATTAGACTAAACGAATGGGTTCATTATACCATCGCGTGGAACTCCGCAGATGGATCTTACCATTTCTATGTGAATGGAGAGCTTTCTCATAATGCACTTTCCAGTGACCTACAGGTGACATTCGATGGAAAAGATGGAGTATTGATTCTTGGTCAAGATCAGGATTCATTGGGAGGAAATACTGATCCGAAGCAGAGTTTTCATGGAGAGATGACAGGAGTAAATATTTGGAATAGAGTGCTAAGCGAGAATGAAGGTACATAGAAATAAAATTAAAAATTTCCATAATATTTATCTTCTTAATTTCACTTCTAATGCTTATGATATTACTTAAACCCAGTTCAACAAGTATTTCGATCCCAACTCGAAGGCAATGTGATCGCTTAGTCAAGGACCGTCTGGACACTCCATGGCGGAATCTCTGTTGTCGAAAGATCGCCAGCGAAGTATCGACAAAAGATTCATTGAGAAAACCACAGAAAGTTAAAGTAAAGAATCTGAATTTATAGGCTGTGTATAAAATCGATGTCGTAAATTAAAATGTTTTTTTAACAACATGTTTGTCTTTACTATAACAACGAGATGTATTTCCAATGCTTTCATAGATTTTTCATTCAATTTTATAAAACTCATTTAAAAATTTGCAAATATGTTAGAAAATATAATAAGCAAAATAATCTTAAAGCATAAAAACGATAATTTCTTGAATAATTTCTATTCACTGATATTCTATAAATTTGTTTTTGTAAATCTCGTAAATAAACTTAAAAAGAAATATTATCAAATGTTTATTTGCTCGTTTAATTTCTATTTGAGAAATGTTTATATTATAATATATATTTAGTCACAAAATTTGGACTATTACTTTTACTTTTTTGGGAGAAAGTTCCAGAATAATAAAAGGGATGGATAAAGGGGGATAGTCATAGAACAACCCCCCTTCATCCATCCCTGATATTAATCATAGAACAACCAGTTTTGCGAATTTAAAATATATCAGACATGAATTAGAATTAGCAATTGAGAAACAGTTAAATGCAGCCATTCACAATTAAATTTTAAAAATATCGTGACTCCCTGCTACTTCTTCCTCTTCCCGAACAGGAAGCTCAAGCCAAAGGGTCGTCATTTTAAAGACGTAGATAAGATCACTTGTGAATCTCAGAAGATACTTTTATGCTTTAAGAATAGGACATCCAGGAACGTGAAAAACGCTTTGGGAAGATGGTGGTCAAGCTTAAATAAAGTAATATTGTGTTGTACATGGGCCTACTCTGGGAATTTTTCTCCTACTTTTTGATAATATCTTCGATAAAGAGAATTCATTTTATCTTGTCGCAGCGTTTAGGCTTGTCAAAATTATAACAAATGCTGGTTAGTACTCACAAGTGAACACGAGTTATGATGTTGAATAAGTAACTCGGAAACTTCTTGTTGGAATTCGATCAAATTTTAACGGTATACACTGTTTTATGTACCCTGTTATTCCTCCAAATTTCATTAATCTAGGCTTTACAGAACCTGAGACCTGAGTTATGGCGGCTTTTTTATTTCTGTTCATATCTCAGTTATCGTTCAAATTCAGACCCATGTTCATAGGACTTTTTGTGTTTATCTTGACCTCTATAATACCCCCTTAAATTGTTTTACACACGATTTGAATCACTCTGTATACTTTTCTGTTACCAATCACAATAATTGGTTTTACTGGAATGTTGAGCTTTTTGAAAGCACTGCTTCCGTCCCACCTGAACAAATGTACACTTCACAATTGGCGATTGTCTTTTTTCTCTGCATCTTATTGAACGATGACTGCATAGCAACCAAAATGTACAATATTGTATATTATGGTTTAATAATTACGTTGTGGAAAAATAAAAGGATCTATCCCTGTTTTTTTAATAATTTATATTGAAATTGATAATGGAAAATAGAAAAATTCTAAGATGATAATTTGATGATTTCCATATTAAGTGCATTTAAAATTAAAATTGATTTCATGTCACTAATTATAATATCTGCTTATGTCACATTGTACATGTATTGCCCGCTCGGTCTATGACCATACGGATCCCAGTTGACACAGTTGTTTCTTCTAATTGATTAAATAAATAAATAAAATCTTATAAACATTCCAAGAGGAGCTTTAGCAGTGAAGGAGAAATACATTTATACATTTATCAAAAAATTAATCCCCCCTCCCCCTCCCCCCGAGTAGGGTAAGGCAGGTAGCAGATCCTGAAGTCATCTATTTTTACCCCTTTATCTACAAGTTTTACCTCTCCCCAAGTTTTTTAATCAAAAATTAATTTTCTCGAACGTAATAAATAGAAAATATAAAAAAGCTCGTATTTTCTTTCCTTTCTCATCATCTCCGAACGTATGATATATCATAAGCCATATGTTGGCCTAGTTCTAAAGACCACGTGACTACCACCCCCGCAAATCCGACCCCAATGGAACACCTGGGCCTAAACTTCATAGTAATGTAGATCTTGCCCAAGGTAATCTAGAATAACAGGTAGGTCCAGTTTGTCAGAAGTGCTTAACGCGCATGCGTATTGTGACGTCACTGGAAGACTTATGGCTTTACTTCCGGCGTGTGCGGTAGCCATTATTCTGGTCACAAAAGAAAACGTTTTCACGTAAAAAAACAAAACTCTTACGTTGATTTCTGAAGAAACGTTTATTTGTAAACTTACTATTTTATAAATTAAAATTTCCTAATGCCTGCATAAATAAAGTTATTAAGAAATAATATCGAAATTATCATCTGTCTCTTAACTGCCAACGGTTCCGACGAATCAATTTCGAAATCTTAACGAGGAATGATAACTAGGCCTAATGATAATGAGAAATACGTTATCGTCCTTGTCTCTGTGTTCGCTTAACTATCCGCACATTGCGCGATGAGTGAACATGAGACCAAGGTAAATGATTTTACATTTTAAAGACACCCACTGCCCTTCTAACGAACTGATATATAACCCTTTTTCTATTTAGTCTCAGTAAATTTCACTTACCTTGGTCGCATGATCAGTTATCGCGAGATGTGCTGATAGTTAACATCAACCCTATGTTCACATTAAAAAGATAATACGTAAGTACATTTTACAATAATTATAAATTACGTAAGTCCCTTCATATAATGGCATTATTATTTAATTAAAATATATAGTATAAAGAATGAGAATTGTGAAGGAAATGAACGAGTCGTCAAGTGTGGCTATCGCACGACTGCTTTCATTGCTGCCATGTTTTAGTTTCTGTTGAGGTTTCGATTTAGCGGGTATAGGTTTCGATGTCATCTAGTGACGTCAAAATACGCTTGCGCAGTAAGGCAATTTTTACTATTTCCGGCAAACTGACCCCCACCTTGTTCTAGATCACCTTGGATCTTGCCTAGAGGAATCTGGATACTGAATTGCACGTCTTTACGTATCTAAATAGCACATAGATAAGTTGTCTATTTAAAAAACTCCAAATATGCAGAACACATTTTATTAAGCAAACATAAAACCGGGAATTATGAAGAAACATGCAAACTAGTCTACAAAATTAATGATAAGAGAGAAATAATAGTCATCGAAAATTTGATTATGTTTATGCTAAATAAATTTTATCCACAAGAGATTTTAAATAATGCCGAATTAATAGATAGTAATTTATTATTCAACCAAATACTAAAAAAAGAGAAAATAAAAGAACTATTAAGCAAAAACAAAAGAATACAAGAACTATGTAATTAAAAATGTATTTATAAGATAAGATAATACTATATTTTATATTAATAAAACTAGCAAAGGTACCCGGCGTTGCCCGAGATAATTACACTTGGATGTAAACAGAAGAATCTCAAAAAATTAAATTAAATTTTGCAATATCTTAAAAATAAACACATGAAAATGCTTAGAATTAATACAGTAAAAATTCTTAATGAAAATTCGAAAAAAATCTTTTTAAAGGCTCACAATGGCTGGACCTCTCCAAGGATGCCACTGCTATTTTAAATAATTTCTTACTCACGTAATCTTACCTTAGATGTATACTTAGTGTTGTTGCAATTTCCACTCTTCTCTCGATGTGTTGAAGCAAAATTTGGCCATTCATCACTTTGTGCAGTCTAGCGGTCGCGGATTCTTCTATTTACTTGCTTCCCATTTGCTCAATACATCACGGAGCTAAAGGAGTGCTTCCTCTGTCGTCTTTCCACTCTTTTTCAATAGTCTGCTAACTCTCCATTATCTCCATTTACTGATCATTTTTAAAGATTTTCAAGAAATTATTAAGTACTAAGAACTCTCTTTTCTAAGAAAAACCTGAATAACAGGAATTCTATGCATTGTTACAAATTGAAACTTATCCATATTGCATCATCATTTTATGTTTATTGTTATAATTCCTGGAAAGGATTGCTTTATCATTGCATCATCATTTTGAGCTCATTGATATTGGTGAATTGCGTGTTGAAACCATTGTTGATACCTATTGTTGCACAAACTTTTATTTGCATTGTTGGTCATGAGATATATATTGTTGGTCCGTGCAGAGTGTTTGTGAATTGCGTGTTGATACCATTGTTGCAAAAACTTTGTCTTGCATTGTTGGTCATGCGATATTTCTCATTAATATGCCCTGCCATAACCATGAATATCGATTTTTTATCAATAATTATTATTTTTTCGAAATCTGAAGTAGACAGTGACCTTCCTCATGCTTTGAAGGTCATGTATGCGAAATTTCATCAAGATCGGAATAAAACTGTAGATTTGTATAAAAAACGTACACACAGACCCACAGACCCACCCACAGACCCACACACAGACCCACAGACGCACAGACCCACAAACATCCTTCTTTATATATATAGATAGATTACAATGTAAAATAAGAAATTAGGATAAATACTAATAATGCTATAACCAAAGAATTACAACAATGTAACCAAAAAACAATAAATTGAAATAGGTATTGTTCAAAATTTAAAAAGAATCCTATTGTAAGAAATTTAAACATTTCAAATGCATATACTGATGATGTCCGAAAGGATGAAAATCGATTGTATATAAATATATTAATGAACCTTGTATTGTAAAATGGACTTTATGGAATTATAACTACGAGGGGCGATTGATAAATAAGGTGTCCATGGATGTAACTTTTTTATTTGTTAACCGATTTTCAAAATTCTTTTTGTATCTTATACTTACATTTGTCCTCTAAGTAATGCACTATTCACTTTTCGACATTGTCCCTATCCCTTTCCACGCATTGCGCCAACGCGTGACCACTCGGGTGAACCCGTTGAAGAGGAATTTCGGGGTTGTTGTCGACACTAGGATTGAAGGTACCCGGTCATTTGGCCGACGGACATTTAACCGACGGACATTTAACCGACGGACATTTCACCAACGGACATTTCACCGACGGACATATGACGGAACGGAAATTTAACCAACGGAGAAATGCTTGCATTTCATCAACATTTGGACATTCGGCGTAAAGAGATGTTTTCGGCAATATAATTCATTTAATGGGAAAAAAAAACGTTTTCAGAAAGTTATTTCGTATAACAAATCTTATGAGACAAATCTGTTTAATTCTTTCTACTAAGCAAGCATATTGTATGGACCTATAAAATTATTCTTTTTTGTATGTCTTTTTAAATAAATGTTAGTTTTCATATCGTTAGGTAGGCTAAAATGGGAACCGGACAAAATGCAACTAAGGGTTTTGTATTATTTAATAATATCAAGTCTTTTCTTGTATGTCTTTTTAAATGAATATTTTACTTCTATGGAATGAGATACTCATTAGTGATGGGCGATATCTGATACCAGTATCGTGTATTAAAAATTTATTCATACACATTAAAAAATTCTGTTCTGCTTTATGAGGGGACATAAAAATTCTTAATCGGATAGTATCCGGTACACCCCACTTCATCGAAAAACCATTGCCCACGGGGATGGTTGGAGGAGGGCAATATGACTTGTTATACGAAATAACCTCCTGAAAACATTTTTTCCCCATTAAATGAATTATATTGCCGAAAACATCTCTTTACGCCGAATGTCCAAATGTCGATGAAATGCAGGCATTTCTCCGTCGGTTAAATTTCCGTTCGGTCATATGTCCGTCGGTTAAATGTCCGTTCGCTCGAATATCCGTTCGGCCAAATGTCCGTTCGGTCAAATGTCCGTCGGTCAAATGACCGGATACCATACACTGTACAATACAGCGTGTGTAAAATCATGAATCTTATACAAATGTAATACAAATGTGAAAACTTCAAGAGAATGACCTCAAGGTCAGCAGAGAGCGCAGTCCATTTTAAAAAGGCAGTGTGGGTTTTTACTTCATGTATAAAATTAATTTTAAAATTATTAATTTTTTGTTCGTGTATACAAATTTTTTTTAAAGCGTTTCATTTATTTTCTGGTTTGATATATTTTAGTTTATTCGTTTATTAGATTTAATTGTAATTATTTCATTTACCATAACCAACATTTAGATGTTTACATTTAACATATTTCATCTTTTTACATTTAAATAGGGGATGTTTATATACAAATTTATTTTTTATATACATTTATATATACATGTTTATTTTTACATTTATTTACGTATGAATGGTCTTCTAAAGTGACTTTCCGAACTTGGGTTTAAGTTATTTGAAAACTTTAAAGGTATTTACCAGTTGTAAACCATTAAGTAGACCGCCTCCATTTCTTTCTAAGGGGAAGTGGTGAAGAGTAAAACGGATGAAGAGACCATTGAGAGGAGACAGGTAGGGAGAAAATTAAATAATGGTTTTGTCAAAGTTACGCATATCGGTTTCGTTACTATTATAAAATACTACAGTATAAATTATATTTTTGAGTAATAATAATTTATTTACAAGATCTTATCATACAAAACAACACAAAAACTTATAGAGAAAAATAAAAGGATGGATGGCGGGAAAACGCAAAGAGAGAGACCATTGTATAAGGGTCGTACAAATGAAAACGAAAATTTGTGTGGGGGAAAAAAAAGACGACGTGTAGGATCGTAAGTTTTTGTTTTCAACAAAGAGTTCAAACTGAACAATAGGTTGCAAGTGTTGCATCATGTGAGAAAGAACGACAGCTCGCGCTTCGAAGCTCTGCGAGTGATCGCTTCGTCCAAATAAGTGATCGCAAACAAATCAAAGTCAAATCGCGAAAAAATCAAAAGTAATCGCAAACAGCACGAGGAAGGTGATGTTGACCGTGTTTTTTGATCGCAAAAGCCCGATTTTATTGGACTTTCTTGAAAAAGGCACCGCAGTTAATGCAGCACGATATGGGGAAACATTGAAGGCACTGCGCGCGGCCATCAAATGCAAGCGTCCTGGACTTCTTACAGAAGGGTGCTTCTTCTCCACGACAACGCGCTTCTTCACACCTCGAAAGCGACGGTAGACCTCATCAAAAAGTTCAACTGGGAAGCAATGCAGCATCCACCTTACAGCCCTGACTTATCCCCATGTGACTTTCACGTGTTTGGGGATCTCAAGAAACATCTGAAAGACCACAGGTTTCAGTCGGACGATGAAGTGAAGGAAGAGGTTTTGAAATGGTTCCACACGCAACCGAAAAACTTCTACAATAAAGGAATTACACGCCTTATTACACAGTGGGATAAATGCCTTAACGCATTTGGAGAGCATTTTTAAATTCCTTGTATACACTTTGGATAAATAAATAATTTTCGTTTTAATTTGTACGACCCTTATAGGTACTAATCAGAAGTCCTAAAAATTACGTCAGAAAAGTCCTAAAGATATAACATAGAGTATTAACCAATTGAACAATGTTATCAGATGAGGAATTTAATTAGATACAAAAAATAATAATTTTCTCATAATAGTAGTGGCCTAATTTCAAATTTAACGCCCAGAGACCGAAATTAAGACTGACCTGCTTCAGGACGCATGGACCTCGTAGGCTTTAATCTACATAGGTCCAGAAGATACTGATGGTACTAGATACAACCTGTGACAATAAAGTTCGGTGAATGACGTCAAATGCTAACGGTCGTAAGAGTGCACCATCGTCGTATCCTGCCCCAGACAGGTCGAGACATGTTTAAACAAATTTGAGAGAATCAGCGCTGCGCGTGTGTTTATTGTGTTTAAACAGGACATTGAAGAGAGAAGGCATAGTACGCGCGGTCGAAACCCAAAATGGATCAGCGAACGAAAGAGACTCATGAAATGATGACAACAGTTTACAAAGAAAGTGCTATTACTTTGAAGTGTGTATATGAGTGGTTTAAACGGTTCCGAGGAGGCCGGAACACCGTAGAAGACGCTCCCCCGAAGTGGCCAGACGTCCAACGTAATGTTACGACCCAACTGAAGGCTATCCCTAAAAACGACTATGCCAGGAGTTTCCAGGACTTGTACAGGCGTTCCCAGAAGTGCATTATCATCGACGGGGATTACTTTGAAGGATAGTAACTGCTGTTTCATGTAAACGAGCAATCCACTCTCAATATGCCATCATTCACCGAACTTTATTGTCACAGGTTGTATAATGAGTTCTTTACTAAGATTGAAAATCTAAAAAAAAGAATCGAACATGTAACCACGAGATCCGGGCCGTCGATCTATTACTTTCGATATTTTCTCCAGTGTTTTGTTAAAAAAAATTAAAAACAGATGTTTTGTTATTATAACAATTTAAACACATTTTTCCTAAACGAATCTCTTGTGCTCTTCTATAGCTCCGGCGAAAATTTAATTAAAAGTTGTCTAAGAACAATTTATCTATTATAATAGTCATTAATGTTTAAAACCTTTTCATTAAATACAGATTTTGACTTGACGATGTTTGTATAAAATTTATTCATTTCAGAAGTTTTTACAACAGTGAAATAATTCGGAAATAAATATAATGTGTTTTAATGTTACAGTGCATATAAACGATGTATTATATTGATAATGAATATAATTACTGATGTTTAATTCAAATAGGAGATACAATTGAGACAGAGAGAGATAGACTAGTTTTCTAGCAATGACAAATATTTAAAAATAAAGGCTTAATATTTTAAGTAAATTTTCGAATACAGAAAATACTTCCTTTATCTTCAGATTCAAAAAGAAATCCAGAGGCGAAGCATTTGTCCGTTATATTGTCTTCGTCTATGGCTGAAGAGAGAGAAGAAAAGGTAAATGTTTATTACAAAAAATATTTCACTAAACTGAGCTGATTTTGAATTTAGGTAAAGGCTGTTGTTGCTAAACTACATACGAGGTGCGATCAAAACGTTCCGGGAATGGTTCATTTAAATAATAAGTACTTTGTTTAAATATATTTACACAGTGTCCCCTTCAAAATAGTCTCCTTGCGAAGTCATACGTACAATGAGTCCAGCGTTCCTGCCACATCTGGAATGTGTCCTGGAAGTCTTTTTGTTGAAACGAGTCAAGCATCTTCTGCGATTCGGACTGGATCTGCTCAGTCGTATCAAAACGGCGACCTTTCAACTGGATCTTCATTTTCGGAAAAAGGGCAAAGTCTGCAGGAAACAAATCTGGCGAATAGGGTGGGAAGCAAATCTTGTTGTTGTCGCAAGAAACTCACGTGTGAGGAGAGTTCGGCGAGAGGGTGCATTTTCGTAGTAGAGAATCCAGTTTTTTTTGTTTTGTTTTTTTGCGCCACAAATCTGATCGCTTTCGCCGATCAACCTCGTTGCTCGAATTTGCTCGTTCTCAAATTTAATGTGCATGATAAAATTGCAGACGACCTCACACACAATAACAATATTTTCTCAACTCCCAACGCACATGAAACAAAATCCTTTGAAAAGCTGATTTATGAATGTTAGGGCTATATATTCGGATCCGCTATATATTTGTGGACTCGTGCTGCTATTTGTTGGCGAGATGCGCAACCAGTACCGGAACTTTTTGATCACACGTCGTACTACTCTCAGTGAAAGGTCAATCTGAAGAAGAGTATTCAATACATGAAATGAAAATAATTTTCTGGATAATGTGGAGAGTTATGTTATTTAAAAAGTATTCAATATTTACAGATCAGTGTTTGTAAAGGTAGGAAAACCTCAAGCCACAAGGAGATATGAAACACTGTTTTCGGGCTGTTTCCTTTCTTTATACATTTTCCCACCTGCTTATATTATTATACTATACTGTAGATCACTGCTTGCATATCATCTATTAAGTTAAGACTGTTATTATTACTTCTTTAACATCTCTGATGTAAACTTTTATATTCCACGTATAAAGGGCTAATATAAACAGGGGAATATTTTGTGGACCCAAAAGTTGTCTGTTAAACTTTTAAAGAATATAATTTTCCTGCGAACATGCAAGAACATTCCAATTTTAGAATAAATGTAAGTCACTAATGTATTTAAAGGAATCGGCAACACGGATTGCACGATAACGTGCAATCAAGTCCAAAATGCCCCATCTAATGGCGGCAGTGAGAAGCACATCCAACGGACGGACTTTCAAAGGTGTGTTCTGAAATTACAGTAGGATCGTTGCGTGTTTGGCAGAAAATATTGGGCACCGTGGATTCCATAATGACCCTAATATACTGAGTGGTCAAAAATCATGGGAAGGATTGTCCTTTTGAAGACGTGGCGCGTATGACTCCCGAATGTTGCGGCCAAATGCTGCGTATGGCGCTAGTGTAGACACGATATCTGAGCAGTCTCCTAGAAACGGATGTGTAGTGAACTTGGCAGCACGTCGCGAGTTAACCGATTTAGAACGTGGGATGATAACACTGGGGAACAAAAAAAATTTTTTTTCTTGGTGCCTGGAATGTTAGAACTGATTTTGATTATATTTGATGTGTTGATTCAAAATATGAAAACAGTTTCTCTCTATCAGCTATAGTTTTTGAGATACAGCACCACTAACTTAATGCGCTTTTGTTATTTGTTATGGTACAGAGGTGCGACGTTGATATAATAAGTCTGGGAATAAGTTCGTGGCGTTTTTCCTGACAGATGGCCACGAATTTTACTTAAAAAAACGTCATGATTATCAGCGCCATAATTATCAAAAAAAGAGCGTACCTTGGATTCTTTGGCGTTAAGCTTGGTGACCAAGACAAAACGTGGGCACCACTTGTTGTGTGTAAAATTTTTATGGAACAGTTATGGCAATGGACTAATGGACAAAAGAGAAGTCTGAAATTTGGTGTGCCGATGGTTTGGAGGGAACCCAGAAACCACAATGATGACTGCTATTTCTGTATTGTGCAACGTTGCGACGTTAATATCTCGAAAACTAGACCTGATGGAACAAATATAAAGTTATTTTTGAATTCTGCACCCTAAAATTACCTAAGAACACTTGAAAAATCGCCGGCACCAAAATGTGTGTTGACCTGTGTAATCGGTGCAAAAGACATGGGTCATAACATATCGGAGATTACACAAGAATTCGGGTTTCCGAGGTCAACAGTGTCTAGGGTGGATCTTCAATATCGCAGAGACAATGTTTCCACTCGCATAAACCGCCACACAGGACGATCACATGTGTTTGACGAACGGATGTCACGTACCTCAGCAGAGCCATACGGGGCGATCGACGGACTAAGTGAGTCAGATCACCGCCGATTTGAATGTGGGGCGTCAGTACCCATTTCTATCAGGATTATACGGTGACAAACGCACCACAAAGGCTTCATCAGCTGACGACCGACTCGTGTCCCTTTGCTGACACCTCGACATAGAGCTCAACGACTGGCATGGGCCCGCGAACATCGTCACTAAACCATGGAACAGTGGCAGCGTGAAGCATGGTCAGATTGAATCCCGATTTCAGTTGTATCGAGCTGAGGGACGCGTGAGGTTGTGGCGTATGCCCATCCTGCGTGTCAACAAGGTTTATGCCCATCCTGGGGTGGCTCGGTTATGATCTGGGCTGTGTTTACATGGTCGCAATTAGGCCTCATTGACCGGCTGCAGGGAACAATGAAGGTTAGACCATAACTGAGTATCATCTGCATCTCTTTCTTGTATTAGAGTACCCTGATGGAGATGCCATGTTTCAACAGGACAATGCGACATGTCACCGCTCTTTGGTTGCACGCAGGTGATTTGATGAAAACTTCAATGAATTCATGACCATGGTTTGCCCCCCCCCCCCTCTAGATCATCTGATCGTAACCCAGTCGAGCATTTATGAGATACTGTAGATGCCAGTGTTTGCTCGATGAACTCAGCACCAACTACACAGAACAATTGTAGGTAGCGTTTCAAGATACGTGGGTCAATATCTCTCCAGATCGATTCCAGCACCTCTAGGGTTACTGCAGTTTTGAGGGCTCGCTATTAACACCACATTCATTGCCTTCATATGACTTTTGGCCACTCAGTTTATATAAAAATACAGTAAAAGTAGTATAGATGAAAAGAAGCAAATCGTAGTTATTAAAGTAGGGCTTAAAGGAGCACAATGAAAAGAGAAAATAAAAATTTGGCTTCGCTTATCAACCAATTTCATCAATCAATTTGTAAATTATTTATTAAAAAATAATTTTTTTAATTGAAATTTTTTCACGTCAGTGTAATTACCAGGAGAGCAATCGCCGATTTCGAAATATTTATCCTCGCATAACTCTTCGATATCTGCTGTGATTTCAAACTTTTCTTTGTCAGCTGGTTTCTTGTCACAGACAACGATAGGAACACCCAATCGAAAATGCTAGTAAAAACGAAAATTAAAATGTTCAATAAAAATATTTATTACTGCACTCATCAATGAACGAAAGGCCTATTAATAGAAATAAATTTAATCAATGATAAATCCATTTCTTTTATTTTGGTCTTCAGCTGTTAATGCATTTTTAAATTATAAAACAGGAAGAGAATTATTTTATAGAATTTATACACAAAGGTTTGCAACTGTGTTTCTTGAAAAAGTATTTATGTTAATAACGTGAAAAAAGTACTTATAAAAATTAATATAGTGCTTTATCAAACTTTTAAATAACCATTTCAATGATATTATACTTCCGTCATTAGTCTTATATTATTGATCATATAAAACTCCGAAACTCACTGGCGGAGCCTTCAGTAGTCGCAGCGTTTGTTCGAAGTTCTGTTCGCTAAGGTCACGGAGTCCGCATTCGTCCATTTGGGCGCTGATAAGGGCTGATGTTTTCTGTGAAGGATCGTAAAAGACTGTTTTCAGTAAATTTACTATATACTTTTCTTAAGAAAGACTGTAAGGAATTCTTTTTGCAAGTTTGTATAAAAGAACCAAATGATCTTGCAACTCCTGCTATGCGTCTCCTTCTCAAGCCAATTTGTAGCCTCTGAATATTTGACGTTCATACTAAACTCTCTATTTCTAAACTTTATATCGTTGACCATTTTTGGTTCACCAGTTTTTGAAGAATTCATTTGTATTGTTATTCGTAGACAAATTAACTCCCCTAAAGTTAAGGGATTCGGTAAAATCTAGCTGCGAATCCTTTTCCCAATTGTTGGTGGCACTCTATATCTTTTTAAAGCATATGACCATAAAGAATATGGTGTTTTGAATGAAATACGTAGAAATGGGCAAGCATAATAAAAAAAAAACAAACTAAAGGGAATTTCAACCATTTGTTTTCAGTGGGGAAGGTGTGTTAACCATTTCTGCCTTCATTAAATCTACCGAACCATTGGAAATATCTCTTCATTTTATAAAGCTTAAATGCCGTTTCTGTGTTTAATCTTCTGTAATATTCCGCATTACTCAAAAACCTAAGAACTTGAAAATCTGAAAAGCTAATATTGTCTTTCCAACGTAGCGTACATTGTTGCCGAACCGTCATCTTGGGAACTGAATTTGCTTCAGCATTTTACTTAGAATTACTATGATAACTTAGTCTCAAATATACCGTGTATAAGGGTCGTACAAATGAAAACGAAAATTATTTATTTTATCCAAAGTGTATACAAGGAATTTAAAAATAATCTCCAAATGCGTTAAGGCATTTATCCCACTGTGTAACCAGGCGTGTAATTCCTTTATGGAAGAAGTCTTTCGGTTGCATGTGGAGCCATTCCAAAACCTCTTCCTTCACTTCATCGTCCGACTGAAACCGGCGGCGTTTCAGATGTTTATTGAGATCCCCAAGCACGTGAAAGTCACATGGGAATAAGTCAGGGCTGTAAGGTGGATGCTGCATTGCTTCCCAGTTGAACTTTTTGATGAGGTCTACCGTTGCTTTCGAGGTGTGAGGATGCGCGTTGTCGTAGAAAAGAAGCACTCCTTCTGTGAGAAGTCCAGGACGCTTGCATTTGATGGCTGCGCCAGTGTCTTCAATGTTTCCCCATATCGTGCTGCGTTAACTGTGGTGCCTTTTTCAAGAAAGTCCAGTAAAATCGGGCCGTTGAGATCAAAAAACACGGACAACATCACCTTCCCGTGCTGTTTGCGTTTGCTTTTGATTTTTCCGGGGGTTTTGTTGAAGCGATCACTCGCAGAGCTTCGAAGCGCGAGCTATCGTTCATTCTCACGTGATGCAACACTTGCAACCTATTGTTCAATTTGTATGTGAGGTTTCGCAGTTGTTGAAAACAAAAACTTACGTTCCTACACGTCGTCTTTTTTTCCCACACAAATTTTCGTTTTGATTTGTACGACCTTTACATATGGAAAGGTCTTAACAATTTTTATTAATTTGAAACAAAGGCTTTGAAAAATAAACTTGAACTGTTAGATACCTCAGCAAAAGCAGGTTAACGTAAGATAAAAATTCATAAATTTGGAAATTTCTCCTACGAATTTTCAGCTAAGAAAGAAAAGAAAAGTTAAATTTCTCTTGTCAGTGCCTTTCTGTTCCGCCTATTTCATCCTATCTTTAATTTAATTTAGTTCTTGTCTTATTTGTTTTTTTTTATTGTATTTACTTTCTGTTCTATTTCATTACTATTTTGTTTTATTATACTTAAACTGTTAACTCATATGTGTCGATTTGAAACCATAAATGACATGTTTAGTCTGTTTTTGATTCCAATTACCAAGGATCATTTGTCAGGGCTATATACTATGTTTTGTGGTCATCTTGCTTGTTTAATTTAAGGACTAACCTATTTATTGTTTTAAGTTGTCTACTAACCCCTATTGATGTTTCATTTAATTAGTGTAATACCCCCGGGGTCTAACTCGTCAGTCATGGACCATACATGACCCCGTGGGGTATTGTTGTATAACTAATCGTTAAATAAATAAATAAAATAAATAAATAAATATCTCGACGGTTTTTTTGAAACATTTCGTTTGTTTTCATATTGTTTGCCAAGGACTTTTTTCATATTCATTTGTCTTTGTTTTATAAGCTCAAAGGGTATTTTTAAATTTCCCGTGTGATGTAAATTTTGGACAGGTATTTTTATTAATAAGAAATTCAATATTTTTTCTAGAGCCTGAATTCCCTGATTTTTTCGACATCATTATTTCCTGTATCAAGCAGACCGATTTAAATATTTTTAATAAAACCGTCTTTTCCGATTCTTATAATCAATTTTTTCTAAAAATGAAGAATGAAGAATAATATTTACGATTTAGTATGTTGGAATTTTTGAAATAAAAAAACGTTAAACTTACATTTTGTAAATTAAGCAGCGTTTTCGTTTCGTATGATAAATCGTCTTTGGCAACGACGACGCTGATCAGCTTTGAAAAAAAAAAAAAGTTTGATTTAGTAATAATAATGATTTTCTGCTACATTATATTAGAAATACGAAACACTTAATAATTAAGTTTCCTTAACATGGAAACATTATTATAAGTAATAATTTTTTTTTTCTGTTTGTTGATTAGACGAAGTGACTTTACCTGTTCTTCCCTTAATGAGCGGATTTCTACGTCAGTCCGCATCAAATGACCTAATGTCTTCTGCCTAATCTCATATCCGAAAAATTCCTGTAAATTAAATTAAATAGTTTTCTTATCTTAAAACGGAACGAATCAGGCATGTAGAGATTAATATTTATTAAATCGATAACGATAGCTGGATTTTTATTTCTTGTTAGTCATCATAGGATAATCTACATGCCTTATTTTCATATTTGCTACATTATTAGCACCAATGATTTTATGAAATACTTTTAAGGAACAGTGTAGAATAACGACTTAATTTTACTATCAAGTTTGCTTTCTTAATAAGTGGATGTAGTGTATACCTAGCAGGAAATTTGAATAAAAGAAAATGTGACACAATATAATTAAACTCTCAAAAAACTATATGGTAAATATTTAGTCCACATGTTTTGAATTTTGTTAAAATTTGGATGCGTGGAAATTAAGTAAAAGCAATGAAGAACTTGAGTAGCAAATTTCGTTTTCTCTTCACATTTTGCTCATCGCCCGCGATGAAATGTCAAACCGAAAAGCCAAAAATCAACCAGTAACTGAGAATGCAATTGCTGCTAGGAAAGAAATCAAGATTGTTACAGAAAGGTTTTTGTATCATTACCCAGATATGGCCCGGCGAGGTTCGAGTTTTTAAATTCCTGCTTAGTACAAACTAATATTTATGATGAATCCTTGAAAACAAAAATTGGTGAGATAAACCCAGAACTTTGGGGTTCCTTCAAGATCTCTAATATAACAAAATAATGCCAACTTTTACAAATTGAACTTAGCTCAAATTGTGTTAAATAGCTCAAGAATTATTGGGTGAGTAGTGAATTTTTTACGCTGATCTCTAGTCCAGCAAAGAGTTGCCCGGAAAATTTAATGGACATCTCATTCTTGAAACTACAACTAATTAACTTAGTTTATTAGTGATTGCAATAATATTAAAATAGCTGCATGAAAATCATTAAAATAGTTTAGATAACTTGTGATTTTTGATGATTCATTCTTTTTGTAAGCTTTATCTATCGCAACTTTACTCATTTCACAATTGTAGAAGTTGAATAACATTTGTAAAGTATTAAACACCTCTCTAAAGAATTGGCATATTCTTCAAGGACTATATAAAAATTACTGTAAGTCTAAACAAAAATATTTAATGAATTCTTTTTAATTTCACTTGACGTACATTCCTAAACGAGCGTTTCGTATGAAAGCAACGTTACATTATTGATGAATAATGAAAGCTTTTATTTTATTGAAAGGAATTTTCAAATTACTATTTCCAATTTTTGATAAGCCATAAAATGCGCAAATGTCGATGGTGAGCGAGTCAAGAATGCGACTATTTTTTTAAACTGTAACAGTAATTAGCCAGCCAAGATCATAAAAATTAAATAAACAGAACATTAAAAGAGGAAAAACAAAGTTTTATTTTCTATCGAAACTTTTTTTTTTTTTTTTAGAATTTTAGAGAATTTTTTTACTACTTATTTTTAAACTGAGGAACTAGCGAATAGTGGAAGGCTGCTTAGGTCTCATTAAGTTGCATTAAAATTTCCTTTATTAAGTCTCAAAACATAATTGCATTAAGTTTCCTTTATTAAGAGATAGCTATAGTAATTACGGACCCGAAATATGGCCAAATTTGGTTTTGGTAGAAATGCTTGGTTTAAATTATCCATTTAAGGATAAACCTTATTGCGTTAAATTTAATTAATTTCTTCAAAAATAACAGGAATTATACATCTTGACTTCAATTTTAGTAACGTTAACTATTTTAATTAAAATTAATATCTGTGAGAGACTGTTCAAAATGGGCAAATGGATAAAATCGAGATAGAATGGAAGCATATGCCTTACACCGAACAAATTCTCATTTGAATAGTTCATGGAAAACAATAGTATAAGTGTCTTCACAGTACTGATTGATAAAAGGGGGGATAAAATATTTTGACCAAATTTTGAACGCCATTTTAGACGCGTTCCTGAATAGATAGGACATATGTCACTATTATAACTTTTACTTACTTCTTGATGCTCTATCGGAATCTGAAGACAAAATTGAAAAAAAAAAATCGAAAAAAAAAACTGGCAAAGATACGACCGACTTTGCAAATACAGTAATGATATTTTAACTGCTTGTGCTTTCAATTGGTTTCATTTCACCTCTCGACAAATCTGCAGAGAGACTCGCCGGATCCGGGAGGGCGGGTGGTTTACTTGGGATTGACAAAAGCAAATTTTCGGATGATGTCTATTTTGATCAGATAATCCGGAGATGGTTCTAGGACAATCGCCACCTAGGTTAATTGCCATCTAGGACAATTGCCACCCAACAATAGGGATTATGCATGGATTTTTTTTTTTTAAGTAGCAATTGTTTTTTATAGAGTTGGACATGCTAAACATGAAAAACGTGGCCAAAAACGCTACTAACTTCTAAATGTTTATTAAATTTGATTTTAAAAACGCGGAATCCACTCCCTATTTGTAAACGATTTATTATTCCAAATATGTGATTGGTTTTCCTCGACTTGAGAATCACATTCAATCGGATTCACATTTCATATCATCGAACTTTTCTTTTTACTTAACAGAAAAATTACTATGACAGATCCAGGATATAAAAAGGATAATCTGAAATTTGCCGACTATCGACGCATTAATAGTTGCGGACTTTTAACGACTTAATTAAGACTTAGTTTCGGCCGAAGTTCGATGACTAAAGCTATTTCCTTGGCTTACATTCGCCTTGTTCACTAACAGCTTACAAATATATTTTAATATGCCTGTAAACTTAAAAAACATGGCAGAAAATGTTTTTATTTTGAAGGAAAAATTAAAAATTTTCTTATTTAGTGGTCATGCGATTGACCATGTTGTTTTGTATTTATGCTTTATTACCGACTTCAAAAAAGGAAGTTCTCTGTTTGGCCCATGAAGTCGGTTCATTTTTTTTTTAAAATAAGTTCTTGTTATATCTACATTGCATTAAATGAAAAAAACCTTACACTTGAAATATGTGATAATTTGCCGCACGAATATTGTAAGCATAATACTTAAAAGCGTATTGCGAATAATTTTTTTGAATATATTTAAAGAAAGAAATACGAAAAAAAAGGTAATTTAAAACCGATGAAGTTTATTTATTATTTTTATTAAGATTTAAATAGAAAATTTAATTTAAAGCGGATACTGAAATATATTTTTGTGTAGAGTACAGTCCCGAAAGTTTGTTTTATTTTAAATTTTAATAAAAAGTTTACTTTTGTTTTTCATATTGTACTTCATATTGTGTAAACTGAAAATTATGAAATTTTGAAAAAACTTTTAAGCTGTGAAATTGTAAATTTTAATGAATATGGTACTGAATGAAATAAATTTACTAATTAAATAAAATGTGCATTTTGGGTGGCAATTATCCTAGGTGGCAGTTATCCGGGTGACAATTGTCCGGATACCTCCGGAGATATCATTTCATTGACCAGAATAGGCATTAGATGGACTAGTGTGAAATACCATTTGATTAACTAACATACGAAACTTTACAAATATATAGAGCAACTCTCCAATTATTTTTTAAAACTGCAGACCTATCCTTCCGAATGCAGGCGCTAGACGCAAAATTGATGTATCGGTTGTGTCGTGATGATCAAAAAGCTGCTATAGCCTCCACGCTTCCTGGCTTAACTCCTTGTGACTTCTTTTTATGGGGGTATTTGAAGAAGTAATGCTGCTATTATCGGCTGATCTGCCATTGCCTGACTCATATCACCGATCTGTTGCTTTAATTGACAGGGACATGCTTCATTGAGTATGGGAAGAACTAGAATACAGACCTGTTCTCGAGTCTGCCAGATCGTGGGTTCGATTCCCGCCGTGGGCATGGATGTTTGTGTTTGTCCCGGGCTGCGTACATAAATAAATTATTTAAAAGGCACAAAATGATCTTAGTAGTCGACGCCAAAAATTCTAATAAACCAACCAACCAAACCTTATCTCTATAAAATCACCAAAGGGGCACATATCGAACAACACTCGGTGAGTTGCTGTATATATTTGTAAAATTTCGTTGTTAAAATAATTTGTTAAATAATAAGCCTACAATAAAACCATGAAACCGATTTAATCATTTGTGTACACCCTGTATTATATCACGATTTAAAATTTTGACCAAACTTAAAACAGTTTAGCCATGTTCCCGAGTAGATAGAACATGTATGCCTATTATAACTTTTATGTACTTATCGATGCTCTATCCGAATCTGAAGTCAGAATCAAAAAATGAAATAAAATTGGCAACAGAACGATCAACTTCGCAAATTCAATAACGAAGTTTTTAACACCATTGAAAATTGTGTGGGAGAATATCAAAAGCAGTCTCAATTAATTAGAAAGTTTATTAGCAATTAATAATTTTAACAACGTTAAAAAAAAATCCCAAAATAAATGGTTAAATTGTGAATAGTAAGGAAATAAATTTTTGATATTTTCCCAAATTTTACACGCAAACCCACACACATATGCATTTTACATTAAATTAAAAAGAATACCTTTTCCACAGCTTGAAATTTAGTTCTAGTATGCGCATTTTGGCCGCATAGCGCATTTCTAGTATATTAATAATGGCAATGAGATTTAATTAATGCTATCACATTGTTAGCCGAACTTCTCTTATCGGTCATTACTGATTTAAATTTTATTTCGTCGTTGTCCTTTAAAAAAAAAGGCATTGTTCATTTATTTATTTGTGATTTTGCTGAAAGATGACCGCTTTGCAGCCGAAATGCGCGTGTACGAAGCAAAATTCAAGTTGTAGACAGAGGTTTATTCTCTTTTCGTTTAATCTTGTATCAATTTTTACTGATTTTCTGAACACTATTACATGAAAGATCATTTTGAAACAATTTTTAAATTTTTTTATGTTAAAGTAATGAGTTTTTTTTTTTAACATCTTTTTTTTTTTTTGTTTTATCTTTGAAACTACTACCAAAATCCATGTAAACAACAGTTTACAATAAAGTAATTTTTGCTGTGTCGAAATTAGGTTATATAATTCTATAATTTACTTTGTAAACATTAATTAAGGAAGAATAATGATCGCACAGAGCTATGAAGGAAGAATGCGAAATGTTTAGCGAACGTTGGCGGCAGTTTCAATTTGTAGTGTGCACTTTTGGATGATGAGTCGTTAATTAGCTTAATGAACTAAAGAAGTACGATTTTCTGAAAAAAATTCCAACCTCGTTTCTTCGCTTGCTGTAAACGGGCCAGGAGAATGACGTCAGTAGAAAATAAATACCGATGAGTTTCATGGTGGTTTTCTTCGTTACATAAAGAAAAAAATCAAAATATTGTCAGAAATACTTTATGCACGTGTTACTCTTAAATATAAATTGCATACGTCTACAGCGAAAACAAGAAATTGAAATAGCTCCTTTAAGATATCAGATAATGTCGAAAACGAAATCAAAGGTTGGAAAGATCAAACGAAAATATCTACATCAATCGCATTTTTTTAAACCTCGAAAACAAATTTTTAGAACTTGTTGATTCTTGGTCGAACGAGTTCTTTGTCCCTTCATTAAAGTTAATATAGCGATTTGATAAAAAAAAAATTGACTATTGGAATTAAATTAATATTTATTTATATTATTAAATAAAGGTAAATTGAACAATCCTTTGAATCGCATGCAATCCAATTGTTGTGAATTTTGTTAGAAAATGTTAAAAAAAAGTTTCTATTAAAAAAATATAACTATGATCAGAGTTCTTGCTTATGATAATAAAGACTGAAGCTTTGTAAATGTTTTGCACCATTTATTAAAGATAACAGTTATAAGTTATGTAGCTTTCGCTATTGCTTAATATAAATTTTGAATTGATCAATGTACAAGTGATTTTACGATGCAAAATTCGTAAGCATGCTAAACTCGATAAAATTTCCCATCTCATGTTTATTCTTGAAGCAATTAAGGAAGTAACCACTTAAGAATAACCATTAAAATCACACATCTTTAATTGAAAAGGATGAATTTGGTACTCACAAACGATAGTTGTCGATATTTCGGGGGTTTTTAATCCAGAGTTTGGAACCTCTTGACAATTCCAGTTCTAATGAAAAAACTCTTCGTGAGATTTGTTAGTAATCAGTAATGAAAGCGTCACATCCGGTTGATACGAAGAAGGAACACTTCCCTCCCTTCCTCCTTCTTTCTTTCTATCTTCTCTCCTGGTCGACATCCATCTCATCCAAATGCATTGCCATTTTTCCCCTTTTTCCTGTGTGGGTGGATGGATGGACGGTCATCATCATCATCATCACACATCACCATCATCGCCGCCGCCGTCGTCGTCGCCGTTGTGAACTTCTGCCTTAATAGTTCCTTTTCTTTTTTTTATTTCGTCCCCTCTTTTGCTTTTAGTTCTTATCCTTTTCCCGTTAACAAAGCAGTTATGCAATTAATACAGATGGATTTTGGGTGTCGTCGACGAGACCAGCATATTTTGACCGCGTGCTTCTTCTTCGCCCCCAATTAGACGAGCGCTTAAGTTTCGGGCGTGAAATCGTTGCAAACCCACGATCGAAACTTTTGACTGAAAAGTTTTCTCTGAGAGGGAAAACTGCCAATAAGACGTTTTAGGCCTAATTTATGAAGTTAAAAAATTTAAATTATTGCTTAATGTCAATGAGGTTCAAAGAAATTTGATTCTAATTGGATGAAATATGTATTGAATGTCTTTACGCTGGTTGAACGATTAATATTTTTTTTCTTTCTTGATAGGCTTTTAAAGTGCTGTTTAAAGAATATTAGTAGACGAAATTAAAATAAGATTTCCAGACCATCCTTTAAATCCGCATATTTTATTTTACCCTCCTTGAAAATGTTAAAAAACCCAACGGAAATGGACGACACTTTTTATGTTGCTCTTTAAATATCATCATAACGAATTTCCTTTCTTAAATGATGTGATTGGTTTTTATAGTGAAATTTTTTATTTAATAAAAACAATTAAATTTATATTATTTCCAATGAAATTTTTTAAATAATAATTAAATGATATACAAGTTAAGTACAGTTTAATCTGTCCTTAAACATTAAAAGTATGTTCAATTAAATTAAAAAATAAATAAATTTGCATTCTTGCCTGCATTTAATAACTTTCTTCTTTGTTTCTTCTAATTATCCGAACGGAGCGTCTTGCTTGGACTTCATGGTAGTCTGAACCCGGAACCTCTGCAAAATGTGAGCCCATAACTTGTGGATTCGTCACCGTCCCTCGTTCTTTCCGTTACATAATTGACCAATTTTGATGGCTTCTGATTCACGATATCCGTTTTGACGTCATTACGTACGTGTAAAACGTAATATATAAGAAACAATGCTAAATTCGGAACTCATTATCTTTGATTTTTTTTTTACATTCTTTTATAATATGTGATCCCATTGAAATATTTTTATTCATTAGAAAATTAACATTTATTTTCGTTTTAATCTTAAGCCACTTACTTAGTCCGTTTTTATATTTAACTTCACTGCTAAATTAAAGTCTTGAAAACCGTTTCTCTACAGAAGAAATCTTTCATATTTTATCACTAATGTTTTGATTATATTTTACATCTCAAATATCGGATAATTGGTTCATATCTATTCAATTGTGATAACTTTTTCATAGAAATAAATTTAAAAATGTTTTATAATATATCTCATTTTTTTCATCAACTAATATTTATGGAATAGTACAACGTAATATGCCGGCTCGGTGGCCGAGAGGGTTAAGGCACAGGTCTTTCCGATCTCGACACCAGCGAGTCGCGGGTTCGAATCCCGCCTAGGGCATGGATGTTTGTGTTTGTCTCGTTCATAATCGTTCTTTCATCGTCATTAGGGGATAGTACAATAGACCTGAGGTCGCAGTGCTTGGTTCATAGACAACCACCCCTTTCAAAGTCATTACTCATTACAACGTAATATGTAATGTTTTTATGCAAAATTCGTTACAAATCATTCATTTTAACGTTATATGCAGATTACATTTCTTTACCAAGCAAAATGAATGATATATATTCAAAAATAAATCACAAAAAAATTTTCTTAAGTTATCCCATTTCACAGTTTTTTTTTAAATTTCTGCTGAGAATGAAAGATTAATAGAGCCCTGAAAAAGCATTCAAGAATCTTAATGGATGATTCCTCAAAAGAATGCCCCTACTTTAATTTTCTGTATTTCTGTACTTTAAAAAGGAATGAAAAAGTAAGCATTTTTCTAAATTCATGAATACATGTATTACAAATGCTTGATGCACTCTTCACAGTTCTCAAACAACGTCTTTACGATATTCGCACACTCTCCAGTATCACTGATATTGTGATTCAAGTTTTTAACTTCTCCAAATTTGTGACCTAATCACGGTCTCTTTTGCATATTCTCATAGGAAAAAGTCAATTGGCATTATACCTGGAGATCGAACTTTAAGATGCCAATGACATTAATTTGCCACTACAGATCCTCCTCTTCACGAATGTAAAAATAGTAGCCTTCTGCGCTCAACTATTTTAGAGATTTAGCGAACTAAAAGAGGGACATTCTTTTATGGATACCCTATATTCATTATTACTTGCAAACAACTTTTACATTTCTATATAATACAATACTGATCGGCTCGTTAAATAGTTCTCCCCTGTTACAAGCAAGTACTGATTATGGGCTGTGTAAGTTTATGTTGCTGTAAATTCCTCACATTGAGCTCAGAATGCTATATCGAAAAAGATTTAAAAACAAAAAAGAATTTGCAGAAATCGGGCATGTAAACATAATCTTGCTTCAGCATCATGCTGGTAAGACAAACGCAATTCGCTTGGAATTTTCAGAATTTGGAATTTTATCTATAGGTCTCCTATCCATTTGCAGTCATATACTGAGGCCATTTCTTGATGGCTCTCGCAATGCTGTATTTTGTTTGGACATAATGCACGAGGTTCATGACACAGGCACTCTGATATCACATGAACCTCTTAATATGTAGCAATGTTATCGACAAATCCAGGAGGAGTCATCTCGAGGCTAAACAACAGCCCGATTAAAAACTGTATCTGAAGCTAATTTCCGATGATCCCGATTTAGCGCAGTTTAAAGTTCTGCGACTGAGAGTAGTGAAAAAAAGAACGTTGTAAATAATATGATGTCAATCTGTGGACAAAATTTTATATACTAGGATTGTACAAGTATAATTTTTCAGTATAATCTCTTGCAATGTAATCTGCCATGTTTAGCACCTGGATTCCGTCAGCGAAGTGATTTTGCACCTCAGACATTTGGGATAACTGAGCCGTGCCAGTTTCTTTACTAATCGGTGTAAAAGCATATCACCGACTGAATTCAACCTTTTCATTTGAAATGGAAATTCGACATGTACGGCAATTATTTTGCTTAACGAAGAGCATTGATCATTCTTGAGACAATAGGGTTCTATATCCACCGATTTCCTAAAAGCCACGATAATAGTACTTGAGCTTGTGAGCTCTCGTATTTAGAATGTTGCAAGCTGAGACATTGATATAAAACTTTTCAATGCAAGAGTATTTGTTAGCATTCTCCGTGTCGACTTGTATGTTTTCTCACCGATCATTATCGTCGGCGATATATGCACAACATTCAAGTTGAGCCCGCGTCCAGAATATTGACACCTTTGTTATATTCTGGATGCATTAAGCAAGGTTGCACATTAACGTCACAGGTTACATCCTGGAACCAATAGTTCGGCCTATCCATGAATCAATCGGTCGTGAAAGGTCTGCTATACGCGTATTCACCGAGAAGGTACATGTAATAAGTTTTGGCCAATAATTCTTTGTAATAGTTCTTTATCATTTAGCGGTTTTTATTTCCAATAAACAAATTTTTCAAATATCATTGGGGAACGAGTTCAAATTAAAATTTAGTTTGAAATTTTGAACATTTTAAATTAATACGTACCTTATACTTCTCAAAATATCATTTAAATGTTCCTACATCAAACTAAACTATTTGAATCAGTTGCTGCTAATTAAGGCGGTTATACCAACACCTCCTAGAAATAAAGCCTGCGCACTGAAAGTCATACAGTGTTACATGATCATGATAAGAGATTCGTTTTCGGCGACCCCTGAGGGGCATTTCCTAAATTTCTGATTATGGGGTTGAAACTCAAATTTTTTAAATAAGGAGAATTGAACGCGTAAGAAAATCTTATCCAGGTACTTTTAAGATTATCTTTCTATTAGAGACCAGTATTTTATTTATTTTTGTCCCAGTATTCAAAAAAAAAAGAAATCTATCTTCGTTTAAAGAGCTTTCTCAGTATCTTTGACAATATTTCATTCGTCATCTAATTATTTCATCCTAAAAAGAAGATTATGAATTAAAGACAGCAACGGAAATCTGATATATTTCGAAACTTCTGCAATGCTCTTCTTATGAAATTTTTCTCATGACTCTGAAAATTATGTTTAAAGAAATAATTCTTGGCAATTTCGTTATAAATTCTATTAAAAACTATAAAAAAAAACTTTCGGATTTATATTTAGAAACTTATCTTTATTCGTTTGAAAATCAAATAAATATAATAATTTTAAAAATTATGAAACATTTAAGTAAAATATTACTCTTAAATATAAATCACATTAACTTGTTCACAAATTCATGCAACGTTCAGTTTGTAAAGTCCCATAAAATTTTGCATGTGGATAAAGGTGTATTTCCTTTCCCTTGCTGAAATATTTGATAGGCAGATGCAATAGAAGAAGCTTATAATAAATAGTCATTTAAGATGAGCTGCTTTTACAGCAAACTTTATCCATTTCTTTCAAGAGCAAGTTTCATCCTCTAATGGAACCCAGAGTCGAATGCAGCCGATCTGCAGTTCTTCTTCGGTGAAAATGAAACCGATGTCGCATTTGCCGCCGTGTTCAATTTCTTCTTCTTCAGTTGCTACAATTTAAAAAAAGAAAGAAAAAGAAATAAGTGACATATGAAAAGTGGTAATAAAAAAAAAGCCTTCCAGCGAATTTAACAGGAAAGTATACTGAAATTTTATAGCAGACAATCTTGTTAAGTGACCTAATTAACCTGAAGAAGAAATTGATAATGGTTTTGGATATCTTATGCACCCCTTTTTTCTTTACAGCTTCAATTGGGTTGATTGAATTGGATTAGATTGTGAAGTTTAACGACCCATTAGACTATGTTTTTATACAATGGAAGGGCAAAGAATAAATGCAGGAATTAATGGATGATTCACGACCAAAAGGCGCAAACAGACAAGTGACCTACAACTTAGTTCAGACCTTTCAGTAAATCAGCCAATTTTTAATTTTCTAAAATTAGCCAGCTCTAAGTTATTTTTTTCCTCAAGAATAAATTTTACAGGATGAACATAAAAAATTATATAATAACCGACAAGGTAATAATTTTTCATCAGAGAAAAAATTATTATCATAAACTTATATATAGCATGCTAAAAATTAAACTTTTTCTTTAAACAATTTGCGTCACTGTTTATAAAACTGAATGATTAATGTGCATGTGTCGACCAATTTGTGACGATTCCAATTGTTATTAAGTCGGAAAAATAATAACTCCCATATTGAATCCCCTAATATGGAGAAACAGCTTCAGCTTGTGAAATTCATGGATGGTTATTTAGATTCAGCTTCACCTTCAGCTAGAATTTTTGGGCGCGTCAACATCTAGATCAATTTATATGACAATTTTTTTTTCCCAAGTTCTGACCATTTCTCATCATAGTAAACAGAATTTTAGTTTTCTTCTTGGAAGATAATTTATCCTGGGCTATCTGTTGATCGTCTCTGTGACAAGATTCAGGATCAACAAAAAGAATCGGGAATAGGGCCGAGAAGACTTATGTCAAAATGGGTGATCTAGAAATTGACCGTCAAGTTCCTATAATTGACACAGCTAGGCCAATTACTGGAAATTAAGAAGTTACATTTACTGATATCTTAACACAGTTTGGGTCAAATATAAATATACATGTCCTCAGCGGCATTCTAACCCTCAACCAGACAGACCTCAGCAATCTCGGCCATCTGGCCAGCAAAATTTATAGATTAACATCTAATTTATAAGTAAAGTTTATAACATCTGATAGACGAAAAAAAAAATTATTACCACAGAATTCATAAGGAAAAGAATACCCAACATAAACCTATTGTATTTAAATGGGGCTCACCTGGATCTTGTAAAATTGCTAGGCTATTAAATGAAGCACCATAAATAATCTATAGTCGTTATGTTGCCTGCTATGTAAACTTTAATTAAAGAAGAAAAAAAGTATGAACGGCTTTCCCGAGTTCATTCTTGTCACTCCAAGTTCTTGATTGCGGCTTGACTTTTCACAAAGATAAAAGCAAGAATAGCAAAATTTTGCTCATAAAAATCTAGATCGTAAAAATTCCATTTATTCATGACTATTCTGATTACTGCATTTTTAGTAAGAGAAACAACATTGATACAAAAGCACTAAAGTTCATTTTAGTATAAAGTATTTGAATCGAAGTCTAAATCAAAATTCGGTGGATAATTGCGGGGGTTCATTTAGAAGTTAAACAAAAAATAAAGAAATTGTTAAAAAAAAAATTGAATAACTGCATTTTTAAGGACACCGAATGATGAAAGAAATTTTTGAATTTCTCTGAAGATATTTTTTGTCCAAAAGGAAGACACAGAAATGGATTAGAAATTACAGTTCAAATAATTATCTTCTGCAATTTTGTGTATTGACCAATGCTATAGCCGAATGATTTGGAATGGATTTCCAGCTCCCAGCTCGCATCTCCCCCTTCCAGGAGACTAGCTGATTGGGATGAAAGGATGATGGTGAAAATAGACAAACACAAACATCCATGCCCTTGGCGGGATTCGAACCCGCAACTCGCTAGTTACGAGAGCGGCAAGACCTGCGCCTCAACGCTCTCGGCCACCGAACCGGCAGCCGAATGATTTATGGGTCCTAGGATAATGAAGTATACCACTGTATCAAACTCTTGGAATGGAAAAACGTTCATTCTCGGCATACTCTGAAAATCAATGTTAGACTATTAAGTCAATGAAATTTGTGAGCGTAGGAAATAAGCATTGTAAGTTTTGATCGCACAGAATGAATAAGTTCTTGCATAATGATCAGTTGATTAACATGTAATTAAGACATATTAGGGTAAATTCGTAGTTTACTTTTTTCTTTTTCTTTTCAAAACGCGTACCATCCTCGGCCACTTCAAAGTTGTACTCTATCAGAAGCCTCAGCAACTCAACGTTAAGATCTTATACGCTTAGTAAATTTAAAGATACAAATAATAAGATGAATAGCTTCGCCAAATTTATTCTTGGTGTTAGCTGAGAGCACAGGATGTGCTATTAAGCAGCAGTCAGAAGTAAATACCAAGAAGTACCGTATTTAGTTTCTGAATGAAAAGCTAGGATATGTTAGATATCGTCTGTCAACAGTTTCAGTTTCCTTGATTTGTAGTTTAACTCTTAATTTTTATGTGGTGCGATTTTACTGTGTGATCGACTTCTTTTACCATTAGTTATTGAAAAACAAAATAAAAATGCTTAATTAAGATACTGGAATTTGAGCCCAAAATGTAAAAAAAAATCGTAGCATGGCATCAAATTTGAAAAAAAGTGCTATCAAAGCTGTCTAATAAAATATGGAGTAAAATTAAAGATCCAAATCTTAAGTCATCCCAATGAAGCCATGGGATAATTTTACTCATAACAAGGAACAGTTTTGAACTGTCAATCTCCAATTTCCGCTAAATTTGGTATATAAGTAATAGACAAGAGTTGTACCTACAACCAAAATTTTAGCTGCTGACATCAGCTCGGTGGGGAGTTATAGCCCTAAAAATCGTCAAAGCTAGCGATATTCAAGTTGATTTAAAAATAGTTCAGATGACAATTGTGAAATATGGGCGAAAGATTAAGCACTATAATTAGAACAAAGTCATATTCGCGATAAAAGTGATGGAAGCAAAATGGTAAGTTACACCAAGAACATAAAATGATTGGTTAGTTAGAACAGTTGTCAGACACAATGAGAAGATAAATTTTTGAAAGAGAAATCGTTAGGTTAGTGAATGGGTTATAGCTATCAATGTAATCACAACAGAACTTTGCTATTTCCATAAACGGAGTTTTAAAGTAATTTGAATTTTACTCGCTTTGAGGATTTCGAGGGGATATAATTCCCCTCCAGGCTTATGTCAGCAGTTAAAATTTTGGTCGTACTCATTGTTTACTACTTATATACCAAATATGGTGGAAATCGGAGATTGGCACTTCGGGACTGTTCCAAACTCTTCTCTTTCTCTATAATAAAGAACAAAACATTTCTGGGCATTTTCTTTTTTTTTTTTTTTTACAATGTTATCATGCGTAATCACAAGATTAACATGCGAGTGCAAATAAACTGTACTTACTAGATCTGCAATCGACTACAAGAGGCCTTTCAGATAGCATTGATGACATCAAACAGAATCTTTCGAGATCTCTTCCAAGCCATGAAGTGCGAAGAATGTTGCCAGCGTACCTGCAGGCAAAACCTTGAATCGGATCGGCCGTTTCTCCTTGCTAAAAATTAAAGTTAAATTTATTAATGATTGAGAATACGAATATAAATGAGTTTAGTTTTGGAAGTAGTCTAAAAGTGCATTGAGCAAATTTGCTATCTTTGAATTATCATTTTAGATGATTATAAAAGAAAACAAAATTTGAAAGGCAGAGTTAACTTCATAGCGTGAGTTTCGTTTTAGTTCATAGGTTAGGTCGTAACATTATAAAAAAAAGTCCCGTTGCACGATGAATACGAAACTAAATAATGCAAAATAGACTAAGAAGAAATATTGTTATTAAAAAAGCTTAATTGAATTTCGTGTAAAAATACCGAAGCTAATCCCTCTTGCATTTTGAATTCCTTCCAAATAGCTTTACTATTAACGTGCTCTGAAATGTGGGCAATAGCGCAATGTTCCGTGTTCTTTCCAATTGAAACGATCACACCCTATAAGAAAGCAAGTCAAAGAACAAATGAACATAGATTATTTAGATTCAAGAAGTATATTTCATGCTAAAGGTTTTTAATTTTAAATTGTGGTTACCTGTTCGAAACCAATGTAAGATCGGCCACCGAATCCATCTTCTCCCGTGACATTCAAACCAATAATCTGAAACAAATGACTTTTGAGAAACACTTTAATATCAATGGATTATTTCTGAAAGATAATGTCGAGATTACAGGCGGGGCAATGGGATTAAGTGTGAATTTATGACAAATGATAAATTCTAAAAATTTAAAGGCTGTACACACAAGAAAAATTAAATTATGAATTAATATTATCATAAAGCTTCGTATGTTCGTCCAATTGCTCTTCCTGTATATAATGAATATGCTATTTTAAAATAATAAATATAATAAACTAATTTTTTACTACTGTAAATGAATGGGTACAAATTTTACCAAATGAGGTCGTTCGATGAGTGTCATCGTTGCGGAAGTTGTCACTATTTCCCCTTTCAATTTCAGCTTCATGTCAAATGATAATTTATCAACCTGATTTAAAAAAAATCATAGATATTGTTAAAAAAAGCAACATTAATTAACACTAAGCGGTAAAGAATGATGAGTATAGGGGTCAAATTAAGACAAGGAAATATTAATTTTGAAAAATGTTTCGTCAAAGTTGATTATTGTTAACTTATGTATTAAAGTGTTGACCGTGTGTTTGTATTTAATCAACTATAGTTTATGTTTTGAAATTTCAGGATAGTCTTTGGTATATATTTATGTTATTCCCTTTATTTTTTTTATTGTGAGCTGTAATTTGTTGGCTGAGACGAATCTACTCCTTTTGATTTTGCTGAAAGATTTCAGGATTAACATTGAATATAGAGGCAAGGAACTTGTAGTCGTTCCCTGCCCTGAAGACGAAGTGTATTTCGAAACGCGTAGGTTTGTCAATTAAAACGCTACCATTTTGGTAATCCAGGATCAGTTCTTTACCATTATTAATTTTTGGTTCAGTATATAATATTAATGAAAAGAGTTATTACACTTTTATTTATTTGCCTCTTTTTTTTTGGTAATTACTAAGTATTTTTATTATTGATGCTGACTTTTGTTTCTTTTTTGTCTTTATTCCGTAATTTATTGACTCATTATGAGGGAAAATTCTTTTTCAAATTCTAAATCTTTGGACCCACACAAAATGAACATGATATGGTAATAGCAAATCAAAATGCCGCAAATCTTTGCAAATAATTGAGAATCTTTCTTATTAGTTGAAATTTGCAGTGCAAAAATTGGACTTGTTTCAGACAAGAATATCTCGGGAAAATAATGAATTTCTCCCCAAGGAAAACTGATTATTATATCCTGTTCAAAAGAACATTTGATTGGTTAGCAGCTATATATCACAAATCGTCCATAATATTCAATTAGTT
The DNA here is from genome assembly GCA_023313115.1 of Rhysida immarginata. NCBI lineage: Eukaryota > Metazoa > Arthropoda > Chilopoda > Scolopendromorpha > Scolopendridae > Rhysida > Rhysida immarginata. The sequence continues at coordinate 3,127,339 of JAHWFO010026864.1, forward strand.
CAATGAGTGACAAGTGACACGTTATAAAAAATTGAACAGAATGTTGTCATGTTCTTATTTCGTTTTATGAGCGGGAAATTTCGATGACGTTCTTCCTCGAAAATTACGTCATAACAACTTTGTTGCTTCATTTTTTAATCTAAACTTGATTAGATTTAAATAACTCTAGGAAAAATAAATGACAAAATAGAAAAATTTTAAATTATTGACTAAAATAATATAATATCATTTGTCCTAGTAATATTATTTATCGATTTTCAGGGAAGTTCAATTAGTAAAGCAAGTTCTCCGAGACGTTAAATCGCTTACAAAGACATCATTGAACAAGTCCTTTTCATTTTGATTTAATTAATCCACTTTTCTGACCAGTATTATCACGGTATTATGTATGAAGCATGATATATGAAGGATAATAACGTTTTGAACAATTTTTTGGAAATTTAAAAGCAAAAGGTTGCAAAATTTTTAAAATTAATTTCACAAACCATTTAACTAATTTGGATGACATGTGAACCTAAATGATAAACTGTTGAAACAATAGCCAAACTCATGCGAAACCAAATGCAAAAAATATCATATAACAGTAACGAAAAAGATTCACAATTCGTTTATTACATTAAAAGAAACAGCAATAAATTAAGAAACCTAATCAATGAACCCAATTACAAAATCATAACTTGTATGTTACAGATATTTAATATAACGGATATACATTGTATTTAACGAAAACAATGCCGATCACGTTTTCTTTTGCCATTACTTACGACAAAGGGTTTCCTAAAAGTTGATGCCATCGCCGATGACCACATGAATGACAGAAAATATAATGAAATTGACAGCTTCATCATTGAAATTTTCTTTCCCAGTATGCAACTGCTTTTTTTCGCCTACTTCAAGATGGAAGAGATATCCTGCACTTATAAAATGTTCATCAACACTTAAAAGTACTTCTGTTTCCACAAGGTAGAAGGAATTGTGTCGATAGGAGGCTGTTATCTTGACCAGCGAGCAACGGTTACTGTGTTCTCTCCACGAGGATTCTTGGTTCAACGAGACAGGATGTCGTTCATCAAGATGAACTTTGTTAAAGCAATTCATTAACAGGTCTTTATGAGAAATGTTGGCACCTCTCCTGAAATATCCGTAAGAGGGAGAGACATAAAACGTGAATATGTGTCTTCATTAAATTTATCTCTTCGGAAATCAATTCATCAGTATATTTTAGGTTTTGTCAAGATTTATATCTTCGGGAAAATTTTATCTCAAAAAAATCTCTATCGTTACGGAATCTAAAGTTATCCAAAAATTGGATAAGTAAATGAATTTTTGGATGAATCGACTATTTAAAAGTATTTTACGATGACTAGATATTAATTATTCGTATTAATCTGAATTGAGGTTTCATAATCAGCCAATGTATAATGGATGTGGAATGGACAGTGGGGGAGCTGGAAAATTAGAGATGGCTTCTTTGACATATACAGGACGAGTCAAAAGTCTGAAGCATCGGGGAAATGGCATATCATAGGATACATTAAATTATTAAACGTTCAAGAAATAATTCTATTGAATACAGATACTGAACAAACTCAACATAAAATAAAACTAAAATTACTTTAATTAAAATTATTGTAACTGAAGCGTATATAATATGCGGATGCCGCGACGACACTCTGGTCGACGTTTCGTGTTGCGCAAGAAGTAAGTGAAAACAGTCTATTATTAATAATTTATCCGATGTTATCTACTATTTGTTGATACTTGAGACTTTTTTTATTAAAATGATCCCTATTCATTTTAGAATTCAGTAGTTTCTCATTGATAAAACGGTTCTTTGTCCCGAAGCCGATTTCATCCATCACCTACCTCAGCTTTGCTTCTTGGGCTTCATTTGTCTTGCCACTAGAGCAGGCTAGCTCTCTAATACAATGCTACAAGGACTCCACTTTAATTTACCTTATAGAAAATCGGCTAAACTTCTTCGACATGAATCCAGACAAGAATTTTAATTCGTCTTATTTTTCGAAAGGAAATCACAAGATCTATTTCGTCAGAAATTATTGAACTTTCCAAATTTTATTAATTTGCATAAAATAAACCTGTCTATTAAATTTAAAAATTTCCACCTTTTTATCGTATCCTTTTTTAAGTTCTGCTGTATACATAGTGTTTATGAAATCCATTGCCAGACTTGGAGAAGTGGTAGGGAAGGTCAAAACTAACTAATAATCCGAATACCATTTTTTCCACAAAAACCTTGTAAACGACTTAAAAAGGTGTAAAGATCCCGACCAACCCCTGTGAATGCTGCACTGCACGGTACCCGCAGAGCTGCATGGAAAGCAGGAAATTAGCAACGAAAGCACTAACGGGTGAATCATGACATGCAGAAACGGTTATTACAATGTTACATTGAACAATTACAGCAACTGTTCGAAGTGGCGACCCTGGGCTGTGATGCAGGACGTGCATCTCCGTTGCATGTTCTGTCGCACTTCTGGTCTTTGCTGAGCCTCTCTGCAGGCGTCAAAGATTCTTGCTCTCAGCTCGTCAACACTGGCTACTGGAGTAACATAAACCAGGCTTTTCAAATGACCCCATAAGAAAAAGTCCAGCGGCGTTAAATCCGGTGAATTCGGTGGCCAGTTGATGGGGCCACCTCTACCTATCCAACGTTGAGGGAAGATTTGATCGAGAAACTCACGCACGGCCCGGGTAAAATGCGCTGGTGCTCCATCGTGCTGCAACCATATCTGCCATCTGACTTCCAAATACATCTTCAACCAGTCCAGGCAGGATATCTTGAAGAAACGTGAGGTAATGCTCTCCATTCAGTTTGGAGGTAGTACATGCGGTCCGATAATATGGCCATGTAGAATTCCAGCCAAAATGTTGAGATGAAAGCGTTCTTATTAGCTGGAGATGTGTGTGGCATGAGGGTTATGTTTGTCCCAACTATGGCTGTTGTGGCAATTGAACATGCCCTCCTTGGTGAATCGTGCTTCATCCGAAAATAACACAATTGCCCTCCTTCAGAAATTCCACGCGTGGTACATAGTTTCCACGTCGCAAAGCCTGAACTTTCTGTTTGTGATAAGGATGTTGTCGGTGGTGACGTAGAATTTTCCATACAGTCGTCTGATTGATGCCCATATCATGTGCATCTGCACGGGTGCTTGTGGATGGGTTATCTGCAAATCTTTGCAGCACGTCCTCTTCGACATGTCGTGTTCGCACAGTCCTTGGAGAACCAGCATCATGTCCGCTGGGTAGAAATTGTCCCATTTTCCGTAAGCGCCGGTCAATCGGCACAAATGTTGCATGACAAGGATGTCGTCTATGAGTGAACCTCTCACGGTAAAGCCTTGCAGCTTCTCGTGCATTGCCATGAGCCTGGCCGTACAACAGATGCATGTCTGCCATCTCTCCATACGTGAACTCATTCATGTTGAGATCTTTGATGATGTGGTGCTTCTGCTTATACGTACGTCACGGACTCTGCCTGCTCCCCTAGATGAGGAATGTGATCGCCCATGCATTCTGATTCACCAATTAGTGCTTTCGTTGCTAATTTTCTGCTTTGCATGCAGCTCTGCGGGTGCCGTGCTGTGCAGCATTCAACAGGGGTTGGTCGGGATCTTTACACCTTTTTAACTCGTTTACAAGGTTTTTGTGGGAAAACTGATATTCGGAATATTTGTTAATTTTGACCTTTCCTACCACCTCTCCAAGTCTGGAATGGAATTCATAAACACTGTGTATAAATATCATGAAACTCTCGGTCCTGAATAGAAACTCGAGTATATATTTATCAGATGTATTTCAAGATGATCTTAATCATTCTGTGTGGTTGCTAGCAAATTATATTTATGTCAGAAAGCTACTCTATTTGCGCTATACCTTAAGTCAAATAAATACTGGAAATTGTTCAAAAAACACAAAATATTGGTTTAATCGTCCAAATTTATTTTTCCCTTATTGGCGCTTTTCGGTATGACCTTCAGAACTTTCTGCGAATTTTGTTTTATGGACTCAAAACGTCTTCCACGAAGTGGTGAACAGAAAAATTCACACAGGGCCATATTTGGAGAATGCTGTGCTTGGTCGTTAATATTCGTTGAGTTTTTGGTCAAAAAGTTTCTTACAAGGGTCGATGTATGGACGACAGATTATCATAGTGCAAATCCAAGAATTATTTTCCCGCAAATCTGGACTTTTCCACGTTTCAGTGTCAAAAAATTTCGTTGGCAACACAAAATTTGAAGCAAACTTTTTCCAAAAATCCATTACAAAAGTGAACAGATGATTTTCGTCAACTAAGAAAACCAACAGATGCAAACAAGCTGGTTCACAGATCCCACCACATCTCCATGTGAAAATTACGTATATAGAAGCCGTCTTATAGCAAAAAAATTCTTACCTTTTAAGTGTACTTTTAAATGGACAATACCCGGTATTTATTTTGGCTGAATATACTGTTTATCTCTTATTGTTAAAGGATATGAAGTCTTCGGAAAGAGAATCGTTTAAACTATTCTCTGCATATTATCTAATTCAAGATTAATCTTTGGTCAATGCCATTTGAAAATTTCTTTGCCACTGATATCCATTTCTTCTAAGAAGTCATTCTCGCTCTATTCTAAAGTATTTGATTTTCCACTGTAGAAATGGATGCCATTTCATTATGATTAAAAGCAATCGTCAAAAAGTGAAATGATCAATCAGTGCCACAATTGATGGAACAAACGAAGCATGGAATTGATTACATAAAGCCTTAGTGCTCCCTCTGCTAGATAATTTGACTGGGAGAAGAGTTATGGCGATGGAATTTCCCTTTGAGAACCACTATGTACTTTCGATCAATTCTCTCTCCAGAATTCCAAGCTTGATAGTTTAAAGAGAAATATAATAAATCAGTGCGCTGTTTATCCTAATAAACTGTAAACCTATTATTTTCCTTAAAGTCAGAGTTAAAGTCGAAATTATAAAGTTAAATTGAGTCGAAATCTTCTGCTTAGATTCGTGGTCGGAGATGCAAAGATGAGTGGGAATTGAAGATGGAATAAAATGATTAGTAAAAATTTTTTTAATTTATTAAATAAGTGAGAAAAAAGATGTAAGATATAATTAGAGCCACTGTTTTATCCAGAAAGTAAATTGCCAGAAAGTAACAAACTCTAAGCATAAGTATCAAAAGGAGTCAGAATCGAAATTATAAGAAACTCATATTTGGAGCCGAAGTCGAAAAAATTTGAAATTTTCGAAAGTGGGAATGGGAAATTTTTTTGCTCCAAGATCGACACTAAACTGTCTCTTAATGAAGACTGTAACAACAACACACGGTAATACTGGAAGAACTAAATACTGGTATGGGACTAAATTACACCAATCAAATGACACTAAACATCTAGTTCCTTACAATCTGCAGCCAGTTTTTTTTTTCTTCGTGCAAGATCTCATTTTATTCAAAGGCACTTAATCTCCTCAAATATTCTTCCATTTAATCCGATTAAATTAGATCAGAGAATTAATTAAATCAGAAATCAGATTCGTGAAATTGGTGTCTCCAATATTGAGCCTGGACTGATGATAAAGATAGGACATATGCGAATGAATAGTTTCTTCAGCGGAATCGCAAACTGACAGGAAGACGAAGCCTGCTAAATAAAAATAAATTATAAGAAATTTAACGGTTATAATTCATCTTATTTTCATTCATCTCCTTCTTTTTTTGTAATAAATTTTGAATCCAGCACCTCGGTTTTCATTTGGATTATATTTTCGCTCGCCTAAATGTACTTGACAGACATTAGGAAGAAGCGACTTGGTCTGCGCAGAAACACGAAACAAATCCTATTGAACACCTATATTATGAATTAGACTGACGACTACGGGCTAGGCTATGTTACTGATCATCTGTGACTGAACTTATCAACGCTCTTCGGGAGAAATGGAAAAAAATTCCTGAAAGAAGCTGTCTTAAAGTCTGGTGGAAAATCTTCCTTGAGAGAATAGAGACAATAGTAAAAGCAAATTGAGGATCAAAACCATGTTCATTTTGAAGAAATTATGATTGTAGTACAAAAATACAGGTATCCGAAAACTTTTGATCACATAGTATAGAAGTATTCATCAAACTTGAGCAGATCGTACAGGAGCAGATAGCTTCTCCGGGATCCGCTAGATCAGAACTCTTTCCGAACACTTTCAGTGTGAAGTGTGATTCATCCACGCTTGTTCCCAGATGCAGCATTTTTTGGTCAAATAAGCAGTTTTGAATTTTTCTGAGATCATACATATTTATTGTCTACCTCTATAGTCCTTACTTCTCTTTTTTTGAAGATTCCTTGTCGTATTTCATAAAGTTTTTTCGCATCATTTTGAAAATGTTTTTTATCATCTGCTTTGAATTCTATTTTTTTTTAAATCGGTTATTTCTTTGCAAAATTTTATGTATGCGGTTTTTTACGTTTGTTAGAGAATGTCATCTATTAATCTAACACGTTCTGAATTTTTCTTTTGTTTTAGCAGATTTTAAATTCAGTTGATATTTCCTTCATCAATATGTTAAAGAAAAAGTAGGAAATGTCTATTTTAATCAGTTTGTAGAGTGTCCCAATAAGAGCGTCGGCTTAAGTTTGTAATAAAACGTATCATTTATTCAAAAATGCTGGCATTTTATTTCAGTATAAAGTACAAATGCGATGATTAATTGTGGAACACAATATACGGATATTTATAAGAGAAAAGGACGAGACACAAAAACCCTGGAATGCAATAAATAGTTAATAAATACAACTGAAAAATAAAATAATAATTAACAAAACAAAATAATTAATAAATATATAAGTAAAATCAAAATAAAACTAAAAAATCAAATAAAGAGCTGACGTTTCGGATAGAGCCTATCCTTT
>JAHWFO010026864.1:3134652-3248189 GCA_023313115.1 Rhysida immarginata
ATTATTTTGTTATTTGTTAATTATTATTTTATTTTTCAGTTGTATTTATTAACTATTTATTGGAACACAATATCTGATAAATGTCTCTTACGACTCTGCTGGCACACTCTTCCTCTTTTGACGAAATTTCAGATGATATTTCCGCATAATTGCAGCTCAATTTCATCAATAACACGCCTTGAGCTGTGGAATTGTTTTTTTTTTGTTTTGTTTTTTTTTGGTTTATCGGCAGAGACACGAGATTTCACAAATCCCCCAAAAAATGTCGCACGGTGCCAAATCGCACGACATTGGTGGCCAATTCTGGTCGTCATTGCGGGAAATGATACAGCCAGGAAATTTTTCTTAGCTTTTTCGCGCTCATTGTGATAGATTGTTCCGTACTGCTGTAACCCATGTGTTTCAAGTCCATGCCTTTCAATTGAGCCCACAAAAAGTCCGTTGATCATGTTGCGATAACGTACGCCATTCACTGTTAAGTGCATTTCCAGCCTCATTTTTGAAAAAGTATAGCCTAATCACCTGCCTGCCTAAAATCCGCATCAAACAGATGACAGATGCGAAATTTTTAGGGCCGCCAACCTAAAGGAACGACAATGGCGCGGAATTTAAATTTGGCGCTCAAATTGGGACATCCTTTAATTTAAGGGAAAAAATTGAAATGAATATCTTTTCTGATATAATTCAGTGCTTAGAATACAGTAAATACTCTTAGTTATAATCATAAACTATCAGAAGAGGATCTTTGGTTTGGTTTGTTTGGTGTTAATGTCCTTTTCAACTGCCATGGTCATTTCAGGACGGCGTTATAGGGGCCACAAGGGTTCTTTAACGTGCAGCCGGCAAACGACCACACGGGACAAACGACTTTACTTCCCTTCTGAAGGAAGTGCGTGATCTCAGGATTTTCCCCCTGAAAAAATCCTTGTCGTCCTCGGCCGGGGTCGAACCTGCGTCTTCGGACATCAGAGGCGATCACGCCACCACTGAGCCACCGAGGCCGATGAAGAGGACCTTTATTCAGAATTGAAGGTCGTCATGTTATTTTAAATGCTCCAATAGATATTTGAACATGGATCTTACTTTAAGCTCCTTGACATCCTCATTTAATATATACCTAATTAAATAGGTAAGAAATACAAGGTCTTTCATATAGAAACGGCTCAATGAATTTGCTATTTCTGTGCAGCCCGGATTTCTTTTTGTGGGGTTTACTGAAAGACAGGGTGTAATATACACAAAAAGAGAATATTATTGATGAAAAAATATTATTAGCGCGATTGTCTTTTCTTCTTATTTGGCTTCTTTGCTTTTGGATCTACAAATTTAGAATAAATCTATAATTGGTGATTTTAACATTGACTTCGCTAAATCTTCTACTAGCTTAGACACCTTAATGGATCCGATTACCCGAACCGGTCTGTAGCTGAAGGTTCTTGGTTCGACTCAAGCTGTGGATTTTTCTTTCTTATTTTCGTCAATAATTTAAACGTATACGTATGGCGTATAACAGACCCTCATAGACCATTCTTGAGTTATTCTTTAGGAATAGACAATTAATTTACTACGCTGGATGACTGACACAATGTTCGTCGGGTTAAACGTTAAAGGAAATCGAATTTTGAATTTCCATAAAGGTGTTACCTTAAGATGGTCAATGTTTTCAAACCCGGTACTTTAAACAGTTGAAGGACAACATTTCGGCTGAAATCAAAAACATTACCGGTAAAACACTGCGGCGCGTCACGGAGAATATGCATCAGCGAATAGTGCCTTGGAGAAAACGGCGCACACTTTCAGCACCTGTTGTGATTCCAATTAACGTAACACAATCCAAGGAAATGCAAATTTCATTAATATATACTGTATATGGTACATCTTTTGATATTACTGCTCATTTTTTCGGACTGTTCTATATGAATCACCTTGTACATTTTATAGAACTCTATTAAATATTGTACGACATGCTTGAAATTACTTAAATAAGATATTTTTGGCAATTGAATGAAGTACTTATTGTTTCTCTATTATGTTTCTCTTATGTTTCATTACTCATAAAATTTATATTCTTACCCTTTCGTTTATTAAATTCTACTCACAACATCTTTAGGATATATTTATTGTGATAGATTTATTTCTTCAACATTTGAAATTAACATTTATCATTTATATAAATATGGTTACTAAAAGTAAAAGAGAATTTTCAAATTCTAAACAATGATTCTTGTTAATTTTATTCGTGGCTTAAGGAGGAGGAAATAAAAAATAAATATCTTTAGATGAATGGATTTAGATGAAGGCAGATTTCACGATCTGAAGGGTCTTGGTTGGATGAAATGGCGAACACAGGCCAACTGCACTTTGCCGTTCACCAAGATGAAGCTAGCGTCGCACTTATCGTTGTAAATCACATTTTCTGTAGGTGTTGCTAAAGATAAACAATAAATGACATTTAAATAAACTAGAAAAACAATTCCGTTATCCCTTTCATGCAATGATATAAGGGCCTAAATATTCATTTACTTATCATATCACTTTCATCCTATCCATAATGACATAGTCATTTGAAATAAAGCTATGTTCCAGAAAAAGTGTGGAAAAGTTTCAAGAATTTTACGCGTATATGTCATTAATAAGAGGGAGTTTTTTTATACATAAAATTATTGAATATAATATAATTTATAAAATCTTTGTTCGCAATTTTCTCTCTAGCAACAATTTGATTTGTAAAGTTGCAATAGAATATTTAGGTTAATTGTTTAATTCATGAGGCATTTGTAATGGCCTCCGCACCAAAGGGTACTTGGAAACTAGAATCTGATTTACTTTAAGGTTAAAGAAATAGTGAAGATTATGTGGATAGTAGATATGTTAAACTTAATGATAAATAAATACTCTTTAACCACAACAAAGATTAAGTTGAAATAATACAACCTGGTAAATCTGGAAGCGCTTTTCGATGCCCTGCATTCATCATTCAGCAGTCTGAAGTCGATACTCGAGGAAGCTTACAGCGAACTCGAGGAGGTCTGGAAGATCTGACTTTAGAATGAAAAATGCTGGGTATATATAATGAACGAAAAACCAATCAAAAAAATTGGTCAACCAAATCAAAGTTAACGATTGCGTAGTTTGGAAGCCCATTTCATTAGAGATGATTCCTCTATTGGCCCCATGTCCGCGTTTAATAGCCGTTCTTTATGTGCACTGTGAATGGCTAAGCATTCGAAAGCGTCCAACAGGTATTTTTTATTTAACGATTTTATTAATTTAACATTTTGTAAAGAAAAATCATGGCCGGTTTCTATTGAATGTTTTGCTATTGACGATTGACCCCTTCTTCCGTATTTTCTGTGTCTAAGATGTTCCTTAAATCGAGTCTCTATATTCCGAAAAGTTTGCCCCAAGTAAAACATCGGGCAATTTGAACAGGTTGCTTTGTAAATTCCTGACTTCTGTAGTGGTGGGATTCCATCCTTTGGGTTTTGTAGAAAATTCTTGATCTGATTTGGATTGCCAAAAGACAGGGATAAATTAAAAGCTTTAAGAACCGAATTTAAACCTTTAATGTAAAACTTATTGTATGGTAACGAGATCGTTTTTCCAATTTCTTTGTTTCTGCTGAAGGTGGTAGTATCTTCTATAAACTTCTTGATTCTCCTCTTTCTGAGTAAATTTTCGATGGTGCTTTTGCTATAGCCGTTCAGCTCTGCTATGCTTTTAATTAGTGTGATCTCTTTTTCGAAAATCAAATTGCTTAAAGGTAAATTTAACGCTCTATCAATCATGGAAACAAAAGTTGATACCTTTTGATTCCATGGGTGACTAGAATCGTTAGTAATATAATTTAACTTATTGGTCGGCATTCTGTAAACTTCGAAAGATAATGAGTTCTGATCTCTACAAATCAAAATATCTAAAAAGGGAAGCTTAAAATTATTTTCTAATTCGTACGTAAATTGTACTGTTGGAAAACACTTATTGATGTGTTGGACGAAGTCTTCAACACTGCATTTATTGGTGTCAAAGATAGTAAAGATATCATCCATGTACCGATACCATGTTTTGGGGAAATAAAAATTGGATGATTTCAGAATATCTTCAAAGTTTTTTAGGAAAATCTCAGATAAAATAGGGCTGAGGCATGAACCCATAGGCGTACCTCCAATCATTTTATATATATTGCCCTTATATTTGAAAATATTATTGTTGACACATAATTTGGTCAGGGTTAAGACTTCATCCGCTACATCAGGCGGGACCTTATTTTTGATTAAAACATCGGCTAAGTAATCCATCGTTTTCGGTATAGGTATACTAGGAAAAAGTGAAATGATATCGAAAGATACCAAAATTTCACCTTCATTTAAGTAAGTTTTTAATCTTATTAATCTTAGTATAAGTATACCTATACCGAATAATCAAATGGGCTTCCAAACTACCCAATCGTTAACTTTGATTTGGTTGACCAATTTTTTTGATTGCTTTTTCGTTCATTATATATACCCAGCGTTTTTCATTCTAAGGGCTTTTCGTGTTAAGGTTGGGGACTGCTTGTCTGAACCCTGCGATGTTAATGCTGGTGTACCCCAAGGCTCTGTCTTGGGAACAGCCTTATTCAACTTCTTTATCCATGACTTTCCCAAGTTTGCAAAGTGTAATCTTTACTTATTTGCTGACGACGGGTCCATCATGACCTGGGCACGAAATCCAGCACATGTCATCACTCGACTTCAAAAAGCTTTACATCAGTGCGAGAGCTGGTTCACTAAGTGGCGATTAAAGCTGAATGTCAAAAAGTGCAAGGTCATGTTTATCACTCGCAAATGCAAAAACCCTCCAAAGCCCCTCTTCTTATTTGGCAAGAAACTTGAGTGGGTAAAAAGCTACAAATATCTTGGTGTCATAATCGACTCCAAACTAAATTAGAACGACCAAGTTCAATACGCGCCCTCACAAAGCAAAGAAAGCGAGGTTCAGTTTGATTGCACTTCTGGAGCGAAACAGCGCTCTTGGTGTGGATAACAAACTCTTGATATACAAAGTTGTAATTCGTACTATTCTACTTCGTGGAAAGAAGTTTCGCAAAGAAGTAGGAGCATATGATCCATATTATTAATTTTTTCAACAAATATAGAAACTTACCAAGTCGACAGCTGTTGATCGTGAAATTAATGCGGTCAATGTTGTGGCAAAATTTTTTCAACCGTTTTCCGAAGGCAGAGATGCTCTCTCGAAGACCTGAGACGATGCAAACTGCTCCGGGCAGCTTGTCAGAACGCCCTATTTTCTAATAAAATTCAAAATAGAAATACAAATAATACTGGATCTGTTTAAGTAAAAAAAAAAGCTTCAACTGCCAAAAAATAAAATTATATATTAAATTATAATATTTTAACATTATGTATTTAGTATAAAGTTGTAAATAATCTTCTTTAATGTACTGACCGCTTTAATTTTCTGTTCTTTGAGATCATCTATTATTTCGTCAAAATCCAGATCATGTTTTGGGAAGATCTGAAAGCCACAGGCTCCTGTCGAAGGCTTTTTGAGTACTAGAACGTTCTTTGAATAAAGAAAAAGATGTTGTTTCAATTGAGGAGGGTTTTTTTTTTTTCAAAAAAATTATTTTATAAATATCAGCGATTAACCAATAGAAAAATTATTTCACAATACGAGGTGCATTCAAGTTCTAAGGAATTTTTAAAAAAAGTGTTGACCCTAGAAAGCAGAAACACATGACTTGTTATCATAGTCACCCTCTAGCAGAACACATTTTACACAACGCTGACGCCACAATTGTATCGTCGCCGCAAACGCTTCTTTAGGAGTCTGTTTTGTCCACTGGAAAGACGCTCGATGGGCAGAAGCTTTATTCCGTTCCTAAAGAAACGTTTGCGGCGGCCTTCCAATCATGGCATAAGCATTGTGAAAATTAACTACGGCTATGGGTTAACGATGTGGACAAATGACGGAAGTTTCAGTTTTCTAGGGTCAGTACCTTTTCCAAATAAATTAGGAGACTTTAGACCTTGAATGAACCTCGTATCAAGGAAACTAAAGGCATCTAATCGGCTGCTGGCATAGGATCATCGTCGTTATTCAATAACCTATCAGGATGGCTTATGCCTGGCAATTTGAACAGATCCCAGGAGAGGTAGCAACTTCTCATCTTTAATAGAGTGGATAATTAAAGCCATCTGTCGAGAAATTATGGCCTTCTTGTAAAATATGAATTGCAAAAGCAGAAATACCCTGAACGTGGGTCCGAATTTGAACGATAACTGAGATATGAGCAGAAATAAAAATGCCGCCACCAAGATCAACAAGTTAATAACTCAAGTCTGTAACATCTAGAATGATGAATTTTGGTAGAACAACAGGTACATTAAACTGTGTGTAACGTTAAAATTTGATCGAATTCCAACGAGTAGCTTCAGAGTTACGCATTCAACATCGTAACCGTGCTCACATGCGAGTACTAACCAGCACGTGTTACGATTTTGACTGCGTAACTCGGAAACTATTAGTCGAACGGAACTTTTTAGAGCTCTGAGTCGAGGCAGTTTATTCAAGAAATGGGGGTTTGACGGTGAAACTATTTCCAAGATGTAAAGTAGTAACGCTGCATCTTGGAAAAAATATCGCCTTCATATTATAGAGGTAACACCCCTATTTCTTGGATAAATAGTTCCGACTCAGAGCTCTGAAAAGTTCCGGTCGAGTGTACTTAAAAAACACGCCTCGTATATTACACAAAATTTGGGCAATTTGAAATAGCAGTACCACTCGTAAATTTGAGTGTTTTTAAAGTGACGCAACATGGGAATCATATTTTTAAAAAAAATTAAATTAATATGTATACTCACGTTATCGGCATTGGCATAAGTAGTTCCTCCATAAGAAGAGTCACCTAACACGCTGACGCTAATAAACTGAAAAATATTTAAATTATCGTAAATTATCTTTTTTAACAATACCAGATTGTCTTAAATAAAATATGTTTTTTTAATTTAAAAAATATACCCCCTCTGTCCGAAAATATGATATACATTTACAATACAAAATAATATCGCGCTTCCTACAAGATTTGGTCCAACCGAAATGTAATGAAGACGATATCAAACAGACTCTTCGTCGCAATTTTCGACCCTAGGAATCGGCAACGCCTATTTTTTATAAGAAAATTCTTGAACAATGTAGAATTAATATAAATTATCATACAGTGTTCGGATATGGAGCGCTCAAAAATTCGCATATTATAAATCAGTGAATCCAGAGATCAATACTGCGTAAACAAATCGAATCATAACTTAATCAGAAGTAAATTGCATTATGTCAAAATTTATTTTATGTTCGTTTCAATATTATTACGAATATTAACACTGAAATCCCTTCGCTTTCAAATAACGGTTTCATAATTTTTGTGGTCATCATATTAATAACAATATTAATATTTTTCTAATTTATGATATACGCTTCCTTTTATTAAAACTACGGCGTACATGTACGTTTCCAGATATTCTGAGTTTAAGTATTTAAAGGTTTCTCCTCTAACTTGTTCTTTAGAGAATTTGGAAATTACATTTAATGACCTCGTTGGTAGGTTTTTTTTGTATTAAATGATAAAACTTCTGTACCTTTTCGCCATTTCTAACATAGGATACTTGAATCAGATCGTTCCTCGTGCTTCCAAGTACATCGATTTGTCCTTCGTAGACGAACATGCCATTCTGGGGAAAAAGATCACTTTTTATTGAATTTGTTATAATTAGAAAATATAAAACCATAAAGGTAAACTTTTCAAGATGTGCTTTATCTTAATTAAAATTTATTACCTTTTCTGAGATTTAAAAACATCATAGTGTTTTCCATTAGGCATGTTAATATAAATTTTCACATAAAATAATACATATGCAGGCCTGCTTAATATTGTTACTACATCTCATTGCATAAATGTATGGAATATGTTTTTAAATCTTCAAATATCAACCAGTAAGCGTTAAAATGAGCAAACATGGACAGGGTCATTTTACTGAGGGGGAGTCAAAGGTTTTGCAATATTTGCATAAAAGCCTGTGTAGCGATGGCTATGTTATGTGCCTAACATTTTTCAAGGCGTGCACAACATTTAGTTAAAGGCTTTTATATACATATTTCACTCAGGTGACAATAACCTCGACCATCTACAGCCAAGGTAGGTCGGGAACCGTGGAATCTGAAGCTGTGCGCCAGACGGTAGAGGCAAATCCGATAACCAGCACTCGAAGATTACCAGTATACAAGGTATATCACAGGTAACGGCCTAAGGTCAACAGGAGATGCTTCATTGTCCCTCAACAAATGACGCTAGCTTGAGCAAACCACCTAAAGAAGTGTGCAAGAATTCATAGAAAAATTGAACGATAAAAAAGAAGTGGGTTTATTTCCGTAATCCGAAAAATCAGTAGTTGAACTGAGGCCAGTTTTCTGAATCTATTACAAACAAGGAGCACAAGTTGATGCTCTCGGTCTGGTGGAATTTTGAGGAGATACTCCAGTACAAGTTTACTCACTGAACAGCTCGAGCGGATGTCCGCCGTTTAGAAGTGGAATCCGGGATAACACTTCAACAGAAAAACGTTAGTAGCATATCCCTCGAACGACCCGGGAAAAATGCCATAAATTCGAGGGAATCCAACTGAGGCTGTATTGTTATTTTTATCCGGTCTATGGCACACTTCATTGATGCGCCGCACTTTAATAACCAGGAAGATATGGAAGTTCTTCACCTCGAAGGGCAAAAACTGGTACCGCTGGAGGATCGACGAACTGGCAGAAAGTGACTTAAGACGGTGCAGCCCGATGGCCTTTACCTAGGATGCTAGGCAGCTTTCGTCGTAAAGTTACAAATTAAGAAATAAAGTAAAGAAAATATTGCAAAACTTTTGCTCCATCCTCTGTTTTGGAAATATCAAACTTCTAGACATCGAGACAGTACCAAGTTTCGAAAATTGAAAAGAATCACTAATTTTGAAAATTGAAAAAAAAAAATATTTCAGCCTCCTGGGAAAAGGAATGAAGGATCATTTAGATCAATTTATTGGGTTTTTCAGGCATAACATTTTTGAGATTACCAGAATTAGCATAAAAAAAACTAAACGATACGGTGCGCCGGTAAGAATCCTTCTACAAAACCGATATACCACGAGAAATAATTCTTGAATTTTATACTTGATAGTAAGATTGACAGTAAGTTTGGAATGCCGTAAATTGTTTGTCACTAATAAACTGAACTTTATTGAACTCAAGTTATCAGCGACAAATATCTTAAACTTGCACAATTGAAGTAAGGAGAATGGTAAAGCATGACATCTGTCAAAATAAGATAATGTTCGAAGCAGTACGAGAATTAGAGAGACACGTCAATAGGGACAGTTCTTCACTACTTAGGATTTATGTTACATATAAGAATATACTTGCCTTTCCTTCTACAATAACGATGTAAAAGATGAACACGAAATACGAAATAAAAGCGGCATCTTTATTGGGTTCCCTGTCGAATATAGAATCCTTAGTAATTGGAAAAAACCATTATAGAAATTGAGAACATAAAAGATTAAAAAAAACATACATTACATTGAACTCGATTATTACTCTTCACAGTGGAAAAGAAATGAACTTATTTGAGCCCGTGTGAAAAAAAATAATTATATTTATATAAATCCACCTTCATAAATGTCAAGCCCGGGTCACAGTTTCTTAGAAATAATAGGGGAAAAAAGTACCGGTTTCAAAAATGTCAACAAACATCCGATAGTTAACATTGAAGAAAAAAACACTAAGAAAATTTAAAGAAAAAAAGAATCCAGGAAGAATAGAACTTTAATTTTTTCCTCGATTATTCTTCGAAATCTAAAGATAAATTTGATTTTTAACTATTATTCCCCGTAGGAAGTAGTTCTTTGCATAAACAATTCTCTTTAAATGCATAACAATTCCTTGCAATTAGATCCAATGCGGGTTGCATCACTGCGATTACATTACAGCTGTCTGCTTTCTAATAGTAAAAAAAAGCTCATTATGAAGGCGATTAATAAACAGGCACACACATAAAAAATTACAGGTGTATCAGAAATGAAACCTCTTTAATGTCTTTTAGGAGAATAGCATTTTGATCATTATTGAACAGTTGTTAGTTAGATTCCTCTATCATCTAATAATTATCCCATATTTTAGTCATACGGATATTTATTATCCGTTTAAGAATAATAATCTTTCATTTTATAATTTCTGTAATTTGTATTAAACACGAGGGCAATATTGACTGTGCTTGAGAAGTTTGTAAAAATGCGGAGAGAGGGCGTAAGCGAATGGAGCCTCCACAATTGCATATCAATTTTTTTTTTGTTTTGTTTTGCATTACATTGAATGTAAAGAAAGAGTTCAAAATGATTACTATTTATAAAGAAGATAAGAGGTATATAATAACTGCTTACACGTAGTAGTGCATCGCTGCATGGATACATATAATAAAATCGAATGTAATAATTTTTAATCAATCATTCACAATGTAAATTTCCGATTCATTCTTTTCAAAACATCTTTGTTGTAATTTCCGCCAATTGTTATCGCTAATAATTACCGAATGAACTAAATAGTATATTTATAACTGCACTTATTTTCATTGTTGCTGTATTTCATTGTTTTTATGCTAACGTAGAAACAGACAGACATTAACGAAACCTTTTGTGTCTCTATTTAGAAAATGCACTGTAATAAAGTGAATTATAGAGAATCCATTTCAAAGAAAGCTCATTCTGACTATCAAGTCTCCTGTCCGTAATAAACCACCTATTTATGATTAACCCCCCCCCCTATAAAATTATAAACATGTAATTGGATCATAAAATTTGAGAACGCAACCTAAGTACCGTATATGAAGACTGCAAATTTATTTTGAAAGCTAACAGGAAACAGGAAAAATTAAAGTAATTAAAAAAAATTATGCAAGGAGGGGATCTTTGTGCACAAAAAAATTAATTTTTTTCTATTAAGCAAATTCTTTTATTTCATACATGAAATCTCTAAACATAAGGAATTTTGGTTGGGTTAGGTAAAATCAATAAAATCGAAAAAAAACTACCAAGGAAACTCAATATTCAAAACCTAATAATATTTCATTAGATAAGCGATTTGACTCTTGCAATGAAATATTTTATCATAAAAAAATTCAGTCATAAAAATGGGAGGGGGGGAAGATAAGCTGATATTGGATAATTATTTTTTAATTTTATTTTTTCTTTCCCTTTGTGTATAAAGATTTCTCTCATAAAAGTAGATGACGTTAAATCAAAAATTGAAAGGAAAAAATAAAAACATTGCGATATAATTTATTCAAGAATTAAATAGTTTCAGATGATGTTAAAAGACAGTTTTCTAAATCCCTTTATAAAATATAAAAAAAGAGAAAGAAAAATGTTTCTCTATTATCAGTGTAAAGGAGGAAATGAATAAATTAGGAGCTGACATTTTAAGCAAATGAAAATTGACATTAAACACGGGTTGTCAGGAGAGAGAGAAAATTCTTTTCTATAATTTGAAATTCACGCTATTTAAATTTTTGACAGTTGGAAGTAACTAGAAAAAATCGGTAATTAAGGCGAATTGTTGGATTACAAGAAAATTTTCCTTAATATTTTAATAATAACTGATACATTAAAAGAGTGAAAACACATGAATGTTTTCATAATATCGTATTTAAAACTGAACATTTTGTTTTTCTGTGAATTTATGATTTTACGTTCATTTAATATCTTTCATGCATTTTGTTTTCAGACATTAGAATTTTTACTGTTGAACTCTTCGTAGTGTATTAAAAAACAGCTCTCAATGTAGATTTATAAAATAAAAAATGTTTTATTCATCGAAAGAAATATGTACATTTTGGAGAGAAAAAAAAGGAATAATAAAAATGATTTTTTTTTTTAGGAAACATGATCTTCTATAAGCTCAAAACCTCTCAGAATATTTTTCAAGTTGATTAATCCAATCAAATTGCTGCTTTTCTGTGCACAGATACGAAAGTTATTTAATTAAAGAAACATAAAAAATACGTTAAATTCTCATTACAAAGGAGTTTGAACGACGTTGGAATCTACTTGTCGGTCTTCCCATTCAAAGGAGCCAAATTGTGAATGCAAGCCAATTGAGCTTTTCCACTGGGATCGTAGAGAAGGCCAGACCCAAGACAGGAAGCAAATTTCGTGTCCATTTCTACTGCACTTGCTGGAAAATGAAAAAGAAATAAATCGATATTCTTTACGAAAATACATAGACGCGTTGGCAACTATCTGGAATCCAATAAAATTTTCTGAATTGGCTGTCAAGACATACCGTGAACATCAATATTACATTAGAAAAACACAAAATTCGTTTAACTTAACATTTTTTACGTCTTGTTAATGCATTTTCTATTAAATAATTTAAATAACGTAAATAGAAAAAAAAAAACCTTTTCTACAGCTGCTAACGTAAAATGATTTTCCAGAACCCCGAGGTTTACATAGTTTAGATAACTTTGGCGCTAAAGAACTCACATCGGTCACGTAATTCGAAATCTGGCACACCATTCCTGGAAGAACTGACGTTGGCTAAGCATAAAATTCAAATAAAATTAATAATATTAATAATTAAAATCTTAAAAAAATGAATTGTTGGACCATACTCGATGTTATTGCGCCACAAAAATACCAAACTAACCAAAGTGGCCTTTAAGGTGTCAACTGTGGCCTGAAGGTCAGCTCCTTGGGGGAGATGATGAAGAGCACAGCCATTCATTTGAATATCTCGAATGGCCATTAATTTCTGCAAAGAAAAAGAAGGAAAACTTGCAATTAGTATTTTCAACCAACTACATACTGACCTGTAATTATTATTCACAGTGCTTCGTGCATGTTTCGCTAAGTCCGTGAAAATGTTCTATGCCATTTTTAACAAACATTTTCTATGAAAATTAACCGCAACATTTCCAGAGAGAGCGCATAGAAAATATACAATTCATAATGTGCGATGAAAGTGTTGGATACAAGAGAAGGGGTGGGAGATAAGTTCAGGCCATTATCTGGTGATCTGTAGAATGAATCTTCAGAAAGATCGTGAAATGTCAGAAGGGTTAAAGAGGTTCCCATGCAAGTGAAAACGGAGGATAGAAGGATAAAGAGATGGAAACGGTACACGAGGTGTGGTATTAATTTTTAATGAGGACACTTACATTCGAACTTCTATTCCCTCCACCCACTGAATTCTCTTTTCTGTCATCTACATATCGCTGCATTTTGATAATCCATTTTACTTTCGTTTCATTGTCTCAGAGGCTTTGTCGTTTATTTTCTTCGCTTCACTGCAGTAACAAACTCAACAAGACTTTTCTGATTGCAGACTTGACTTTAGGCGAAAGAAAAAGACAATTGGAGCTGTATCTGATGAATAAGTAGGGAATTCCAGCACTGCAATATTTTCTCTGCTAAAAGCATTGAGTTGTCAGAGCATTATCGTGATGAAGGATAAAACCGTTTTTGGGTTCTTTCTGCAAAAGCTTTTTCAACGATATATAATTTAAATTCGAATCGAGAAGACCAACTTTTTTTTATTACCCTTTGCCTCTTTTCTCATGACGTTTTTTCCTGTCGGGAGCCACTAGATGGTAGGAGATGGCAGGAGGAAGCAAGCAGAAAATCACTTTTTTGCCGCTTTGCCGGCCTCATGTAAACATTCGTTAAGTCTATAGGACCAGGAAAAGATAAGAAGATAGATGAATAGAATACCTTCTCGTCTCTTCCTGGTAGAACTTTTCTTGATTCGAATTGACAGTAAAAAATGTTCCGGATTTAGCCAACCGTAGAAGAAACGCGTTATAATAATTTGCATCGTTTTATTAGTCAATTGAAAAAATATTTTTGAATTGCCGTAATTCAAAACTTTCAAATAACATAACAGAATTATTATGCAAAGTAATTGCGAAATAACATGAGAAATATTTATATCCTATTTTCATTAATTAAATCGTATAAATTATACATACCGTAGGAAAGTCAACAATTGTAGTCGATTCGTCTGCTTTATTCTGTTTATCTATTTTCACAGTTAAGAACTAAAAATTAGATTAAGATATTATTTTTAAGATGCAAGTATTGATCAGGTTTTTGCGCGTTTAATTACTTAAATATTAAGTGAACCTTAAAAAAATAATTACTGATTTTCAACTAATAAATGAATTTACTTGATTGGTTTTATCGTATTCAACAAGAACAGGAACAGATTTCAGTTGCTTCAAGGTTTTCATTTTAATTCGAAATGTAAAATCTTCTAAAGTAGTCTAAGGATAAAGAAGGATATAAGAAGAAATTAATTCCCCTTGGAAAATAGCGGAAGACCTGAGTTCATCTATTTTTTTTTTTACTCCATTTATTCGCACTATCTAACCCCCCATTTTTAGCTAAAATTTAAATTTCTCGAACGTAATATTTAAAGAATAGAAAAAAGTTCTATCTTCTTTCATTTCTCATCATTATCTAATGACATATTAAATGCAATGTGTTGCCACTTGAAAACAAAAGACCACGTGACCATTATCCACATAACTCCGATCCCAGTGGACAATCAAAACCAAAGTAAATAGCACATACGCTTAGTAAGCCACATTCAACCTACTACGTCAAATAATGTAGAAAATACCAAGCGGATAGACGGACATAATAAAACCAATATATAGGATGCATGTTTACAAACATTTGCCTATGCGCATTTCCGCTTTTGTATAACTACACTTCCGGGTTGGCTGTGACTAGCAGTTGCCATTCAGATTATTGACTTTCGCCTGTTACATTCTGCAGAGTGCCGAGGCACGAAATTTTTTTACAATAAATTCTTCTTCTTCTGGAAATCGACGAGACGTTACTTTGCTTAATAAATTTGCCTTTTGCGAATGGATTGAGCATCTAGGAGCAAGACAACGCGGCATTTTTGTTCGTTAAATCATTCATTGTTTACTCTTCCCTATCTCAGACAATTCTATGGTCAGAAGTGAACGAAGGACCAGACGTGACAGTGAATTTGTGCATGCGCGTGTTTACTTTATTCTTTATGCTCCATTCTTCCGCTACTTAATAAGTATTCATTTCTAACATTGTCACTTTCTTCGACTAGACTTCAATAATTTTAGGGATATGCCACAGTCGAGCTACATTATTATGACCACCTTCTACATTGAGACCAGCAACATGTAGCCGAAACAATAAAGGGCATTTAGCGCGAGGTCAATTGCTGGGTATAAAAGATAAAGTGTCTATACACGGTACAAATATTAATCGTTGCTGTGTTGGGCAAAACTAACGAATTATCCGATCTGCAAAGAGGAGGTGGTGATCATTGGCTTTTGGGGAGAATGGTAGCATTTCCGAAACTGCGCAGTTTGTGAATTGTTCGCGAGCTGCTATGATTAAAGTGTACCGTGATTGGATAAACGACGCCACTGCGAATAAACTGCGTAGAAACAGCGGAGCGCCATGCGCCGCTTATGTGAAGATGATCGTAGACTGCTAAGATATGTGCAAACAACATTTGATAATAAAGTGAAAGGCTGGAAACTGAAGCTATCCTCAATTTTAGAAAATAAATTAAGATGAAAAATGAAAGGAAAAAAATTCCATAACTGGATACGAACCAGAGACAAGGAGTATCTCGATTCAACCAGCTGGGCCCCTATGGACACCAATACAGCTTAACTGTCAGCATGTGTCCTAAAAATTGCTAAGCAGTCAAAGTTGTAGCCCAATGACAGGTGCGTAATAAGTTGAGGACGGAGGGGACGATCCACCCTGGGCGGTACCTTTTAAGGGGGAGCATTTATAGCCTACAGCATTGAATTTTTTTTCCACTGGAACATTAGAGCTTTCCAATTTACAGGGCAGAATTGCCATTTTACAGTTTTGTTTCAGTAAGTTTGATGTTTATTATTTTGTTACTCGAGGAGACGGGGAAGGGGGGGAATGAAAGGACTGCCCCGGGCGGCCTAATTTCTAGCTAGATAGGACAGGATGCTTTTTTTTTCATTTTTCATCTTAATTTAATTTCTAAGTTGAAACATAGTTTCAGTTTCGACCCTTTCATTTTATTGAGAATTTTCATCAGCTTGCTAGTGCCTGCCCTATTATTGGGATTCAATTTTGACTGCTTAGCAGTCTTTAGGACCTTTGAGATAGCTTAGCTGTACCAATGACCGCAGTGGCCCAGTTGTAGTAAAGGCGAGGAGCTAAATACTCCTGGTACCCGGTTGGAATCAAAGTCGCGAAATTTTTTTTCATTTTTCATCTTAATTTAAGGCAGTAAGTAGTGAGCAATTCACCGTCCAAATGAACCAGGAAGTTGCCAGTCGTATGACGATGAGGACAGTTCAGAGAACCCTGTTGGGTATGATCTCCGAATCAGATGGGTATTTGCACCGTATAGACAAAGGCGATTGGCAGAAAATTGATTTACAATTAATGCGGGAATTGGACCTCTCTTGATTAGCAAAGGGTTTCCTTCTTCGATGATCCATCGACTGTAAGGCCATTGTCGTATTCGATGGGAAACCTCCGAGAAAGAATCACCCTGCAACCATTGTTGAAAGAACACAAGCTTGTATTGATAGTGTTGTGGTTTGGTAAATGTTTTTTGGCATTGTCCTGGGTCCATTTATAGCCGGGAAGGCGCTTTCACCCAATTTGATTGCAGACCAGACACACTCTTGCATGTTGGATGTCTTCCTGAGGCATGTCATAAGAATTTTCGGGAATGGGTGTAGAAACACGATCAAGAAGTTCTACGAGCTGTAATGGAAATTTTGAGGGAATGATAACTTCCTAATACTTTATTAATATCTATACAACAAGGTCTGGATAATTTAGAAATGGCATCCACACATTGTGTATGGCGTTGAATATGGGAATGTTTCCTTTTATTTCTTACCTTTTTTTGAAGAAGTAAGATCGATATGAAGTATCATGAATTTCTTGTATAGTTTTGGTTTGGATATCTGTGATTGTTAATTTCAGGAAAATTTCATCCCTCACTCTTTCAATTTTTAATTTTATTATTATTTTATTATTAATATTTATATCGGATCATTTTCTTGGATTGCATCGAATAAAACGTTTATTTTTGAAACCTCCATTTTTATAGACTTCCAGAAGTAATATCCTAACGACAGTTATAAGAGAAATGTGACTTCATAATTCTGGCAAGTGGTCTTTGATACTTTTCTAATTCACATATTTCCACACAGTTGAACCCATTATTTTCTGAAGATTTCCTTTGTATTCGCACTTTCAATACATATTTTCAAGTTTTCCTTCTCTAAATTGGTCTTGAATGAAGAGCAATTATTTGAAAATTGTCTGTTTGAAAATTTAAATTGTCTTTTTGAAATAAAAATTGTTTAAATTTGCGATATCCAAATTCCTCTTGTTTTTTTTTTCTTTTGTCATTAAATTACTTTCTATATGAAATTAATTTAATCCATAAACTTTTCGGATATGGGCGTCAGTTCTTCACTAAAATTTTCTGACATCTTTAGTATATTGCCTGCCAAATGTCCGAGCATATGCATGATTTTATTGCATCATTCAATCTCGTGTAAAGCCTTTGACTTGATGGCGGCGTTTGGTTTTGGCGCATTAGATTTTTATTATTATTTGTTCCTATATTCCGTGAGCTTATTTTATGAACAGTTTTGAGACGCAGACACCTGTGGATGCTCGATAGAATTCCGTCAACCTGATTCTGACTTAATTTGTTGATAATCATCATTTGCCAATAACTCTTTAGGCACATTATTCAATACCTTTGGTTCATTACTCGACCACTTTCTGAGAATAAATCTTTCTCTTTCGAAAACTGCAATTAAATCTTATTTTCTGAATTAGTCAATCAAATAGATCATCTCCATATTGTCAGATCACGCTGTTTTAAAACAAGGTTTGGTTTGTTTGGTATTAATGTCCTTTTCAACTGCCATGGTCATTTCAGGGGCCGCAAATTTTGCCTCGCAAGGGTTCTTTAACGTGCAGCCGGCAATCGACTACACGGACCAACGGCTTTACTTCCCTTCCGAAGGAAGTGCGTGACCTCAGGATTTTCCCCCTGAAAAAATCCTCGTCGTCCTCGGCCGGGGTCAAACCCGCGTCCTCGGGCATCAGAGGCGATCACGCAACCACTGAGCCACCGAGGCCAATTTTTAAAACAAGAATTATGGTACAGGACGTTATTCTACTGGTGCAATTAGAATGACATAATTGTCAAGAATGTTCTAGAATTGATCAGCATACATGCTTCGGGATTATGATAGAGTTAGAATCTTAACTCAACTGTTCATAAGACTCTTTTCCATTGCTCTACAATATACGTCTGGCATTTCTTACACCAGTCAAAGATTTCTGATAGGTTTGTGTGCTAAATATTAAATAAGGTTTGTGTGGTTTGATGGTCAAGTACGATTTAAATTCAGATTTTTTCATCGAACTCTTTTTATTCACTCAGTTTTGACGGTTACGCCTACATTATTTTGCGTGCGTAGGGCCCATTTTAATGTCTAGGACGAGTTTCCGAATAATAAAGGTAGAGCAATGTAAAGTAATAACGGACATGTTATGTTCGATAGTATCAAATCAGTTCATCTCCTTTATTTTGCCCATTTGAATTTCAACGAAGCATTGCAACATGCGAGTAGCACAGTAATTCGCCTTAACATTATCGATTTAGAGCACACCCTTCATTTCCCATGTTATACCATGCATCCACAACAAGAATTTGTGAGAAACGATGCTTTTCCTTCATATTCTTAACGTCAATAAGTTCAGAACCTATTCGCCATTAAAGTACTTTCATTTTTCCTAAAGGCAAAGGGGCATCAAGTAGAACTTCTTTCTGTTATTGTCACCACTTATTTATCACTCCGTTACCCTGCTAATTCAGAGGTTTTCTTCTCGATTAACTTTAATAATTTATTTTAGTATGTTTTTCTTCTTCAGTTTACTCTGGCATGCAGAGTTTGTTGAATAAAACAAGATTCTTGATTTACCTGTCTGGTTTTGTTTGTGGCGCAAATTACCTCAAAATATCACCAAATAAATTTTGAAAATTTTTTTTAAGGATTTTGTATATTACAATTATAATGAAAAGCATTCGAAGGACTAGATACGCAATTTTATTTATACACTAAAATAAAAATCTTCATGGAAATATCCTTGGAAAAATACGTAAACGCATTTAAGGGCTCTTAATGAGCAATAAGGATTTTATACGCTTTAAACAATTTTTTTTCACAGAATGCATAAACCCAAATCGCTACTGGATAAGTTTAAATACTGTAAATTATGCATATAATTAAAGAAGAATTAAATTTCATCTAAAATTATAAAATTATTTTAAAATAGTCATCGCTGAGTAGAGTGTCTCGAAATTGTCGGTGGTGGTGGTTTTTTTTTTTAAATATTCTCTAAAGATCGATTATATAAGCTTCTTGTCATGAACACTCATTCGTAATATTAACTATCAATATTTGAAGGTTTCCAACCTTAAATTTTTGGTAATCCTTTCGCGAACGCAGTTTAAATCTAACGAAGGCACGTACTCTTTAAAATGATTATTTAATTTTCTAAAAGCTACAGCATTATATTAACGAATGAAATCAACAAATGGCACTGGCGAAGGCAATGAAGGCCATCGCTTTTATGAAGTTTTTTACGCAACTTTTTTACTTGAGAAGAGACCGGCGGCGTCGACGTGAGCAGCCGTGAAGAGAAGTACAATGAGGAAGGCCTTCAACTTCATCTTGGCCAATAGAGATTTGCTTTTTTTTCGTCGCCTTTTATCGACCTATCGATCACCCTTTTGCGTCATCGTGTAGAAAACAATAAAGTAAAATGATTGAGTTAGAATTATCATGTATTGAAATCGAAAAAATTTTAATAAGTGATTAAAAAGAACTCACGTGTCCAATCGCACCAATACTTTTTAATCATAGGTCGAATAGACGAGATGAGCTTTTGGTTGTTATTGTTGTTGGCAATCGTAATGGAATCGATAAGGAACTTGGCCAATTCGTAGCCTAAGGCTTATGAAAGGATGAAGCCTTTATGAATTGATTGCGTCATTTCCTATTATTACTCGAGAAATAATTTAACAGGAAGTATAGAAAGGTTTAGAAGGCTACGATGTTAAATATAGGATTTACTTGCTGAATTTATTTATATAGAAACCCTTTATTATTTTTAATAAATCTCATCATTAATGTTTACTGAATTGGCATGAGCAATTTTCTCTGTAAAATTGGGGTTATGAATTCTTAAAGTAGATCCCGAAACCATTAGTCCATCTTCTTGGATTAACATTCTTAAGATCAGTAGGTTGAATATTAAAGTTTGCTTTTCAGTGTAAAATAAAACAAGTATCTTAATTAAAAAATAATAGATAGCATAAAATTTTATTCCTTAAAATAATGAATGAATATAATCAAAATAGTTTTCTTGATGAAATACAATTTTAAATCAAGGGAAAAAATCATTGCCATTAAACGCCTCTATTAAAAAGAAACTCCATTTGAATGGCATAAAAAAATCTTCTCTGTGTGATACCATAAAGCTACAATGGAGAAAATTTAAATTAAAAAATAAACATAAAACCAAGGGGAAAATATTACAACCTTGACTTTAAGTTCAGATAAATTGATAGAAAAAGGATTTTATGAAAAGTATTGTTTAGAAAAAAATTTCGCATACATTGCATAAAAATCTTAGCATTTAAAATGCCATTCATTTCTAGCTTTTCACCGCAGTTGCCATTTCTGTTCTCTGATAACCCATTCTTCCTCGAGGGGATTAAGGACACGAGTGTCAAGTGAAAATGAGAATAAAATGTGGAAGTTCATTGCTGGTTTGAGAATTACGATGAGGTTATCGTCTACAGGATGGTGCATTTGATGAAGGTGAAATTGTTATAGATGTAATAATTAAATAGTCGTTAACCACCCCTTGAATATTCTCATAGGCTCAGGAAGGACATCTTTGGAACTCCTGACTCATAAGGCCTTAGAAGAAACTTGATTATTACATTTGATTCTCTGATGCGATTTCAAAGTATCACTTTAAGTCTTTGATGCTTTCTTTTGAGCCTATAATTATAACCCTGAGGATCATATTTGAAAATTCTTGCAGAATGCTCTTTACTAAAATATTCCTGCATAGTTACAAAAAAAGCAATTTAAATGTTTATGTTCTCTGAGTAATAATGTTTCTCAACCCGTTTCTTTAGGTAGAGGAACCAAAAGATTAAAAATCCTCATAAATGTTTACCAAAAAATAAAATTATAACGAAACATTAGTTTTAAACGACAGCTAATCAGTACTAAACATAAATATGATAAAAATGAAATTTTATATAAAAAAAAAAATAACATTCACTATAAGCAAGATTGTACCATTCAGATGTAAATAAAATATTTAAGCTCCATACATATTTAAAAAAAAAAACATGCAAATTTTAATTATTTTTCCAGATATAAATGCTTTTTTAATTTTATACACCACATTCCTAATGAAGTTTCCTTAATAACTATTTCTCTTTTTTATTTTGTGACACTATTCACAGTATATATATGAAATTGATGAAATGAAACTCTTCCCAGTTGTATATTAGGGATTTCCCCAAAAATTGGAAACCTTCAGTCCTTGCAGGGAAGAGTACGACGATTATCGACTTAGAGTCAGGATGAAATTAACAATATTCATGTATAATTTGAATATCTTTTAGAGTCTTTTTTTCCCTTCAAAAACATTATTTCTTCTGCCCTAAGAGATGCTATTTCTCGCTGATCTTGGTGCGAGGGCTCCTTTCTCTTCGTCGTCCTTCATGGGTCGAAGAGGCACTACTATGGACAGGGAACCATCTTGCTCTGAATAAGTTTCAAAATCGTCATCTCTGGAAAAATGAAATACATAAGCAATAAATTAAAATTAGTTTTTAATTGAATTTGCTTTTAAAAATTACTTTTAGGTTTAAATTGTAGATTCCAGATCATCTAGAATAATAAAGTGGAAAATACAGAAACTCACGTGTTTATCATTTCGACATCCTGCAGCGTTTCTGGCATGAACTGTCCAGTAGTTTCTGGTAGAAATAGAGTCACCAATCCAGCCAAAGCTGGAAACGCGGCACATAGGGTCAGAGGTAAATATGGCCACGTGGAAGCCTTCAGAAACAGAACAAAAAAAATGAAAGGAGTAACATTTTACACAAATATTTTTAGACAATAAATTGTTAGTACATGTAATAAAATGATATATATAATTTGATAATTTCAATTATATACTTATTCAGTATACAGAGTGTTTCTAAATGGAAAGACAACAAGAAATTAAGCCTCCCTTCATCTGCACTCTTTAACCCCCATTTTTTTTTTTATCAAAAACTTCATGTTTTAGAACTTAGTATTTAGAAAATATAAAAGAACCCTATCTTCTTTCCTTTGCCTAGAGGAGTATGCATATCGAATTTCACTCCTTAACATACCTAAATACCATATACAATGCTTGGTCCCCTTATTTCCGACCCCAGTGGGCCAATCAAAACCAAACTAAATAGTGAAGGTACTCTTGCCCATAGTAAAGTACATTCCGAATTTCAACCTTCTACCTCAAAAAATGCAGAAATTATGAAGGGGGCGGACCAGAGATCCTTAATACTAACGAGATATGACTTTAGCACATTTGCCTTTGCAATTCCGTGATAGCAGTGGCCTCTAGTGTAGTGGGATAAAGCAAAAGTATCGTTCAGATATCGTTTCCTGCGAGCATCGCGAGAAACTGACGTCATTGCGTAACATGCATAAATGACGTCACTTCCTTTCACAATTTTATAGCTTAGTGACGTAAATTGCATTCAAAAACTCTTTACTTTCAAATTTTGATTTATTTAATGTTGGCATTGAAATAAAGAATTGAATTAATAAAGAAAATATTGGAAATTTATTCGTGTTATTATTATCTTTGGAAATAAAATAGATACATTTAATAAATAAATGAATGTAAATACTGAATGTAAACTTACATTATTTACAAGCATATTCATTTTAGAAACGGAAATGTAATTATATAATGTAAATCATTCTAAATTTCTCCGCACTTGTCCAGGCACCCTAATGAGAGCATATTATACCAAACTTGCTATGACATACGGCAGTGCATCTACCTCTTCAAAAATGGATGCTCACGTCGTTTAACATTATGTAAGAATCACATCAAATTTCCTCATTAACCACTTTTAACAATGAACCATTTGGGCCGTTGTATTCTAGACCGTGGCTGCGACAAAGCGATCATCAAATGCACGTGCCTATGTCAACAATGCTTAAAAGATAAACAGAAAGTAACAGTGTATTCATTCTTGACTAATCGATTGTTATACAGGGTGATTCAAAATTCAATGTACAAACCTTTAGGTAGGTAGGGTGTGTTTTAGCTTAAGAGTCACAAGGAAATTTTGAATGGTAAATATATGCTGTTTTCTGTTGTAATTATTTATTTATCTAGAAAAACAACTGTACTTTCATGAAATAACTTTATTAATCCTTTGCTTTTTTTGCAACTTTATTTATTTTAATGATAAAAAATGGAATTTTTACTGTAGTGTAAGTCACAGAAAAGATAAATAAGTTTTTGTAGTTCTCTTTTAGTACAGATTGTCAATTAGAATTATACTTTATTTCTTACTTGATTGTTAAATACATTTAATTTTATAAAAAAGTAGAAATCTCTGAATAATTTTCTATGTTTTTAAAATGTAGTGTCAGTCACATGTGTAGTGTAAGTCACATCTGTTGTGTGAGCCACAATGTATAATATGTCATAAAAACATAAAAATTAGATACAATTTAATTAAATTAGTTTGCTTAAGATATTAAATGAAATTATTTAATTATAATTCATTAAATGAAATTTAAATAATTCATTAAATTCTTGGGTCATTAAATATATTAATATTGCATTTTAGATGGGAAAAACAAAGATGAGCCAGTAAAAGAAACATGTTATATGAATGTTGGCAACTGGGTAATTGTTCCTTTTTCTGGAAAATGCCAGATGAAGTACTTTGCAGGACAAAACATTGGCAGAGAACAGCAAACTAATTTTCTGCAATATGGTCAATAGTTAATGACATTTCGGATGTTGACATTGATATAATAAACACTATAAAACTATTTTTCATCAATAATTTGAACAGCTAAGGTTGGCGTACAATAAAACCCTCACTGAACATCTTATGATTTATTCTTTAATTATAAAATTGCCTGAACCAAGTTTTGACCGTCGATCCTACTTAAGCTTCAAAAATTTTAATTTTTCTGGTTATTTGATGGGATAAATATTGTGTTTTACTATTCTTTTAACACACTAATAAGAATTGTAGTGTAATTCACATTCTGTTGTAGAGTAAGTCACAGGAAATAATTTGAAAATGTTTTTAGAGTCTCTTGGCTTATATTTTCTGTAATTTAAAATCCTTTAGTACATGTATAACACAACTAATCTTTCATTGATAAGTTAATCAGAAGAAATTTGACTTTACAAATATAACCAAAAAATAAGTTCCATTCAGGTACTGTAAGTCACGCTGCCACAATTTAATTTATAATTAATAAAATAAACTATGTGAGAAGATTTTTATTCTTGCTAAATTTAATATGTATGTCAACCTATGTATTGGTATATAAAAAAGTTTTTTACTGCTAAAAGTATGTTTATAATTAAATCTTGAATGGTTACAAAATTGTCCAATGTAAAGTCACGCATGGAATCACACATTGTACAAACGGCGGCCGGCCGGCTAAACGTACAAATCATGTGTGCATTCTTATAAGTAGTTTTTTGCTAAAGCTTCTAATAAAGCGAATATTCGATATCATACAAATATTTTTACTTCAATAGATGTTAGTACTGGCTTTCTGATTAAAATAACAGTTTTGAGAGTTTCGTAGCAATCTCAGTTAAGACTGTTTGAGATTGAGTGCAAAATTAGTTCGTTGGAATTCTTAACATTTCAATAATTCTTAAAATATTGTTCCAAATTTACAATTATCGACCACAGTAAATAGTGCATTAGATTTTAAGAAAAACGAATCTCCTTAAATGAGAAGAATGTACCCAGAAGCTCTTATTGCTGCTAACAACTGCCCGAAATCTACTTAGACACAAGCCCCTAATTATTCCCCTTATGATCTGACATTTCTATCTATACTATTTCAACCTCTCTGTAGCGGTTATTCTTCTTTAGTATATAACGTATGTGTACATGTCTATCCATAAAAAGAAAACCCAGGAAGATGGTGATAGCCAATAACTTATCACTGGTTATAACTTAGAAGTCATTGAATCCGTCCTATCAGACAATCAATAGCATTACAAAAACAGACGTCAAAAAATTTCTGAGTATTTTTCGGTACTTTAATTATGTGAGTACTCCATTTCGGAGCCCTATTCGTGTACAGCTTTGGAAATTAAAATTAAAATTCTATAATCGAGGCTGGAAATTGGGTCGCGGTAACATGAAAAAATAATTGCTTACATATAGTGAAAAAATATTACCACTTCTAAGATTTGGAGGCGTTATAAATAAATTGACAATGCTTACCGTCATGGCAATCCAAGGTACGAGTAATTCACCCGTAGCCCTGCAGGATGTATTGAACCCCAGAGCCGCTCCCCTTACAACTGTGGCTTGAAGTTCCATACTGAATACGTAGAAGCCCGCAAATGCTGCATTCAGGGTAATCATGGCCAGAATCGTCAACACTTTGATCGCTGTCTCCCATTCTATTTGAAAAAATAAATGAATTTTATTATAACTATTCTTCATGGAACCGAATTAAATAACGTTTAAATTGAAACTACAGCTTCAATAAAAATATGAGACTAATTACTGCTATCTATTCTTTAGAATTTTAGTAAAGAATGCGAATGAAGTATTTACTGCTTGATGTAAAGTTGTAGAACATATCATTCATAAAGAATGTATCATGAAGCATAAGTATGTTCCAAATATATTTGCGTGTTCCAAAGGAATTTAATAATATACAAGCAGCTGTCGATTCACGAACATTCATTCGATTTACGAAGTCAACTCACAGAAACTTCTTAAAGTCATCAAAAGATAGTTGCTTATAAAACGAAGTGTCAAACGTATATTTAATTTTAATATTTTAATCAGTGATCCCCAAACCGTGGTTCCGCGTGATGTCACACAGAAGCCCGCGGATTTTCTCTTGTTATGCTATTTCGCCCTACACAAAGCGCCAAGAAGGTTCGTAGGAGGAATCTATTAGTTGTCAAGATGACAATATATCAACTCCTTGCATGCGATATCCGCAATATCTGAATGGACTGGGCTACTGGCCTGTCACGCCAAAAAAAGATGGGGAACCCTGATTTAAATAGATAACCTTCATTCAAGGTTCATCAGGTTTATTATTGATTTAAAGTGCTGCTATCTATGCCGTACTTGTGGTAAAATCTCAGGAATCCAACAACATTTAACGTACATGGCCTTAAATATACTTAAGAAGAAAGAGACTTCTTGCCCGCAACAATTTATTATCCCGTATGCGCATTTCGGCTACCTTGTAGCCATCAGTCAGCGGAATACAGAGTACATAGTGAAAAACACGCAATATATACAGTAGAGTGACCAATCAGGAGAATATAACCAGTAAAAATAGATGAGAAATCAAGTAAAAACCAATAATTGGCTAATAAGACAAGTCAAATTCAAACCAAAATTACAATCGTAAAATATACGCAAGGTGACCAATGCAGTTAAAGAGACAGGTTGACCAATCAGAATACAAAAAGATGACTAAACAGATAAGATAAGAACAAAAAAGAAAACAAAAAATCAGAAAGATATTTGGAGTAGATAAAGTCAATTACAAATTAAATATGGCTATTTTTAAATAAACTGAATAATTTGGAATCACCTAGGGGGCCGTTATCCCCGTTTAATAAAATATTTTTTGTCCTTTTTCCGAATTTCCAATGTTTCGTAAGCATCCAGTAGAGATCTGGTATTGATCTGTAGTAACAGTCTTAAATTATTATTCGTAGTGTTATGACCGGTCTAAAGCAAATGTTTAGCTACCGATGACCTGTCGGGGCGTCCGAATCTAACATGAGCCATGTGTTCTTTAAATCTGGTCTCCATTCTTCTTCGTGAAGCACCTCTGTAGACGAGTTCGCAATTGTCGCAGGTGATTTCTTATATACCAGATTGTTGATTGGATGGAGTTTTGTCCTTCGCATTTCCCAACAAATTCCTGAGGGAATTGGGGTTCCGATATGCCAAATTCAAGTCATAATCTTTGAGAATACCCTGTAAACCTTTAACCAAGTTGTGGTTATATGACACAGTTAAGAATCTTTTCTTTTCCTTAGTATTGGTCAAATTGGTGGAATCCTTGATAATTTTTTTATTAATTTTCGTTTCCTTAAGAGGTTAGCAACCAAGTCCTCTTTGAAGCCGTTCGAGATTGCAGTTTTATTAATGTAGTCCATTTCTTTCATGAATCTATCTTCAGTGAGAGGGATGTTTATCGCCCTGTCGATCATTTTTATGGCTGACTGATGGCTACAAGGTAGCAGAAATGCGCATACGGGCCAAGAGGTCTCTTTCTTCTTCTTATTGCGTTTATCCACAGTTTCTCGGATATATTTTTTAAATGAACTTGTTCGTAACCGTAAAAAAAATTATAATAGATTACATAATGAAATTAGTAAAAACCTGTCTATAACAACTACTCACGAGTAACAAACGATCAAGGAAAAGTGGTCGTTATAGACAGCTGCAATAAAAAAATTACAGATCAACAATACAAGTTAAAAACAAAGGCATTTTTGTAATATTCATTTCATTTCCTAATGTAAATTATTTTCCACCAAGCAAGGATTAAGTTATTGCAACTGAAATAGCATACCGTGCGATATGCGATAACATACCTGAAGGAATTCCGGCCAAAGCTGCAGCGAAGATTGCGGATATAAGCAGTGCTGCCAGAATGGGGAACCGTTTTCCAAAACGGTTCAGGGTAAAAAGACAAAGAATGTAGGACGGAAATTGTACGAGAGCGTTCAAAACGAAGTGCAACACCAAGTTGTCAGTGAATACTGGTATCCGAGACATAAGGAAATAGAACGCAATACTATTAGACAACCTGGAATAATATAAAATATTAAAAAGGAAATATTAAAATTTACTTATGGAAAAGAGATCCTACAATATTATTTAATATGCACGTACTGTACATATGTTGTATTTTACAGTGCCCTACAAATTACAAAAATAATTTATCATATATCCATCATTAATGTGCTGCATAATTCAGAACCGCTTATTTAATCTTGTATGTTTTAAATCTCATAAAAATGATGCGCACGATAGGTATAAATACAGAGACAATCCATAAGTAAATTGACATCCTGATTTTCGGACATTATCTTCTATTTCGCAGTATCCACGCTATACAATTGCCAAATATTCATATTAAACCTTAGTTGTCCATATATTGCTTTACTCAAAATAAGGCTTCTCTGGCTTGGAACAATGACTATCAAACGCTGTAACAAACTCAACAGAAAGCCGGAGTGTTTTCTTGAACTGCACGATCAGATATTGCCTAAGTGTGTTCTATCTTCCACAAACAGAGAGAACTTTGTTCCGCACCACATCTGAGAATATTGTAAAAAAGACCCTTCTTAAATCTGGTGATTTTGTTTTCTAAATTAATATTGTCCACACATTCCACGAGCTCTGATCGTCTTGTGCTCGAAATGGCGCCTCCACAATAATGGAAATTCCAGCATCTTGAGGTGGTTGTTGTCAGTTCTTGCTGAATTTTTGGCTGGGTTTTCTTAAACACATCTGAATCAACCGTATGAAATTTAAGCAAAGGAGGACTCGTCTAAGTAGATCACACGATGCCGAAAGCTCATAGGTCGCCGTAACATCTCAGTTGTCCACTCTTTTCGGAGTATTGACTCTGATGAGAAATTGTTCTTGCCTGGCTGCTCTCCCATGATAGCTTAGCTGTGGAAATACCTGACAGATGTTCTACAGACAACTCCTTGCAAGTATTATACATTTTGCAGCTCTCAGTTGACAGTCGACAAATGAATCTTCCTATCGCTCATACAACCTTCGTATTATTGTCCAACAACATGACCAGTTTAGAAATTATATCTGCATCAGGGACTAGAGGCATACTATACTGTTTTATGTTGAGAATTGATCACAAATTATGGAGTCATTAGCTATGAAATACATGAATTTATCTGAAAATAAAATAAAGGCAATGAAAAACAAGCGGGTCTATTTCCTTATGGATTGTCTCTGTATTGCGTATAGATGTTCTCACTTTCTTGTATTTATATAATCTATGACATCGACTCCAATAATATTTCAGATTTCTTTAAATGGTCTTATTTATTATTAAGACTATCGAGACGATATTTACCAAACAAAACTGACGAGAAAAAGTCTTCGCCTCGATGATGAGAAACAACATAGATTGATTGGGTTCATCTGGACTATGTTACCTTTGTCTGGCTCATCCTGGAGAAAAATAAACAATAATGAGCTAAATGAATGAATGGAATTATAATTTTTACAGCTATAAATGAAATTAAAACGCTCGGGGGAACTATTGAAATTAAATACGAAACGTTTCGAGGAGGATCACTCCAAAAGTAATGCACAGAATATTTTTAAAATTCAATTTTTATTCTATTCTATTTTATTCTATTTAATTTTTTTCTACTTCTTTGCTTTTTATAAAACGCATAAAAGCATCCTGCTTATATTCAAATTTAACTCGACCCGTTCTCGCTTTGGCGCAGTCATAGCTCTTCTTCAAGACGGCTGCTGCGCTTGAACTTCGTCCAAAGCAACATTCTGTTATAGAGTTCCTGTGTCGTGAGAATTAGACAATGGGAAACATGCACCAAAGATTGAAAAAGGTCTATGAGATGGACTGTCGATCAGCACGCAGATTATCTCGTGAAAGAAGGCACGCCAGTACTCGGGAAACTATTCGCAGAGACACCGCGAAAAACCTGATAATGTTAACAACATGGTTTTGGAAGATAGGCGTTTAGCTGAAAAAAGTGGCTTATTTGCAATTGAGAAAGCAAGCTGTATTCAGAACTCTGCAACTTGGGTTTGAGAAGTTAGTGCCGGTGTGTTGATCATGTTCACAAAGAAATTCGAAAGACTGTGCAGTACAAGATGAACTTCCTTGCAAGAACTATGACGAGAGATTAAACATGGCTGTATCATTTAGAACCTGAGGCAATCAATAGAATGGCATCTTGCGATATCACCCAAGAAAAAATAATTCAAAACAGCGCCTTCAGCAGGAAAGGCCATGATGACAGTCTTTTTCGATTCAGAAAAATAAATATGACGCATTTTTGACAACCCTAAAGAACTTTCAAGTTGGATTAAGTCGGGTTCAACCTCGTTGGTAGAAGGACTATGGTTTGCTGTTGCACGAAAACGCTCAGTCACACTCCAGCCAAACAAACCAAAAACAAGTTTACAAAACATTCCTGGATAATATTGCGACACCCTACTTACAGCTCTGATCTGCTATCCACTGATTATTTGATTATTGTCTCTTTGGTAACAGTGAAGGAGCATCTTCCAGGAACAATTTTGAAGATGATGACTCTATTGTGACGGTGTCAAATAGTGGTTAAGATTCGTTTGTCCAGTGCAGACATGCAGGCCCTTTTTCCAAGGTGGCCTAAGGCAGTTGAAATGGATGTTTGAGATTATGTGGAGAAATCTCAAAATACCGTATAAATAGCAAAGGTTAAAATAATTGAATTTAAAAAAACGCTGTGCATTATTTTTGGAGCGATTCACGTATGTACAATAATAATAATAATAAATTTATTGTGTATTTCCATTATACTCAAAAACCTGTTATCCTAATGATATTAATATGAAAAATGAAAGCAACAATTCCGCGATCTAAAATTTTTCCAATAATATCATTACCTTATGCTTAAAGCATTAACTCCAGTTTTCATTTTTAATTTCTTATGAGTGTTCATCAGCTTTCTGATGTTTGGAAGAAGGAATTCCCGTACTGCGAGCCGTGTGCCTGCTCATCATGCGATTTCCACTTGGAGTCAGCTTTGCTGTCCCGTATTCATGACAGCCCTGATGGA
The DNA here is from genome assembly GCA_023313115.1 of Rhysida immarginata. Classification (NCBI taxonomy): domain Eukaryota; kingdom Metazoa; phylum Arthropoda; class Chilopoda; order Scolopendromorpha; family Scolopendridae; genus Rhysida; species Rhysida immarginata. Next base: position 3,165,948 of record JAHWFO010026864.1, read on the forward strand.
TTGGTTTGGTTTGGTTTGGTTTGTTTGGTATTAACGTCCTTTTCAACTGCCATGGTCATTTCAGGACGGCGTTATAGGGGCCGCAAATTTTGCCTCGCAAGGGTTCTTTAACGTGCAGCCGGCAAATGACTACACGGGACCAACGGGTTCACTTCCCTTCCGAAGGAAGTGCGTGATCTCAGGATTTTCCCCCTGAACAGCCCTAATGGTAGAGGCATCGTCCGTGGTTCGAATCCAGGTCGCAGAATTTTTCCTTCCATTTTCCTATTCTATTAACATCATTAGCTTCTGCTTGGGGCATTAACTCCAGTTTTCATGTATAAATTTCTGTTTAACCTTTTTGTATAAATTTAATAACAAAGATTACATATTCATTTTCTCAGTATGCAGCTCATATCAAAGAATTTTAATTTTCCTCCTTGATTTTCCTTGTGAAGACAAAGCAACAAAAGCATCAATCTAAAGAGGAATCTCTTGGACATTGCCTGTCTTCTTAAAATCGTAAAACTCTTAATAGAATCGCTTTGAATCCCAAATTGAAAATTCTTGGTTTTTGGCATAACTTCAACGTGTAAAAATGTGACAGATTTATGATTATTGTGACTTTAAGACACATTGGTTTCGATGCACGTTGTCACTTAAAGAGTTTCAGCAACCCTCTAGAAAAAATTTTGGCATCCTTTCAAGAGAAGCATAAACAGTTTACTTACTTTACTTTAAATTGCAGCCACAAAGAGGAACTAAACGAATTTAATGTTTTTATACAAAGCAAAATATTTGAGAGCATACTTTTACACTTTAACATGAGGACATTTAAAAGGAGATATATTTGGTTGAAGACGCATGAAGAGATTAAGAAGGTTTTACGAATAAAATAGGATTAGTTATTGATGTAAATATTATTTAATCTTATGGATACTGGGAAGGTGAGGAAAGACGGGGGTGTTATATATTTTTTTTTTTTACGATTGGCGTGGGAACGGTCAGCAACGCTCCCTAACCTACTGATTCATACGTGTCAAGGGTAATATCCCGTTTGTTCTCGTTGGCCATTTTGCTAATGATTTTGCGACCGTCTCGCTCTCGTTTCTGGGCCAAATACCAGCGAGCAGATTCCGGCACAAACCTAAGAAAGAAGAGGAGAAAAAAGTTTTAAAAAAAGAAATCGAGTTACTCATCTATGTTTAGCATCCGAAAACGACTGACTTTAAATAATAAAAAAATACAAAACGAAAAACAATATATGTAATTTTTATATATGTTTGTGTATTGTATTTAAGCTCAGACAGTTTAATTAAAATTAACAGATATTCTTAAAATGCAAACCCTCCCCTTCCGAAGAGGGTACAGGAAAGTAGCGGAAGTGCTGAGTTCATCTGTTTCTCTTTTATAAGGAACTTTTAATTGATTTTCTCAAACGTAGTGTTTAGAAATTGAATGTAATGTTGTTATTACATCATTCGAATGATATACCCCTTCCCTATGTTGCCATTTGAAAACGTTAATAGTTCGGAAGACAATGTGACTGCTACCCTTTCAACTCCGACCTAATGGGACAACTGGGCCCATACTTCGTAGTAATGTATAGCTTCCCTAGAACCTGCATATCGAATTTTACTTCTTTACATCTCTATATACCTTATAGACCAGAAGGTCCCCTCTAACTCCCACCCCTCCGGTGGGTCAATCAAAAATAAACCAAATAGTGAAGTAGGACATGGCTATGGTAAGCTACATTCCGAAGTTCAAACGCGTACGTCAAAAAAATGTAGAAAATATAAAGGGGACAGATGGACAGACAGACAGACGGACATTGTAAAACCAATAAGTAGCTTCATTGTTCCGCTTCTGAATAAGATTTTTTTGCCATACAATATTGTCGCCACCTAAAACTCGACAAATAAGTTAGATGTATGGATAGTTAGTATGGATAGAGTATGTAATAATGATGCAATTAGATACGAACTGAATAAGTTAGTATAATTTTGTATCTTCTGATATATACTACAATAGCATTTCTAAAAATTTATTTATTTATTTATTTATTTATTTATTTATTTATTTATTATTTGAAATAATAGCATACCAGAGAGTTATTGGGGGCAAGAAATAAAAAACGAAAGTACAATTGATTCTTTCACATATTGGTTAAGTAACTTGTTAACGTCGAACTTATGCTTAATATAGACAGTTTGGGAGTTTACAGTTCAATATTGTTGCTCTCATTTCATAGGGAAGGATATTCAGTCCTCGATGGCGTTAAAAGGAAAGGCCTTCTTCACGATTGACTGGAGGATATATGATGGTTCCAATTTAAATTTATGTGTATTGACGGTAACATTATCTCTGAATTAGTTTTCATTGATTTACTTTTAGTTTACTTTAGAATTGAATCCTTTATATTAGATATGAACAACTTAATATGCAAAACATAGTTTCCAGTCCGATGAATGTAATAGCGTGCATAATTTTTAAACGAACCATCAAATGTCTATCGTCTTTGTACCTGTTTGCTGTTTTGCTCCCAAACAAATTTCGTTTACTAGGATGATAAAGCGCCTAGTAAGCTTATAATCATTTAAGATGATAACCATCTTCGAAATTTGTAAGTCTTTTATTTCAATAGAGAAAGATCCCTAGTACGACTCCGGGTCGTGGAATATTCTTTACTATTTTTCTCTATTTCATTAATAATATCGGAGGTATGGCGTGAAAAAATCTTTCAAAGACTCATTATCTAATTATCTTCCATTTCATTTAATGCAATTTTCCTCGTTTGAAAAATACGAGGAGGTTTTTACATTTTAATTTGGATCATGGTCGCGCAGATGTGCAGATGATCCGATTAAGAGTAACGATGTGCGAGTTCGTTGACTCGATTTTAAAATCAATAAATTGGAAAATTGGATTTTACAAAATAGTAAAAGTTATTTTTTTATGTTTCAAAGCTCATTTATTTATCAGTTTAAATAAAGATGATGAAATTTTAATTCTGCAACGTGTTATACGATAGCAAGTAATTAATCCTCCCCCCAGGAGGGACAGGAAAATAGCGGAAACCCTGACTTCAAATACCACGTTGATCACTTTGTTCCCTCTAACTACCATCTCCGTAACTCCGACCCCAGTGGACCAATCAAATCCAAACTAAATAGTGAAGTAGGACATGCCTATGGTAAGTTACGTTCCGAGTATCAATCTTCCACGTCAAATAATGTGGAAAATATAAAGAGAACAGACGGACATTGTGAAATCAATAAGTGCTCCGCTACTTAATAATGATCCAACCCTGGATGGTTTTTGGGCTGCCATCATAGCAGCCGGATCTGGCTGATTCTCGAGTTCCACTATTTTGCTACTTAACAAGGCTCATTTATTTAAAACATGTTAACATAGTTTAAAAATTACACCAAGAATTTTAATTTCAAGATTTTCATTAAATTTCTGTAATAGATTCAGAACAGTTGATGTTTAGGGAATGTTCAGAAAAACGGTAGTGATTCAATTAATTTAGGAAATGATCACCAGAGTGCTCCATTCAATTTTTGCTCTTACAAGGGAATCCCACACAGCCTATCCGCTTTAACACTGGAGTCTTTGTATGGCTGTGTGTGCTCAAATTTTTTCGTTTTCGCGGTTTATTTGAAAGAAACAAAATTTCGCACTCTTATTTTGCAAGCATCTATAGTAGCTTCAGATGAGTAACATAATTCAATATGGCAGAAATCTGTGACATACATGTTCGATGGATTCCCTTGTTAGTTATTTAGGACAAATCGTTCAAGTATCGCTCTAAAATGAGTACAAAAAAATTTTACTTTAGAATGTTGGAATGATCCCTCCGTTTTACAAAATATAACTTAAAAGCACGCCGAACTCTGTTATATAAATGAGGAAACACGGTTATATGATTGCTAAAATAGTTCGTAGTAGACAGTTGCAGTAGCGGCAACTCTACTTGCGTTCAAATTAATATGATTTTGAACCTGTCAAATGATATTTTTTTCCTTTAAAAAAACGAAAATATTCAGATACCATATAAATTCAAATTGTCATCGTACGTGTTTATAAATTACACGATTGGAAACAGAAAAGTCAAATGCAACCACGATTTCATATATTTTTTGATATCTGTCAAAATATGTCTGCGAAAGTAGTAGCTATTAGTGATAGTAGGTATAAACTGTACGAAAAACTTGCAGACATCATTTTTAAATCAATTCAAGTCGTACGATATGAAAAGCGGAGACACCATTGCTGAAATCTCTGAATACTCCTGCGACAGCGTTTTAAATTTGTGTTCCGATGTTACCGAACAAGGTATCGTACTTTTCTACTGCTTGATGTTGCATTTGCTAAATTCTGGACATATGACACCGTTGGTAATAAAATATTTTGGTTTGCACTAAAGCTGTTTATTAGGAGGTTTAGCATAAAAGCTACTTATAAGAATTCGCCCTTGGTCTGTACGTTTATCCGGCCGTCCGTCCGTCCGTCCGAGCTAAGACTTTCATGGTCATATTTCTGAAAACAGAATTTGAAAAAGTTAACCGTTTTCAAATTCTGTTTTCAGAAATATGACCATCAAAGTCTTAGCTCGGCCGTATCAAGTTTTTAGAATTTTTCGTGAACCCCTTCAAGTCGAATTCACGTGCTAAAACAGTGTGTGTAAAGAATTCAAAGATACTGGCATGTCACATAACAATCGATTTATCAAGAAGGAATACATTGTTACTTTCTGTTTATCTTTTAAGCATTACTGATATCGGCGCGCGCACGTGAAATCGCTTTGTCGACGCACGATTACTCAAATGCTTATAATCCAAAGCCAACTAGAAAGACAGGCCGGGGCACTAAAAAGTCACATGACCAAAGTAGATCTAGCAACAATCCAATCTTCATTGTTTTCAACAAACGAAAAGACACTGATTGTTAAAATCCAAGATGGTCCAAGATTGTTAAAATCCAAGATCTACTTTGGTCATGTGACTTTTTAGTGCCCCGGCCTGACTCTCTCGTTGGCTACGTCATAATCTTTCAGTAGCGAAAGAATGGAGCTACTTATTGGTTTTATAATGTCTTAACTGTGTACCCCTTCATAATTTCTGCATTTTTTCAGGTAGAAGGTTGAAATTCGAAATGTAGCTTCCTATGGGCATGTCCATCTGCACTATTTAGTTTGGTTTTGATTGGTACACTGAGGTCGGAATTACGGGGGTGGGATTCAGAGAGGGCAACATATCTGTGTTATTTAGGTACGTAAAGGCGTGAAATTCAGTATCCAGATTCCTCTAGGCAAGATCTACATTATTATGAAGTTTAGGCCCAGGTGTTCCATTGGGGTCGGATTTGCGGGGATGGTAGTCACGTGGTCTTTAGAACTATTCCAACATATGGCTTGGAAATGATGAGAAAGGAAAGAAAATACGAGATTTTTTACATTTTCTACATATTACTTTCAAGAAAATTAATTTTTGATTAAAAAACGTGGGGAGAGGTAAAAAGTGCAGATAAAGGGGTGAAAATAGATGATTTCAGGATCTGCTACTTGCCTTACCCTACTCGGAGGGAGGGGTAGGGGGATTAATTTTTTTAATAAATGTATAAATGTATTTCTCCTTCACTGCTAAAGCTCCTCCTTGGAATATTTACAAGATTTTATTTTGCATAGTGTTTTGTGCTCGATTGTCAATTTACTCTTCCGTTTCTTTTTTGTAAAGGACGTTTTGCGTTTTAAAAATTGAAGTTGTAAAGTCAAAAATGTTTAAAGATTTTAACCTGTAAACTGATTACTATACGGCAAACCAAAGAGGGTATCATCTCCTGTGAAAATTTTTCACAAATAAATAATTTTATTTCTAGGGTATAGAAGCGCCTTATCCTTAATATAGAGCTTTAGAATACGCCTTCCCGAAGCCTCACGCCAAACTTTCAACTTCCCTATTTCCGGCTGCCAGATCAGCTACAATACCTTCATCTCAATGTATTAAACTCGAATTATGAGGTGCCACTGGTTACGAAAAAAAATGCAAAATGAAAAGCTGTTAAAGAAAATCGAAGGAAGGAAATATTGATCGTTTTTTTTTGTTTTTTTTTTTGTTAACGCATATTGACGTGAGCTATCTTGTTTTCAATTCTTGGGGGCTGTAATACTACAAGGATATTCGATTTTATTTATTGAATTCGCTAAAAAGTTATATTTCCAAGGAATAAGCATTTTAGAAGGAAGAAATTCATTTTTATTGTTACGCTCAATAACTTTTTACTTTCTGTTTTGAATCCACTTAAGTAAATTTTTAAATTGGCAACTCTTTAAAGGCTAGCTTTATTTCTAATTTGTCAATTTTTTAAGAACCTGCAACGCAACTTGAGATTCTTAAAGATTTTAAGATTTTTTTAAATGTTTATATTATAATAATATGTTACAATAAATTGATCTAAGGATTTAATAAGACAACTTAATGTTGAGTTTTAAAAAAAAATATTCTAAATAAACTTTTCAATTTTCGCAATGTCGAAATTTTAAAGTTACGTTTCAAAAGTCATGTCCGTTGTGCTGTCAATAAATGCAAAGCTTCTAAGCATCATTTCTCCTTGTTTCATAATTTAATGATTCTCTTAAGTAAGCTATGAAGTATTCTCATCAGACTTTGATTGTTTTTTTCACTCACCACCAACAAGAGAGAAAAAGGAATCCTGGAATGGAGACAACTATTTGCAATTTCCTCCAATCCCGAAAGAAGTGGGCCAACGTTGCCAGAATGATGAGGCCGAGAGTGGAGCATGCGCAGTCGGCCATGGCTGCTACCATCCTCATTGATGGCCCAATGAACTCCAGCCCTGCATAAAGAAAAGACGGAAGAGATTTCATTTGGGCGTGCTTTCCCACACAATGTATTTCTTGTGAGTCAGTGGATAAAGATAAAAATAGTCCAGATCTCTTATTGTTCTCAGAACTGTTTAGTAAGAATACTTAAATGATAGGAATACTTAAATCAACATAACAATAATCGCATTTATTTTGTTATATTATTATTTGAAAATTTATTATATTATTATGTGATATCAAGAGTCAAAATTTTTAAAATTCTAGAATTTTCAGATTCCATGAATTACAGCATTTTAAAGGGAATACCTTAAACTCGTTATGTACTGAATGATCAGTTAAATGATCAGTCTTATTTATGTCTAATATCTCTTAGCAGTAACTTTGTCACAGTCACAGTCTGCAGGTGCTGTCACTCTCCATTTTCTGATAGCAATGCCATTCAAATTCTCCTAGTCGACGTTCTTATTCATCCCAGAGATTTTCTACCGGGCTTGAGGTGTACTTGAACTGCTAAAAACAATAGTTATACGTGTATACCTTCAAGCAAAGCATCGCTTGGACTTTATGGCAAGATGTATTATCCGGACTTTATGGCAAATGACCCACAGTTTAGAATGCGTTTCCGGAATATCCAGATAATCCTTATTATTCTTGGTTCTGTCAACTATAACCAGTTGAGAAAAATCACTAGTCACAATACTACGCCGAACTTCATTGTTGAATCGGCTTAATCTGTCTGATCTAGTTTTAGCGCTTTCAGACAAAGTTTAATGAATATTAAAACGCGATCACTAAGATTGTTGAGATGCTATTACGGTAAAACTCAATTTTCACGAGTGATATAAAATCATCCTTTACATATGTCAAGCTATGAAGAAAACTGCGTTACAAGGTGTTTACAAATGATTGTAGCAGTATGATGAAATTTTAGTGTTTTGGCAGATGGTGATCCAGATTTACGGAAATGGTGTTGGAAATGTGACAAAGCACCTTCCTGTTGAAAGATGAAATCCACACTGTCGGTCTTCAGATGTGACATGAGCAATTTTCAGGCATTTCCGGATAATTTTACCCTGTCACAGTTTTTCCGTAGAGATATAAAGGCATATATTTGAACTTTCAGATGGCGGAGAGTTCAAACAAAACTTAAAGATCTGCTGTTTCTCTTACATAACTAAAATTCACTACCAAAAGGCTTACAGAACGGCTGCAAGAAATTCACGAAACAACTGCAATCCTTTGTAAATACCTTGTACAAGGGGGGGAAAAGGCATACTTTTAAGTGCATATACTACTTTTTAGGAAACCAGATGAACCTATCATTTTTTTTCTCCGAAAAATTAAGTACAATATTTTAGGAAAATTTCATAATTAAATGTTGACTTTCATAGTATAAATATTAAATTTTTAATAAAGACTAAGTAAATAATTATAAACTAAGTAAGCACACAGAACGTGTCCTCTACGTATGCCCAAGGATATTAGATAAAATTGTGTTCCATTAAAATTCTAAAATTTTGCTAAAATTGGAACTAAAAGCTCTCATGTTTACATGAAGGGAAACGCATAACACGTTCTTAGAAGATGAACATGGTTGCGTCAACGAAAAATATTCTTTAGTCGCAAAATATTTTCAGATTTTTTTGATAGAAAAAGGTTTTTAAGTCTACATCCTTTTCAGAGTAGAGATCAAAGTTTTGTGCGTTTCCGTATGTGCTATTTTTGGACGACTCAAAATAAAACTTAATGTAAAAATCCAAAATATTAATATGCTAATTCGAACAAGAATTAAAAGAATATGAGAGAAATTTTCTACGTTTTAATAATTAATTCAGGATGGTAAATCCTGAGTAGGTCCGTATTTACCCAAAACCAATCTATTTTTGTCCGCATTTTGTTTATGAAATGGTCACCATCTGCTTTCGTGAGCCACGATTTCAATCGAGCGTTAAATATTTCATCAGCTGATCTTAAAAAGTTTGTGCCTCGCTCATCGAAAGAAGAGTGGAAAAAAGCTCTATTTTTGCATTCAACCAGACGAGACTCACGAGAAAATATATAGAAAGTAAACATCTTATTAAACGGATTAAAAAAATTTTTAAAAATATTACTTTTCATATGTATGAGTTTAAAAATACAGTAACTTGTTTATGCATTCTATTTATTAAGTAGCTTTACACGAAATAGTTTTAAAGGTGATTGCCATAGCGTATTTGTAAAACGTTTATCATTTATTATTTGTTTAGGATCTGTAATTTATACAGGCTGGCCCATAAATCACGTTCCCATTTAAAAATTGAATAAAACTTGTTTATTAATTAATTAATTTATTTATTGTTAGTAATAAATATTAAGTATAAAAATGGGATTTTTTAAACTATTTATGAAAAATGATGTCACATAAATATCCCCCCATTTTCCGTTTCTAAGGCATCCTCTTTCTAAGGCATTTTCCATGCTACTTTTTGACATAATTGTTGTTGTTTAAATTTTTTTCTTTTTCAGACCCCTCGGTGGCTCAGGGGTTGCGTGATCGGCTCTGATGCCCGAGGCCGAGGACGACAAGGATTTTTTCAGGAGGGAAATCCTGAGATCACGCACTTCCTTCGGAAGGGAAGTAAAGCCGTTGGTCCCGTGTAGTCGTTTGCCAGCTGCACGTTAAAGAACCCTTGCGAGGCAAAATTTGCGGCCCCTATAACGCCGTCCTGAAATGACCATGGCAGTTGAAAAGGACGTTAATACCAAACTAAACCAAACTTTTTCAGATCTTACAGTAGAGGACATGCCTGAGATACAGTGGCACCCATTTGAGCAATTACCCATTGGCTATAGCCACAATGCAGTTGCTAAGGCAGATTTTTGAAATTTCATTGCCTGACTTAAACAGCACCAGACTCTATTTGGAACAACATCATTCAGGCACAGAAGCCAACCTTATTAAAGAGCTGTCATGGAAAATGCCTTAGAAAGAGCCCCTGCTTGCGAATTAGAAAAGAGGGCTTATTTACGTAACATCATTTTTCATTAATAGCTAAAAAGAATTCCCATTTTATACTGAACATTAATACAAATAATAAATTAATTAGGAAACAAAAATTTTATTCGATCTCTAAATGGGAAATTAGCTATTGGGGCATTCTATAGACATAAGAATTAAGTTTTGAAAAGTTGGAGCAAAACCTAGATCCATTTAGTCTATTTGGACATTCAGTTGATTTTTGACAGACGAATTTTAATGCCAATACAGAGCGGACAATGTTCACTGGACCTAAAATCAGATACTATTTTAATGAAATGGTTCAGTGTATTTGGTTTTTCTTTTGCAGACTATTAAGTTGAATACGGAAGAGCGTGTAGCAATAATTATATGGATAAATGAATGCTAGGAGTGAAATCTTCAATGAAGTTTCATGCTTGTCTATTCGTGCAGCAGCACACAGCATCAATTCCCCAATGATATCAGTGCACAAAAGTTAATTTGCGTAAAAATCAGTTATTATTAGCAGGCTTACATGATTTACGAGGGGCGTTCAAATTTGATCTGGGCTTTATTTTTTTCATAAAATCAGGTAACTACAAAAAAAATCCGCACACACCAGTTATTTCTCAAAGAACCCTCCTTGCTTCTCTACACATTTTTCCAGCATTCTGGGAGCATCTGAATACCGGTCCTGTAGAAATCACGTCAGAACAGCCTTTTTAACTTCCTCATTGGAGTCGAACCTCCGCCCTCCCAAGAACTCTTTCAATGGTCCAAAAAGGTGATAGTCGCAGGGGGAGAGATCCGGGCTGCATGAAGGATTTGGTAAGATATCCCATTTGAGTTCCGTCAGTGTGTCCATGGTCAGTTTGGCTGTGTGTGGTCTAGCATTGTCTTGCAGAAAACAAACACCACTGTAAGGAGTGTTGGTCGCTTTTTCCTTAGTGCCGGCTTCAGGGACGTCCTCAAAATGTCACAGTAGTAGAGTGCATTTATGGTCCGACGTTCTTTCAGAAAATCGACATGAATGATACCCTTAATATCCCAGAATACAGTCGTCATCATTTTCGTTGCCGACGGTGTCATCTCGAATTTCTTGGGTCGTAGTGAGTCAGTGTGTCGCCACTCCATGCTCGCACGCTTGCTTTCAGGAGTATGGTGATGAATCCATGTCTCGTCGGTGGTCACAACACGCCTTAGGAAGCTGTCACCTTCCCTGTCTTATCGCTGCAGCAGCATGGAATAGATTTCCACCCGCGTGTTTTTGTGATCCTCGGAGAGTTGCTTAGGGACCCATCTGGCACAGATCTTGTTGAATTTCAGCTTATCGTGGTTGATAGTCTCTACACAGCCAGTGCTGATGTTCAGTATTGAAGCAAATTCTCGGATATAAATCCGCCTGTTGTCCCTCATCAGCTCATTTGTTCGCGCGATGATGCCATCATTGACAGTTGCTGGCCTTGCCTTATGAGGTTCATTGCCGGTGGATACTCGCCCTCATTCAAACTTTTGGCACCAAGCAAACACGGATGATCGAGATAAACATGACTCGGTGAACTGTCTTTGAAATCTCTGAAGAATTTCAGATGCTTTCACACCTTCGTTGTGGAGAAACTTGATGATTATTCGTTGTTCCAATTTGGTCGACACATCGCTGTCCGTCATTTTGTTTAAACAAACAATCGGTTGTCATGGCATCCAGATGAGTGGTGCTGCATTTGCATGACAGGCGGTTGTTGCTATCCCAACAATGAAATTAGATTTCTACAACAATGAAATTTACAAAAAATAATGTCTAGGTCAAATTTGAACGCCCTTCATACATGAAGATTTCCTTCACAGAGTCTAGCGTGTGCTGATTTGCTAGATTGGAGAGCACTCATTTTAACGATTTGAAATATGCACAGATAATATTGTATTCTACTAATGATAATTCAACAATTACTAATCTTCTATTTTGTAATTAAATTATCCAAAATAGTAGCTGACTTTTTGCCCATCTTGTAGTGGATTATTTCTGAAATTAAAATTCTTAAAACGCATTTATAATTCCTAAAAAAAAACAAAAAAACAGTTAAAACATGCTGAAATCGATGCATGGAACTTACTTAGGATGGCTCCGATGAAGCAGCTGGGGCTGAAGAGACCTAGGGCAGCTCGCATCGCCAATACCCCACTCAGGCTGGCTACCATGCCCGATAAGAGACCCGCCAACGCCTGCAGGGCCAAACTAAGAAAGAATATCTTCTTTCGGCCAAATCTGCAATGGGCATATTTGTAATTTTTAAAAATGTTACCAATAATAATAATTTATAATCTTAAAATGGTACCCTAAAGCTTAAGACAACATATGTAATCTCTAAACTACGATTTTACTTAAATTATATCGAACTTTATATCACATCTTGTAGAGAAAAGGCTTGCATTTCAGACCCAGCCGATCTGCAATTTTGACGTTATAAAATTATAAAAATTTTGACGTTACACAAAACAATTTTTCAGGTACACCACGATCTTTTCAAACCTTTAGAACTTTTTCCGTTTTAGAAACTATCTGTTAGTATCTATAAATTATAGATTGTTATACAGCAACAGAAACAACAATACCATGCGATAATTTTCCTAAGAGGATAGGCACCACTTAGAAATTAGATCTAGGGCCATATGATCCCAATCAAACGTTGCTAAACATTCCGTTTTCTAAACATACAATCAAATTATCGTCCATTTTTTCATGCAAGCTCGTCGTTTATTCAAATTTTCAAAACCATACAATCTTAATGTATTTGAAAATCTGAATTGATCCTCTACTTGATCCTATCACACTTTCTTTAGTTTCAGTCTCCTATATTTCCCTTCCGTATTATTAGCATACAATCGTTCAATTAGTCCATCCATCACTCATTCATTACACGTCAAAACATCTCAAAGCAGATTACATTTCTCTTCAGACGTTAGTCATACTAAGCCATTGGAACTTTTGTCTCCACTAGAGCAACACTCAAGTTGAACACCTTTACGCTAACGTTATTAGCAACACTTTCATACAAGAACATTTTTGCACACGCGTGAACGTTTTTCCTGTTTCTTGCACCATCGAACTGCAGCCCAGTTTTCTTCTTGAAATTTCGCCTTGTTTCTCAAACATGCATCCCGACTATGCAAATACTTTCATTTGCCCCAGAAAAGATCTAAACAATTTTATCTTGCAGTTCGTTAGATTCATATCCATCTAAAGTACAAGTACTTTCATCTTCTTGACATTTAAATGAAATTAACTTAAATATATATTTAAATGAAAAAATTAAATAATATACGTATATAATAAGCATTATGCTTATGAATTTTAATAAATCCTGCCATATATCTATATAGCATTTGCTTTCTTATGCTAAATTTAATTTGTATATCCTTAGGCTAAAAGTAATACTCTTGTTGAGAAATCTTGAATGCAGCTTTTATGTGAAAGTAATCGATAAAAATCGATCCGTATTGTATTAAGCAATTCCAGCCTTCCCCTATCATTTCTTAAGCAATAAAGTGGGGCTGTTAAGTTCTAAATAATGAAGGGCGAATTATAGCCTATGTAAGATGCGAGTGGTTTTACCTGTCAGCTAAGGTTCCCCAAATGATGTAGCCCGCAATTTCTCCGGCAATGTAGAGCAACCAACCCAGAGTCTGAAACACACGTCGCTCGCACACAAGATCAAACTAGCAATATATAAAAAAACAAAACGAAATTAATATAAATCTCATTAAATACCTTTATTTTATATAATAAAGGAAAGGCATATTTAGAATTAATTTAAAAACTGGCTGGTCTTAAAAACAATTATATTAAAGAATAAATCAGAAGATCTTCAGTGAGGGTTTTATTATACGCCAACCTCAGCTGTTCAAATTAATGAAGAAAAATAGGAAAGAAAATTCCGCAGCCTGTATTCGAACCAGGAACCGTTGGCTAAGACCACCAACGCGCCAACCAATTGCGCCACTGCGGCCATGAAAGCTAACCGCTATTTACATGACCTTAGTGCTTGGTTGAAGCAGTTACCTAGTTAGGGCTTGGTTGGAGCGGCCTGCGAACTAGGTAACTCCTCCAACCAAGCCCTAAGGTCTTGTAAATAGCAGTTAGCTTTCATGGCCGCAGTGGTGCAATTGGTTGGCGGTCTTAGCCAAAGGTTCCTGGTTCGAATCCAGGCTGCGTAATTTTCTTTCCTATTTTTCTTCATTAATTATATTAAGATTAAAAAATTTTCAGGAAAAAGAAAAATTAATTATTCATCTGTTAAATATTTTTGACTTTATTGAAAATATTTAGTTTGTTTCAAAAAATATATTCAAATATAGATTACTAAATTGTTGTTTTTTTATCCTGCATTTTTGTTAATTGCTGATATATAATGCCTTATTGCCTGTTCATTATAACGCGTCTCTATATCCATCATTCCAATGGCCTCGAAATTTACTTTTGCTGTAGAATCATTCTTCACTGTCTAAATCGCTGTCTACTGAAAGTTGTGTGTATCGCTTTATATGACAGGCTATCTAAATTGACCTAGATCTGATATTAATGTTAATGCATACGGTAGCTTGTGTTGATGCTTTTAAGATATGAATGTAGACAATATAAATGTACTACGAGGATTTATAATGGTTTACCCTATGATAATGTGCGTTTTCAAACAAGTCGATAGACGTGTTAACGAGCATCAATCCTCTCAGTAAGTATCGCCCTCATTTCGAAATTTTTATGTTAACTATTCTTTCTTGTAATTTGAATGTCACCTTTAGGTTTCTCATGTAAAATCGATTTTGGATTTGTACCAACCTATAATCATTCTCTCTGAAAATCCGTTAAAAGGTTACTCACAAAAGCCGTTATAAATGAACATTCCTAGTAGATCTGATATATTTTACAGGGTAAAGTATGTTGTGCTTTTGAAAATAATGTTTTCGTTACTTAATAATACAGTAGCTTGACAATCACTGATCGAACTAGTTCCATTAAACCTGTCATTTAAGCTACTCGGTAGATGCGTCTAGAATTTGAATCAAAGGACCTGTTTAAAGACTGCTTTGCCTGGGGGCCTGAAATTCTGTTAAGATGGCCTTGAGGTGAGTTGAAAAGTGTGGAATGAGACTAAGTGGATTTGTATTTTTAGCTCGTTTTATTCAGAGCCTGTGTAGTAATTACAAACTAACTACAGTTAAAGTTTAGGTAAACATGAAAATTACGAGTATTTTCAGAACAATAAAAAACACAAATACATTTCATTTATAAGGTGTCTATCTAAATACAAATAGACATATCTGAATTTAAAAACAGCCATTAAATTAACAAAATCCATAAGACTGCTATCCAATAAGTTTAGGTAGGCCTAATGTGAATGTTTTTTCACATTTAATAAGCTATTAAATCTTTCAATAATTTATTGCCTTTCCATTTGATTGAATAACTAAATATATGATGTGACATTGAATTAATAAAGTTTTTGAAATATTTCTGGTGAAATTTCTAGCCAATAATCAATGACGATTTTTCCAACTCTTTCGGAGACGAAAAGTGGCATTTGTTGGCACACACCTTTCGAGTCAGGATCACTCATAAGTTTTCTGCAGGGTTAAGATCCGTGCTTCATGATGGCCAGTTATAATTCGCAAACAGTGCGCACAAGACGGGAAATTTGCAAAAAGTGTGCACGAACATGGTTGCTAAGCCATTTTGAAGTTCACTTTGATGCATGAATCGAAGCATTGTCCTGTTGAAAAACCCAAGATGGTCCATCCAATATTTCGGCAATTGGAAGGAGGTCGTCTTCTAGAATCTACTGATAGTTTTCAGATCTCTGGAGGCCATATACAGAGTGATCCAAAAGTCACACACATCGAAATAATAGTAAAAACCAGACGACATTAAGTAATGCTATTTAATACACTACAGACAATCGAATTTGGATGTGCGCGACTTTTGGATCACCCTGTAATTTGATAATTTCAGGTGCACCATTAAAACCAAAGCAAGTCAAAACATTAATAATCCTCCATCTTGCTGCCTGCTGTAGGATTTTGGGGGTTCTTTCCTCAAATCATGCCAATAATATCTTTATTGATCAGTTCCGTCAAGATTGAACTTCTTTTCATCACTAAACAACACTGGATCTATTCATCTTGCCAGCTCATGTGCCTTTTGGTCCAGTCAAGCCTGGCACTTTTGTATTTATCTGTTAGAGGAGGTTATTTCTTCATTGTAGTGACAAATATTTGGATTACTTGCTAGCCGCCTGTGATTAGTATTCTTTGAGACATTAAATGTCTTAAATTTTAAGAACATTTCATCTGCATTTCTCGAACAGAACTGTTTTGTTGGCTAGCAAGTCGAGTAATCATACGATCATCTCTACAAGCAGTGACTCTTGGATGGCCTAATCTTGATTTTGGTGTGGAAGGTGGATCTTTGAGAAAGAGTTTATAAATTTCAGATGCATTTCTTTTTAATTTCTTTGCAATTTTAACTTTGATTGATTTTGGGCAGCTTGAAAACAGCAAATGAGAATGGTCTGTAGATTTTTCAACCAAAGAATTGGACAGTTCCATTATGAAAATAAGGTGCGAAAATGATTTACCTAAAATTTTGGGACAACCGATTGACATAGAATTATTTATTCAACAAGTAATTTAGTTGGTAGCATGGTGTTAGTTTCGGAATGTGTTTATTATGGTATAAATAAAAATTTTATCAATGAAATAGATTAGTTTCTTTGATTTATTATGAAAATATTTGCACTTTTCATGTTTACCTAAACTTTTGGAACACGCTGTATATGTTGAAGCTGCTTCAAGCCGAGTTCGCTAAAATAGCAATAGGACATCAAACAAACTTGCGTTAAACAAACTTAGCCCTATAATTAAATCTGATATAATATGTTATTCTAAGCACACGAATACTGTTTGCGTTAGGAGTGCTGCGGCAATCGTGTCCTCTCGAGATGTTTCTGAAAGCTTTTGATTGTACCAAATAAATTTTTAATCCTCGTTTGCTAAGTCGAGCATGTTCTGTCAATCTAAGGTCAACTTTTCAAGTTTTAGAGAGAAAAAAAAACCCGCTCTGAAATCATTAATGTTTAACAGAGTCTATTGTTAATTTATTAATCCATAATAAAGACATGCAGAGGCGTTGCCTACCTCAGTGACAACCGTGACCCCTCGCTGGGAGTGGTCGTACACCCACGTGGTACATCCCAATTCAGTGGCCGTCGACCCTTTGAGGATGGAATGGCCTTCGACATTCCAACCGATCGAATGCCTCGTCTCGTTGTCATCGTGCAGTTTGCAAGGATCCCACGGAGATTCGTTGTTGTTGTTGTTGTTGCTACTGCCGCCTGCTATTTTGCTCGTGCTGTTCACCTCGTGCACAAGGAACAAATATTCACCGGTTGCATTGTCGGCAACTTCAAAAGGAAGTTTGCATCTGGATTAAAAACGGGTTCTTTTTTAAGGGGTTATTTCTTTATTTAATAATGATGTCAAGGCATGTTATTTGTTACTAGCATTAAAAATAATAAATCTTAAATGTTAGGTTGGTTTTATTTTTTTTCTATTTATTCTTTCTAAAACACAAAAATTCTAAGAGAAACCATGCAACATTATATAAGCTATAGCTTTTTGTATTACGACTACGATATTATTTATGCTCAGCGAATATTCATAAAAAAGTGATATTGGTATTAGTTACTTATTTTGATTAAATTCACACTATTACTGTTTTTAAAATACACTCCGTCCCAAAATGATAGCATTTTTATGAAAAATCATGTCATAAATACAGAAAATGAAAAGAAAATTTTAATGAAAACTAGAAGAGAACCCACCCGTTTGTATAATCGGGAAATAACCCATTGTTAGAAAACCCATTGTTAGATTTTTTTATTTTTTTTGGACAACATCCACCGTCGCTGATTTTATATAAATATAAAATGATTATTTCCTGCGAGAAAAGGGGAGAAAAATCAAAATGATCCTGTCCCAAAATGATAAAATAAAAACTGATTATGCTTGAAATTTTATTTTCTCAATAATTTATTTTTCCATCTTTCGTTTGGAGCAATCTAACACATCTATTGGGCATAGAAACCAAAGTTCATGTAGATTTTCAACTGGAACTAATCTATGATTGCTTTGATCAACTGGTCGGTATTATCAAATTGTGTCCACCTTGGTACACATCTCTTACCATCATTCCCCATATATTTTCAATTGCGTTTATATCCGAGTTTATAATTAGCCACTTCATCAGTTCAATGTAATGCTCTTAACCATGTATTGAGGCGTTATCTTGTTGAAATGTCACATCTTGGCCGAAATAACACACTTTACAGGAAATAATGCACTTTGTAGCATTTCTGTGCAAGCTTCCGTTGTCAGTCGACCACGTACAATGACAAGTTCTGTATTCCCCAAATATCCAAATGCATCTCATGTCATTACTGACTGTCCAACTGATTGTCGACGCTTGAAAAACTGTTTTTTGTTTCTCAAATCAAGCCAATACGAATGCAGTCCCCATCTGATCTACCGAGATTCCAGTTTTTCTCATCCGAGAAAATAACATTGTAACATTGATGGGTCCAAAGGTGCTTAAAAGCAAATTCCTCTTTTTCTTTCTAAGATGATGAGGTTTAAGAGTGTGGGAGTGACTGACCTGGGTCATTAAATATGGATGTTATACAGGGTGATTCAAAAGTTACTGTGCAGTGTCGGTCGGTGGTTGAATTCTCTTCTCTTTCTGAGATCTTCAGTTCGTCGCGAAGTAGAGCAATAATCAATGCACTATTTTGTGGTTTTTGTTTTTTTTTTGCATGCAAAGCTTGATTTTGAGTTGAATTTTCTTTAGTTTCTGAGATCTTCAGCGCGGCACAAGATACACGTTTCTATGTGCTTGAATGTATGTTTACCGGCCACGTGGCCGAGAGGGCATGGATGTTTGTGTTTGTCTCGGGCTGCCTACTGTTATAACTTGTGTAAAAGGCGCAAAATGACCTTAGTAGTCGACGCCAAAATTTCTAATCAACCAACCAACCAATGTATGTATGATTTTTGTTAATGATACTTTTGGTATATTCTATAATGGTGTTTGCCATTATAGAATGTATGTGACCTCCGAACGGTCATTCTCACTATTGTATTAGAAGATCTTATATTTCGAGATAATGTTCTTTCGTCTCTGTATCGCCCTCGGTGGTTGCGTGATCGCCTCTGGTGCCCGAGGACGCGGGTTCGACCCCGGCCGAGGACGACGAGGATTTTTTCAGGATCAGGAAAATCCTGAGATCACACACTTCCTTCGGAAGGGAAGTAAAACCGTTGGTCCTGTGTAGTTGTTTGCCGACTGCACGTTAAAGAACCCTTGCGAGGCAAAATTTGCGGCCCCTATAACGCCGTCCTGAAATGGCCATATCAGTTGAAAAGGACGTTAATACCAAATAAACCAAACCAAACCATCTTTCGTCTCTGTCACTGAGAACACATGGACGTCCAGGGAATGTTTTGGTGCCATATGCTTGAGGTTTTTTTAAATAACTTGTTATAACCACCTCAGAACGTCCTAGTGTCTTAGAAAGTTCTTTAACAGAGGTATTTGCAGTTATTTCCCCACTTAATTCACTAAATTCACTTAATTGCGATTTACGACCCATATTACTGATTTGTTCAAAATCTTCAATTTATGCAAATGTTTCTAACGTTCTATCATTTTGGGGCAGGCTCATATTGATTTTCACCCCTTTTCTCATGTTGGATAGTATGAATCTAGAATTTAACTATTTAAACTACTTTATTCAAGTGTTTATTTATTTTAAAAAATAGTTTCTTTATTTATAACATGACTTGATTTTTTATAAAGTGCTATCATTATGGGATTGGGTGTATTAATTAATTCTCAATCAAATCGTATTAAAAAAAAGTAAGGATTTTTTTACTTAGTAAAATTTGACGAGTTATTAATGAAAATTAATAAAATCATTTTGCAACTTAATTTTAATATCATCAATGTAGATTTATTTTTTTATTAAATGAATTAATTATTAAGAGAATAAAGACTAAGAATTGTTAAATTTTACAAAACTGAAATGTTTTTATAAAATTTGAACCAAATATCATTTATAGATTTGACAACGTCAATTCGTTAAAAAAATTGTAAATCATATTCAGATGTATTTTTATCTAAAATACATAAATTGGATTGTCGAGCAGATTATACAACTGATAACCAAGCCTTAATCAAATTAATAATATTAGTCATCAAGTCTCTCTCCATCACTATAACATTTTACATAGTAAAACAGTTATCAGGATAAACGATAAACAGACTTATTATTCTAAAAAAAACTTATTGTTGGATTATCGAGAATATTTCATAAAGGTTACATGTAACTTACATAAAATTTATATATGATTTCTAATCTTTATAAGTACAAAAACACTTTAGTAGATTAACCCTTTAAAGGCCCCCTCGTATACCAAACATGCAAGTTCATCTCTTATGTCAATTTTTTTTCTTTAGCTTTGACAAAAGGAGGTCTCTGTCCGAAACTTCAGCTGTTGTTCAGAGTTTTTTCCACCTCGTCAAAGAAACAAGGAAGATACATTCAGACGACAAAAGATATTCTGTAAATTAGAAACGCATATTTGAAGAGAAGGACTTAAACAAGGAAATGCTTCGCTTCTCTCTAAGATGTTCACTTAAAAAAAAATTTAACATCTTCTTATGCACACCCGTTAATTCAAGGTTTTTCCTTGTTTAAATAAACGAATGTTTAATGGACAAATAATTTGTGAAACCTGCTACTAGGAAACATTAACAAACGTGAAAGTAATAAGGTGTGATGAAATTTTGTGTCTAACTGACTAGTCATGTGATAAATAGACTGCGTTGTGTAAGTTTATTATTAAATAGATAGTTGTAAATCACAATGACAGAGCATTAATGTTTTTAAATAAATGATCGGTTAATCAGATTGTTAAATTTAGCGGCGATATTCTTACTTTCAATTTAGCTGCGTAAATCAATCGCTGTAGTTTTGATTAATTATGCTAGACACGTATGAGCAATCTCGACCTGAGGACGTTGTTCCCATTTGAGCACATAAATTCAATTAAGTTTTAACTTGTAAGCCATAACTCATCACTTTAACCGTAACTTGGGCTTGTTTTTCACCATAGCAAAGTAGAGAAGGTTAAGGAAGATAAACTGTCAAGATAATATTACTCAGAGCCTTCTCAGTTACTATGTATTGCTTAAGATGGCAATAATTTTTAATCATTTCTGTGCGTGTTGATATTAATTTCGTCATTATTCGGGTTTACGACTCGAAAGCTTGATTCATAATTTTTAAAAATTCCTGTTTCTTATTCTTACCTGTGGGGTGGAATGGCAGCTGAGAACGTCCAAATCCACTTGTGCATGACAGGGAAGACGGCAGTGAAGACGAGGAGAAAATAAAGGCGCCGCTGATAATTTCCAAAATCGCCGATGTCCTCGAGAGCTTCGTCTAGACTTTTCATCGCTGTAAATCCAGTGACAAGTTTCAACACATAAGGAAAGAAAGAAGCACAGGGAGCGAAAGAGTCAACGTTGAATCGCTTGAGAAACAAGCAGACTAATTTCTGAACTCCTTGAAAATCGAGAGAGAGAGAGAGTTGATTTTTTGAAGTAGGTGGGCGATAAGGAGAAGTGATTTGTTAATTATAGATTGAAGATGTAGTTGTCAACATTCATGAATGAGGGAAAGAGGTGATTGTTGAAGGTTCAGGAAAAAAAAAAGAAAGAGAGTTAGAGGAAAGAGCAGAATTGCCTTGGCGGGGGTCCTGTTTCCCGGTGACAACGGTTTATTTTGGGACGGAATGAAGCCACTTCCTGCGGAGGGCCTGCCTCATTCCTTGACTCGATTGCGAGAGTGAGAGAATCTTGGAGAGAAAACGAAATGAGTAAAGGGAAAACGTCATGTGATAAAAAATTTTTTAAAAAAATTACGAAATAAATAAAAATTATATCTTGATAACAAACAACCGAAAAGCAACATAACGCTTGTCAAAAGTGATTTCGATTGGAAGAGTGAGCGTCGCCGTCGATTGTAGATGATAAAAGCTTAATACGAAATCCCTTTTCCTGGTCTAAGAATAAATAAAGTTGGTGGACGGCTTAATCGAATTGTCCGGCTTTATTTTTGGGCTTTTAATATCCCAGTTTAAAGAAGCGAGCCATGTGAAAATTCAGTTCAATTCCGTGTAGAAGTTGCACGGACGTGTGCTTCACATAATGAAGACGAAAAAAAGTTATGAAAACAAATCATATGAGCGCAAAGTTTAATTGATAATTAACGACAATATTCAAGTATCTATTATCTAATACGGATCATTATCTGTTTGTTTTCGTGAAGTTACTTAAGCCTATTAAAAATTTGTTTTGTAATCAAAAGTTACAAAACTGTTTGTCGCGCTTTCACACTCACCACGGATGAATCATTCCGCAGCTTACATTGTATAATTAATTAAATTTTGTATGTTATATATCATTATATTTATATTTTATATAAAACATACATATATTTTAATACTAAATAATTATGGTAAATTAGGCATTTTTTACTTTTTTATTTTATTTTTTACAAAAATTGCATTGAACTTATAAGATAGCTTAAGATCGCATTTTCGTGACCTTGTGTAATTGAATTATTATCAGTTTTTTTGAAGAAATAAGTTACGTGAGTGATAATTTGTAAAATAGTAATAAAACAATTTTTAATTCTGGGAACACTCCAACTAGTCCAAGTAACAACCAGGAATGAATCCCGTCATTAGCTATAGCAATTTAAACCCTATCACTATAGGTGACAGAATGTATAAGAATAAACAAATAACAATTTGCTGATAATAATATCAGGTCATAACGAATGTTATGTTAATTTAAAAAATAATAATAAATAGCGCTTGTGCGTTTTGAATAGGCGGCATTTTTGCACCTCTTTCTTGTAATTTGTCTTGTTCATTTTCACTTATAATGGCGGAACACCATCATCCCCAATGCCATATTATGCGACTGACAACTTCTGTCACGCAAATTAAAGTCTGTATTTAATTCCATCTTTAATTTATTTTTTTTATCCTTATAAGAAATTGTATGGGATAGAACTTTGTATTTTATATATAAATGAAAGAAAAATCTAGCCAAATTGTATAGTAAATTGCGTAACTATTGAATTTTAAAATAATATATTTTATTTCATTTTTACGGAAAGCTTCTTATTTGCTTTCCACTTGAAACAAGAAGAATGAACGATAAGACGAGTTCGTTGTTGATACTGATATTTGCGAATTCTGAGAAAAAATATTAATCTGTAAAGCTTACAAACTCAAGCATTTAAACTTGCGAATGTAATTTTATGTATTCCTATGTCCGTATAGGCGTTGATTATTATTATTAAATAAATCCACGACTTTCATCATAACCTTCCAATTTGCTTTTTATCTTCGGTTCCAAATTCAAGGCTAAGGCGTAGTGAAGAGAAATCTTTACGACCTGACTTAAGTCCAAAGAGGCGGTCCTTTGGAGAATTCGGAGATTTTTTTTTTATTCTTCCATATATTTTTTCAACGTTATTGTTGTTGCGAGCTTTGTAATTTAACTTTTATCGTTGTTTATGAGAGA
Source organism: Rhysida immarginata (assembly GCA_023313115.1). Classification (NCBI taxonomy): domain Eukaryota; kingdom Metazoa; phylum Arthropoda; class Chilopoda; order Scolopendromorpha; family Scolopendridae; genus Rhysida; species Rhysida immarginata. The sequence goes on from JAHWFO010026864.1 coordinate 3,189,462, forward strand.
GACGTGAATCCCTGTCGTGGACAAGCGAGAATAGTATTTGTCTCAACCTTGGAGTGCATGGGTAATTTAAGAAAAAAATTGATGACCTCAGAAGAGTTTCTCTTTTTTTTCTAATAAACGATAAAAGTAAGGATAAAACGAAGTCTAAGGCTAATATAAGCTCTTTCAGACGTTTGATGATCGATTGAAATGCATTGAAATTTATCGTATGAAGTGTAGTTTTATCCAGCAAAACATTGAATGCGAACAAAAATTACAAGCGTTAATTTCAAATTAAAAAAAAAAAAAGTTTCCAAGATGTTGAAATAAATGTAATTATCATAAAACTGAGAACAAATTTCGATGATTGCAGTTGGTTATATTTTATGCATACACGTCTTTTAGAAAGTTTCGCCCAAAACTAGCCAAGCATTCTCGTGGCAGGTGTATACTTAGAGAGTTTAAAATTATTCAAAAAGTAAAGCCGAAGTTATTAGAGGTGTATAATGTTTCAAATTACTTAAACGTATTTTAACTGAGTGACATTAATTACGTATTAATTTATCCTTACAACGCCGCTTATTAAGGTTTCTAATGAAACAAAAGCGTTAAAAATAAGTAATTACTCCCTTCAGTCAGTTTTTGGATTTCTCATGTTACTTGTAATTAAAAGTTGAAAATCTTCCAAGTTCATGGTGAAAAGTAACATTCTTCCTTTCTAAAGTTTTCTCTCTTTTTTTGTTATTCTAGAATCTTATGTTAGCATACTTTTTGTGGTATCTTGTTATCGAACATCTTACATTAAACATATGGAGAGAAAGTCACGTGTAAAAAAAAATTAAGATTAAAATTGTACTACTAGACATATGTAATTATCAGATTACATACATTGAGAACGACCGATACAATATCAAACTTCACTTTCGCTCATTGATATTTAGTCTTTTTGAAATTTTTCTTACCTGCTAAAACTTTTAACGACGTGTTAACTCTTTTCTTCGTTTTGTCCAAATAAGATTCGAAGAGTTTTCTTTTTAAAAAAAAAAGTCGACTTTAAAGTCTTGAGAATGCTATCACGTGATCACCAGTTAAAGAAACTCGGCACTGAATCAACTCATTGAGACTAAGTGGTCCACCTGTGAAGTTCGTCTGGACGAAGGAGGGATGGCGACTTTTCTTTCTTTTTTTTCTCTGTCTCTCTTACCGACTTCGCCGGAAGCCTTTTCGCATCATCATCTTAATAGCGAATGTGTGACGTCACACCGGCTGGTGCTTTCCGGTCCCGGTGAGTTTATCATCATCTTCATCTCAGTCGTAAACAGATTCGCTACAACGAACCCGGACCGCGAATGTCTTCTTTCGCCGTCGTAACGAGGGCGTGAGTGCGGCGCATTTTTACGATCGACGCTTCGTTAGCTTAATGGGCAGTAACCAACGAACATAATTATAAAAACTCAAACCAAAAAGTGGTTTATTCGATTCCCCCAAACCTATTATGTCATAGTTTGTGGAAAAATGCATTTATGTTATTGGATAATTGTTAAGCGAATTTCTCGTACCTTGTGACATAATCAGATAGAGAAGATTGTAATTTATGCTTGTATTATGTGTTATTTTATTAATTATATCACCATTTCCGTGTTTCGCTTATTTTACGAAGTTTCCAGGATTAAGTGACAGATTTCATTTTTTTCTAATCATCGCCAATAAAACCGTTGATGCTGAACAGTAAATCTATAAAACAACATACATTTGATTGGATACGTCATTCAAGTTCTTATATAATAATGTTAAAGTGGAAGGAACGTTCATTTTCTAAAAATAGATGCTTTTAAGCGCCTTGAAATTCAATAACGGGTTTGATTTTTTCCCTTTTATGAAAATTAAAGTCCAAAAGCCCATCTTTACCAGAAAAATGTTATTCGTTTCGTAAACGGTCATATCGCTCCATTCTCAACCCGTCTGATTCATTAACTTTCATGTACAGAATATTCTACCATGTTAGGTATTAAAATAGTTAGTATTCGAACAGCGAGCTAAATACATTGAGTTATGCCACCGAAAATTGACAGGTATTGGCAGGACTACATAACAGCCCTTTCCGACGTCAAATTCAGCTATTCCGAAATTAGGAAAGCATGCAAGAAGCGTGGCTTCTTAATTCCCAAGAAACGGATATCAAGTATACTAAATAACATTGGCAAAACTAGAATTCCTGAGAGTAAAAAGCAGGCTAATCTGAGACCATCCACTAGCTGTACTTCTGATGTCGTCCGGTAAGTTCGGGCTCACCAACACAACGGGCCATATGGGACATATGTGTAAACATTAAACACAATTATCAACCGTGAATTACAACTGGAAAAGCGACACTAGAACCATGTTTATAAGTTGTTGCCGCGCCGTGTTCAAGAGCGACGGACCAATTGCCGTAAACTGTAAATATACATGGCGGATGAAAAATGGAAATACGTGGTCACGCGAAATGAGGCGTATATTTAGTTAAGCGATTGCAACAAGATCCGAGCAATTTTTACCGCCCAAGGGGGTTCTAAGGGCTTCAGAAAATGGTATCGTGAATGCAAGGAAACATTTTCACACGGTTTCATGATCGTGGCGGGAAACAGCTACAATGGCAAGTTAACTTTACGTAGAGTTGAGTCAAAGGCTAAAGCCAACGCCTTGGTACTATCAGACTAACGTTCTAACCGCCATTTTCATCCGTGACATCCTCAGTTTGTACTAAACAAAATAGGCTGCAAGTCACTCCGCCAAGTCAACTCGCCTGTTCCTGGAACGCATGCAAGGAGATACCGGAATCCGTTCCATTCCATTCAGAGACATAGCTGTAAAGTCGCCGGACGCACCGCCTACGAATTCTTGTCTTTGGCGTACTTAAACGGGCCTTCAGAAAGAGACGACCGCGAACGGTGGAGGGTCTTTGGAAAGCGTTTCAGCAGGAGTGGTTATGAATTGATCTTGGTGTTCTGCTTTCCAGCCTCCTGCAGTGGTATCTGCGATGCATGCCAACCAAACTGAATACACTCGATGGTGGTGAAAGGGATTTTCCGCCTTTTCTGGCCTCTGAAACTTGTTACCATAGATCCCTAACAACCCTCTGAATTTTCATTTCTTCAACTAAATCTCTTCAACCAAACAAATATTTCGCAGCCACTATGGCTTCAAAATTGCTTCCCATGATTACAAAGTAGAAAAGGGAAAGAAAAATTCCGCGACCTGGACTTGAACCAGGGACCACCCTTTCGCTGGCGCCGCTCTAACCAATTGAGCTACCGTGGACAATTGGCAGAGCAGGCACCTGACCCGCAAATCGGGAATCCTCCTTACCCTTAAACCATCAAATAAATCGATGAAAGTTCAACTCAAATAAAAGAAAATAATGAGAATGAAGTTATTCTTTATATAATGGTTTAAGGGTAAGGAGGATTCCCGATTTGCGATTCAGGGGTCTGCTCTGCCAGTTGAGCTGGTTTAGTGATTTCAGGGATCCATTTGGACATATTGTAACAGCTTGGCGGTTCATTGCCGCGATATCTCATTTGGTTAGAGCAGCGCCAGCGAAAGGCGTGGTTCCTGGTTCGATTCAAGCCAGAAAACCCGTATCAGTTCATTCCTTTTGAGAGACGCATGGCAAGTACCTTTTTGAACGAAGGCTACAACACCTATACATTGGCCAATGGGTTAGCAATATCTGTTTAATATTTTATTGGACCACTTTGGCCATATTTTTTGTATGTATACGGGGTTGGTATAGAGTAAAAAATTTGTTGAAACACTGGTAAGTCAGGTGTTCACCAGTGTTATCAACATAGCGGATATTTAGCTCGGTTTTAGTTTTTGAGTTGGCAAACACTGATTGGCACTTGTATTTATTGGCAACACTGTTTACCAGACATTCTCTTAGTCCTCGCCTTTTTGTTAGAAGAGAATCGTGCTGTCGGATGTTCGTTCCAACATGTTTCAAACATTCTCTTTGGGATAGAGATCTGGGGTCTGATGCGGCCAGGATAAACGACGGAAATCATCTCCTCGCTCGCTAAACCACTGCTGAAGCAACCGTGCGCGATGAACAGTAGCGTTTTCGTCCATGAAGAAGGCGTCACATGTAGGATAAAAAAGCAGCATTGCAGGATGAGCTTGTTCAGTAATAATGTTCACGTGTCAGTAATGTTCAGGTGTCCGTATCTTATCAGTTTTCTGCTAGCTAGCAATTTATAAAAGCTATAGCGTGCGAGTCACGAACGATTTGAAATAGAAAGGACTGGTCCCTCAACGTAGAAAAAGGACTGGTTCGTTCAACAATTGTTATTTTATATTTTATGTCCAGATTTTACATAGCACGTGAGAATTATTTGTCTCTCTAGCGTCGATCATACATACGAGGGCGTTTTGAAAAGTTTTGTCCCCTTGCGATAGCTTCAGCAATTTGCGAGATACGGACTATGAAAGGAAAGACGGATTCATTGACTAGCACGGCGACCATCTACAACATCACGCATATGCAGAATCGTTGAGAAAATAGCGAGTACAGATCCCTCACCATCCGCGATTTCGTGTATCCGCGTCAATTTTTTTGTATACGCGATGGGAAATTCGCGTATCCGGGTTTGTTCTGATCAATTTTAATGGGGGGTTTCCCTTTTCGCTTCCTGTCTTTTAGGGAATTCTCCTCTGTTCACGTGGGAAAGTCTATTTAAACTTCTGTATGCGAACACGCATTTTTGGCACAACTTATCATGGCTTCGAGAGAAAAAACGGTGACAATCCACTAGATGCAAAACAAGAGAAATTTTCTCCCTTGAAAAGTTGATAGTGCTAGACATGTTGACTGGGGGGGGGGGGGAAGCAATACGTTGATGTGACCGAATTGGAGTAAATTACTCCACTGTTCGCACGAGAAAAAACAAAACGAAGAGGCCATCATGATAAAAAGTAACAACCGCGTTTGAGTCGACTGGCAACTTGACATCCACTAACCCCCACATTTTCATAAAGCTTTGGTCCCGTTAACCGCGAATTCAGTATACGCGAGGGTTTTCGAGAATCAACCCCTCGGATAACGAGGGACTACTGTATATGGAGATTCGTTTAAAACAACGTGTTGTGATTGAATTCCTCACCGCGGAGGGTTGTGCGCCCATAGACATTCATCGAAGGCTTAAGTGTTGTTTATGGCAACGCATGTAAGGATGTGAGTACTGTTAAAAGATAGGCAAGGAGTGTGAACAGGCATGAACAGCCCCGTTGTGGACAATCCGTAATATCCGAATGAACATCCGAAGGTTACCATTATAGTAGTGATGGGGAGTAGTGAAAGCAGCAGTACATCACTGTTGCCAGCAACCGTCGCCCGAATTTTTGGCCAACCGAAAGAAAAAAAAATACTTGTCCAGCTTTGGCTTAAGTGTGTGGACGATTCGAGATGAAACTTCCTTATGATGATTTCAACATGTAGATTGAATAGAAAAGAGGCAGAATGCAACCTCGTCTCACACACTTATCTACTTTGAACCAATTGGTGTTCCCATAAGCCATGCAAACTGTGGCTTCCTACAGGAATGGTGACTACGTTGAAAAATAAGACACTGTCTGGTAGAGGACATTCCAAGCTTTCATCCGATGCATAACTCAAAAAAGTATCTCGCAAGTTGCTGAATCTATCTATGAAACTCTAGCGTGCTTCATATTATTTTTAGGACCGATAGGAAATTATGTTTTCACAATGTGCGTCCGTCCGTCCGTCTGTCGGTCTTTCTGTCTGCTGGTGCTCTAGCGTTCGAACACTTCCGAATTTTCGACTTCCGTTTTCGCCATTCGACAACTTAGGAAAAACGAAAGACTGAGTTCGTTGGTGTAAAAAGTCGGTGAACTACTTACTTCCGGTTCAAAAGGTCACAAATAATGTAGGGTACCACGTTATTCACTATACAATTGCATGTATAAATGGCGTATGCACTGCCAAATGCTGTGCACTCTTTGGCATTCCATAGCTAAAGCAGAGAAAGGCTTGTGAATTAAGTGAAGACACGTGATGGTCTTCCTTGATGGCCAGTATCAGTCAAAACTGGTTCAAGTGTATGTGGTTTAGTGGTACCATTATGGTCCACTGGAAACTTTCAAAGCTAAGATATGGTATGTATTATATCAAACAGCTTGGAAGAACATGTCATGGTTGAATATTAGCGTAAAATTAATGACAGTCGAAATTAGTTCAATGGTATGTGGTTTAATGGAACCATTATGGTCCATTCGATACTTTCAATGCTAAGATATGGCAGATAATATATCAAACAACTTGGAATGAGGTGTCATGAATGAATATAACGTAAAATTAATGATAATCGAAATTGTATCCATGATTCGTATTTTAATGATACCATTATGAAACTATTGGAAACTTTCAATGCTAAGATATGGCATGTAATTACTTACGCCTTATATTATCAATAGTTTGTTTGTGTTAGGCAAGTTTTAACAATAGCTAGTAGCTAATCAGGGGCGTAACCAGGATTTTACATAGCGGGGTTCGGTGGGGGGAGGGCCTAAAATGTAGAATAGTTTTTAGTAGAAACAAAGAAAAACAGATCAAGTCGTCCGAACCCCCCGAACGCCCTCCAGTTACGCCCCTGCTAATTATTCCTTCAATGGTACATGCTTACGTAGAAAAGCGTTGGTAATAGTTTATGAAGAAAGAATTGACCCTTACACAGAACGCTTCAACAATCAACGCTTATTTCATTAAATAGGACTGCTTACAAATTAAAGGATTCTTATATGTTCTAATCTATAGAGAATTGCTACTTTCTCTATTTATCTTTCCAGGTAGTTTTATTCAGTTTGAACTATACGCCTTGCTTAGCAAGCAGAGGCTTCCTTAGCAACCTCATATAATTCTTCTTATCGGCCTCGGTGGCTCAACGGTTGCGTGATCGCCTCTGATGCCCGAGTACGCGGGTTCGATCCCGGCCGAGGACGACGAGGATTTTTCAGGGGGAAATCCTGAGATCACGCACTTCCTTCGGAAGGGAAGTAGAGCCGTTGGTCCCGTGTAGTCGTTTGCCGGCTAAACGTTAAAGAACCCTTGCGAGGCAAAATTTGCGGCCCCTATAACGCCGTCCTGAAATGACCATAGCAGTTGAAAAGGACGTTAATATAAACAAACCAAACCAAACCAATCATCTAATTCTTAACAACGAAAGGCTTCTTTAGAAATCAAATGCTTTCTTTTTCATTCTCGAATGTTTTAAAATCTTATCAGTCCTGGGCATTTCGGTTGCCTGACTTGTTGGTATTGACTGGGTTCTTTTTAGGAAGCTCTAATGGATGCTATTGCTTTCTTAAGAACCTCATACATTATTCACCTTCATAAGGAAGGTTTTAGCCTCTTAAATATAGCCGAAATAAACTGTTCGTAAACCCAAATAAACTGAAACTCGTAAACCCACATAAAATTATAAGAAGAAGAAACTAATCACTTTAGATATATGACATTTCACTTTTCTCAATTAACAGAATAGAACAAAAGAAACTGCTTAGAACCAAAATTGCTAAAGCGTATTAAAGATTTCTTTATAAAATCAATGTACAGTCATACTTTTCTTACTTCAACATTTACATTCATAAAAAATACATAAATAATGCGAATAATTTACATTGCTGAAGAGGTTTAAATTAATAAGGAGAGTGAGCAGGTTGACTGGGCATGTGATGGGGTTTAGCAGCGGGATAAACTGCCATATGAGACGACGTCATCGAGTACGGATGGGGGTGGTGGGGCGGTGCTTCGGCGTGAAGATGGTGCGAAGGTGGCGGAGGGAAATAGTGAGAGAGTGGGTGGTGCGACGAGGGTCGTTGATCGGGTTCGTAGTGCAGCACGGGAGTCTGGGGGTGCGGGTAGTGAGAAGGTGGCGGAGGTTTGTGCTGAGGGGGGTGAGGCTGCGGTTTCTTTTCTTCGGCCCAGCCGATAACGCAACAATCAACGCGAGTGCCGGCGTTTCCAGTTTTTAAACTTTCTTCGTTATCTCCTCGACCTAGATCGTCTTCTTTACTATGAATCTAATAAAAAAGGTAATTAGAGATTAGCATATAATTAATTTGGTGGAAGGTGAGAAAAATACAATATTTTTATTTTATAGCTTTCCTCTAAACCCGAAGATTCGTAAACATTTGAAAAAAACTTCGCATTCATATAAAAAGATATTATAAATATTAAAAACATTAGACAAAAGTACTTGTATATTCGGTCTATTATAAGAAATTGCACATTAAAAAAAGCGAATTGCTCAAATCATTTCCATTCAACTCAAATTAGATCGATATACTCAGTTGACAGATATCAAAATGCACAAAATACAAAATACTTAACAAGGATCTTCACGATTTGTGAATTTTATTTCTGAAAATGCTTGGCACCAATAGATAGAGCATTTTGTGAAACATCTAATCAAAACCACATTTATCGGCGGACCGTAAACTGGGATGGAGATAAATGAGTTCAAAGTTCGAAGAAATTTTTCTTTTCATTTTCGCTTTAGCCAAGGCAGAAAACTTTCATCAAGCTTCAGTCATTCATTCACTTCAGTTTATAGTTCAAAATATGATCCGATACTCTCTCTATAAAAGCGGATATCTTTACGATGAAGCTGAAACATTCATTATACCCGTTGACTTCTGCTTCAATTCCTGTAAAACCTGCCATGAATCCGACTGTTCATCTTTATCTTTCTTCAAATGTGGTCTCATTGATTCTCCCATGTCACCGATAAACTGTTGCCTATTTAGAGATTTCTTCTAAATGATTCCCTGTCTATTGATCGAATTATTTTCAGCGATCGAACTCACAAAATCATTTTCCATTTAATGATCAAAATTAGTTCAACGTATGCAGTCCACCGATTTCAAAATACTAAGCACATAGTGAACCCCTTTGTAACGAATGGTAGCAATATTCTATGCCATGTGGATATGGAGAAGTATTAGATCTCCCAGTGATCCAAATACAAGTTGATTCACTAATCCTGTCCAGCACCATTTCCATAGATAATCACTGGCCGAATGCCTTCATAATTTGTGTGTTAAGGTTAAAGACCGAAATGGACACTTTTAGGTATACACTCTAATAGATGTGTGCAAATCTAGAAAATTTAATTTCGATCTTCCATAGTGATTTCGCAAAGTGATCTTACTTATTTAAGTAAACCAAGAAATATGATGAGTTTGATTATTAGTATTCAAATCAATTTTTTAAGTTGAAGAAGAAAAAGTATTTTCATTTCTGCAGGAAGATAATCATGTATTATTAACCCCTCAAAAAGATTCACAATAAAATATTCAATTTTTCTGCGCATGTCACCTGAAAACAGTCAGGCAGGCTTTTATAAACAGATCTAAAAAAAACATATCGCGATTGACCCGGAAAATTTCAGATTTGTCAAAGCCATTGATATTGCCCAAAATTAGAAGGTACTTCAAGATCTGCCGGAGATCTTTGATGTGATCTGCTTTCGAATTTGGTCCTAACAAGTTTCAGATGAAAGAAGAGCACATCTAAGATATCCAACACTGATGTTGAAGGACCTTTTGATTTTGGGCAATAGCAAGTCGAAAAAACGGCAACCAATCTTACCGTCGTGCGCTATTTCGATTTTTTTTAATGTAAATAGGGTGTAATATAAAAATTTCGCTTCGAGGAGGGGGAGGTGGCAGCAGCAGATGTTAAAACTGTTGCAGACAGTTTCGAGGAAGGGATGCAGTCCTCAGTCTTCCCCACCCCAACTCTCTTCTTTATTAACATGGTACAAAACAATATTAGGCAGGTGTTGCTAATTCATCATATACCATATACACGTACTATGTTATAACGTTCGCATTCAGCAATTTCCTCACTTGCAGCGATTCTACTTCGAAAATCTTTTCCGGGTTGTCTGAAACGTTGCAAATAACTTGACATTCTTCCTATTGATTGTCTCTGTACATATAGATGGCGCTGAATGGAGGGGATAGATACTTTAAATTTGGACTGTAGCAAAATATACAACTGCAACTCTGACAGCTCGATCTTTTATATTCCTCGCATGCTACAATAAATTCAAAGCCAAATGCTGCGGTGAGCTGATGAAAGTGATCAAATGCTTATCTTTCCTGCGCGATTTAGCAGATGGTGCTGTGGTATTATCTTACGCCCTAAGTGTTAAAGAGACTGCGCTTCACGTTTTGCTAACCCAATTAGCTGTGAGAACTGAAATATGTGCAAAGTTGTTGAAGAATTTTCTAAGAGTCGATAAAATGAATCCAATCATTCAAGAAGGTGCATTACCCTTAAGGCTTGAACATGCCGAACTTTTGCTGTTACCAAATTAAACTTGGAACCTGGGGCTTTATCACAAAGTACGTGTCTTTATTATGGTTTAAATTGAGTATTAGTATAGTATGATGGACATAATAAAAGGAATTGAAAGCGAGACATTGCGTGCTAAATGAAGTCAGTTTATCAATGCTGTTCGCTATAAAGCGACAACACGAGTTCTTCATATAGTAGGATAATGAGTCATGTTTATTTAGAATTGTCTTACAGGTTACATTAATTTTCCGGAATTATCAGTGTGAAACAAAAATTTTTATATTGTTTTAAAGCTTAACTAAAGACGTGACGTTTGCATCTTTCTGGTTTTCATATAAGAATTTTACAAATAGTTTTTTCGAAATTGGCCGAATGTATTTTAGGAAATTTTGTGGTGGCTTCAGGCTCATTTTAATTTTTATTCCGTTTTTCCCAAATAAAATTTTAGAAAGCTCTTAAGCTAGTGATTTCATTTTAACTTATAATAAAGAGAGGTACAAAGGAGAAGCAAAAGTTAGCTTAACATTGCCACTGAATTTTAGGGCAATAATAAAAGTTACTTTTCGTCCTTGCCTCGTATTTATATAAACAGATAATTAAAAGAACTCTAAGAAGTTAGAACTGTTAGAAGTCATTGACTTTTAAAATCTTGATCGATAAAATAGAAAAATCAACTATCAGTTCAGATATCATGGCTGATTAATAATACAACAAAGATAACATCTCAATTCAATGGATTGATGAAATTCTGTATGAATTCTTCCCTGACAACTGGACATTTATTAGCTAATCCCATACGACCTCGGTCTCCGTCTTTTTTTTTAATGTTTTCTTTATTTCCCTCTTAAATATTTCCCTGATGATTCAATTCCCTCTGCTAATTTGTTCATAAATGCTAGCTTTAGCAACACATATTGATTGAAGGAAAATGGTTTGATTTCGAGGCATTCATAGTTATCTTACCACGATGGCTCTGCTCATCACCGAATATTTCCCGTACAGAGACACCAAGTGATCCTCCCTTTCAATGTAAGCGTTGCCATAGCCGTCAGCTTCAATGTTGCCTAGATCTCCTAAATGCCTGAAGGAGAAATTTTAAAAAGCCATTCAAATGAAGTTTATTTTAGGTGAACAGGAGTTCGACGCTCTGATTCAAAAAGGGGGAAAACAAAAAATAAAAATTTAAATAAAAATTGTCTCCAATGTCCTTTAAAATTAAACTCATTAAAAAAATCAACTTATATGTAAATAAAGTTACTTCTGACTTTCCTGAAAATTTAATTAAAAATCTCAATGAAATTATTAATGCAATAATTTATCAATATTGATATAAATATTCATTCGATATTTCTATACTGAATTTTAAAGAAACATGTTAATATAAATTAGTAATTTTAAGGCCATCTTCCTTATCTTAAATGTGTTTGAATTATTTCATTTGTGTCACAGATAAACAGAGAGGGAGAAGGTATATGAGCTGAGAAAATGATTAGTATATGGCATTTGGGTAGGGCCCTCTAGAAGCTTTGCTTATATGCTTATATATAAAAATTAAATCTCCTAATATCCCTAAAATATTTGATTATGTAACAGAATTTGAATTTAATGTTAAATTATATAGAATGTATCAAATAGAAGGTTTACCGAATTTTGTCGTCAGGTGCTCCGTGAGTTTTACCGAAAGGGTTATAATGGCCACCGGCGCTCATACAACCTAGTTTCAGCATAAGGAAGGAAAAAGAATGTTCGACATTGAATTAATTGCCACTGAATGACCTTAAATGTGTTTTCTCGTTTGCATTTCAATAAATCTACTTTATGCGATTCAAAATCAAACAGCTAACTAAAAAAAACCCCCACAAAACACAAGAAAACGCGTAGCAACAAATGTTAATAAGAAAAGAATGGTTAAAATATATTCAAAAACTATTTAAATAATTAAAGTGCGCTTAGCTCTTACATAAATTGGTGATTTTATTTAATTTAATTAAAAATTAGAGTTTTCTAAAATTAGAAAGTTATAATTTAACAAAAAGGTTACAAAAGATGTTTTTTACCATTTCGGAAGTCACCGAACTCGTGAATATGGAAGCCATGGTAGCCAGGTGTTAAACCTTTCACTTCACCTACGATGTATGTAGGATAATCGGGTTCCTAGAAAATGAATCGTTATCTTATTCTTCAAAGAAATAAAGGTGTCTTTATTTCTATATATTCCTAATAAAAAATTGTTTTACGGCCTATTTTAAATTCTTTAGGTTGTTTTATTATTATACATGCCTTCTAAATCGAAATATAATTGCATTTTAATAGGATTCATTATATTTATGAACAATAATTTGTCAAAGCCATTCTTTCAGAAATGAATGGAAATGAGGTCTTTTTTTATTTCTTATAATAGTCTAATTCGTTTTTTTTATCGAGTCACACCGTGGAAATTGGCTTAAAATTTGATTTCCTATTGTGATAGTAGTAACTGTGTGCAGACTACTTATCTATATACTATATAGTGATAGTAGAAAATATTCTCTTCCTCAGTCCACGTGTGTTCCATTAAAGGAAACACTTTCTATTCTTCCATATTAGATATGGTTCTTGATAGCATCTCGTCCCTCTCCATTGTCTCTATGCGTCTCATAAATGTTACTCAATTGTCCATTCGTTGCACTAAATTAATCAACGCCAAAGCAGAATTCACGTCCGATAAACAAGAACAAAAGAACAAGTTTTCTTCACCGATAGGATTGCACAATATGTCCCATTTTGATATTTTGTGGAGGGTACTTGAAGAAGTTTTTTTCTTTTTTCTTTTTTTATTCAAGTGTATTTTCTATTCATTGTTTATTTTATAAATGACAGTATCAAAAACTTAAAATTATTGCATTTGAAAACAAATTATTAAATATGATTTTTAAAAATATTTTTAAGCTTTAACATATATAAATTTTGTGTCCAATGTCAACGACCTAGAAAGGTGTGAGGTTTGTTTTTTTTGTTGTTGTTTTGTTTTTTCCTAGTAACTATCTCCACCTTTGCCTGAAGGAAGAAAATGATTTCACTTTTAAATTATGATTTAGTGTTTAGATCTTGGAATGTTATCAGAGCAGAATAAAAAAAAAATAGCAAATTATTCTTATTTCTTCCTATTTATTTTTTAAAATCGCTAATAGCATTTACGTACATTTGTTTTTAAGATAAATAGAAAAATAGCCGAAACTGTGGATACCTTAATAAATAAAGGAAAAAACAGAAAAGACTACTCCACATAGAAAAATTTTACTTTCAAAAATCCATCATCAGAGAGTCAGCAAAATTTTTCTGTTTTTTTCCTTTATTTGTTTTTAAGATGCAAGAGAAAGCATTTTTTAACAATCTAAATGATTTGCAGAGTTTAAAAAATTGTGTAAAATGCGGACACAGCAATTTTTTTTATAAATCTTTTTTAAATTCTACCTTAGAATGTGGTAAATATTTACTGTAAGGACAATATTTTAGCGATTTTTTTTTCATATGCAATGATTTAGGTGCATCGAATAAAAACCCACTTCGAAATTAATAAATATTTTTAACCAGTATTAAAAACACCCTGTAAAGAATAAAATTCATGTAATCTTAATTTATAAAAAGTGATGTAATTTTATCATATTAAATTATTTTATATAATTTTTTTTTAAATTTCAGCTGCTTAGAAAGGGTAGCTTTATAAGATCCTTTACCCTGCTCATATAAATAAAGAAATCTAAATAAATTTTGCTAGCTCTTGAAATTTACCAGGAAAGTTAATATATGTGTAAACAGGAAAAAGGCACACTGTTCCACATTAAACAACAAAAAAAATAAAAACAAAAACAGACTGTTAATATTTTATGCAAACTATAAACATAAGCTTATAATGACTTCACCTGCTACACTCTAAGGGAGAATCTCGTTAAGATGTAAGAGTGCATGTTGGCAAAGACTTTGCCTTTTCTTATAATAAGGCTTTTATTGAAAGTATCATTTACGGAATTAGCTTATAATATTGATAATAAAAATAAAGATTAAATTAGAAGCTAAAATTTTGAACTAAGAACCATTATTACCTTTTGCATGAGAATAATGGAACCGATCAGGTGAGTTGTGAATACGCACACAGCCTTGAGCATCTTGATTTTTCAAGTCGTTCCAATCTGAGTGAGAAACAAGCAATTTCTCCGCAGGATGAAGGTAAGATCAAGGTTTATGAATCGTGTTGGTCCCCTTTTTTTTCAATCTCCTCCTCCTCCCTTCTCTTTGTGTTGTCAGCGGCAACAGCGTCACTCGTTGGCGTTAAAATTTTCAGGGAGCCAACCGGTTCAGTGACTGACCACTGAACAAAAAATTAGGTGAAATCCAACAGCCGGAACTAATCTAGATTCCTCGTTTCCTTTTCTCGTGTGAGTTGGAAAAGATTTGTTTAATTTATTTTTTTCAACTCTTTAATCCGATTGCGTCTTCTTCATCTGCCTTGTTGCTGGGCTTTTGTTCTTTCTCTGTTGGAGCTTTTTTGGTAAGCGGTAAAACACGGCTTTACAGTTAGTAAAAAGTGAAAAAGCGGGAGAATGGTTAAGTAGTATAACCTATAATAAACAGGATTTCATTATTGTCAGACCAATTATTGTGTCATAAGCGACCGTTTTCAATTCACCGTTTGTTTCGAAATCTTGGAGTGGAACCGTTTAGAAGAATGGCACAAAATGGAAACATGTTATTTAATATTAAAAATAGGCTTCTTAAAGTTGAAATCCTAAAATGATGTAAGATTTGCTTGAATTTGTTCATGTTTAAACTATTATGTGGTTCAAAAGTGAAATAACAACACAATGGAGACATTAAATATATATATTAAAAAACGCAGTTTAAAATTTTATTTCTCATACTTTCAGTCTTTTTTATGTTATTTCTACATAAATACATTTATAAAAATATATACAAACCACAGTCAACGCTTAGTAAATTACAAATTCTCAAACTTGACAATTGCTTTCAAATTGAATTTTCTTTTCGTAAAGATATTTTATATATACAATTTGAAAAGTACGTTTCATTTGTACAAATGCATTGTACGTAAATGTGTTTTAATTACATTTTTATCCTTAGCCTCTCATATTTGTTTATCATTTAATGATAATTTTTTTAGAACGTGCTTTCCTTTGGAAATCGAACAACCATGTCATGACATCGACGAAAAAGTAAAATCATAAAAAAATATTAAAAATAGAAAACAAAATGACAACACCGAAGCTTTGCTAAAGTTCCATTGAAATATTGCTAAAAAGCAGACTTTAGCTGCATTTGTAATTGACACCGAGCTCTTGCAAAGTCAAATTTGAGTGAGAACATCAATTTACACGGCAAAACTTAAAAGAAATAATATAATTTAAAAAAAAATTTTGGCTATTATATAGTCACTTCGGTTTCATCACAGTTTGAGTGTTTAACAAAAAATTTAAAAACGAAGGTTAGCATTGTGTCTAAAGTCATGGAGAAAGTAACTATATTGTGTTACTATAGATAGATCTATAATTCTTTATACACGATCTAAATACACTCTATGAAGATTATAAACTATTAGATGAAATCAAATGAAGATATAGATTAAAGAATAAAAATGTAAGAAAGTGAATAAACATACATTACGGTTATATTCAATTACAAATGTGTCCGTCGTTAAACTGAATAGAAACCATAATGGGCTAAAATATTTAATTAACTTGATTAACCTTTACAGATCACTTTTCTTTTTACCGTCTTGATTCGACACCCAAAACACGTGAAAAGGACGGCTCATTGTGGAAACAATATTTTTTGAGTAAAACCGTTTTTGTGTGTTTTTGATGCGATACACAATAAAATATATTTACATATATATATATATAACACACATACACAGATACATTGACCGATCGGAAACATTCTCGTCAATTCCAAAAAATCAAGAGTCGTTATGTGAACATAAAAAATTTCTTGTCCTTAAGAATACCATGTTCAAGTGTATAAAATAATAATACAAATTGTTATAGGCCTATGATATTATCATCATTAATGCTATTTTGGTGGGATGGTGACTTTGGTGGCTTGGCTTCAAAATCCTTTAAAAACGCAAACCATCCTATTTATATTAAATGGAATGTTCTAGTCATCGACTTATAAAAGCAATTTTGTGACTTTTTAAGAAAAACATTGCTCTCTAATTTGACGCAAATGTTTCTAAACCTAGACGACAACACATAATTGAGTATCTCCAGTGTTTTAAACCTGAAATCCATTTTTTAGTATACCCTGTATTTTAATTTTTAGAGCGTGTTTTATAATTATGTTTCTTGTTCAATATTGGTCTTTTCTAACACGCTTCTCTAAATTACGATAGCATTTTACTAAAGCGTATTTAATTCGTTGGTTTCTAATTCATTAACCCTGTTTTGGAATTATGTAATTTACATGCTAATTTTCAACATCGATTTATTTAATACAATTAAAGCCTAGATTCTTAATTTAGCGACTCTTTGTTTAGTTTTGTTTTTTCACTGTAATTTCGATTAAAGGATAAAACAGTGTAGATTTACAGTTATTGTTGTTGTATGTTTGTTGTTGTTGTTTTTTAAATCCTGATTTATCGTTCTTTTATTAATGAATCGTTCTATTTTATTACATTTGTTACTAACTTCTGGCAGTCGATTTACACGATATGTAAGGGACATACGAAAACCATTAAATGAAACTATATAAATAATAAAAAAGAACTGTGACTTGGCATTGAGCATTAATATTGATAAGTACGGCATATATGCCTCGATATATTTAGACACATTTATTGATAGGTGGAATGCACTGAATTAGCTCTGGCTATTTGCCTTTTTTATAGAAATAAAAACTGGTTATTGGGCAATTTCAGTCTCTCCTTCATCGATGAACTACTATTATAGTGAACGAACCAATTATAGGAATTTAGTTCGTTGTTTTAGTTTTATTATCCTTTTAAAATTTAACTTCTTGAGAAAATGCACTTAGAATTAAACACGAAAATGGTTGTCAGTTGTTTATATATTCTTAAATCCCGGAAAAAGTTTCTTAACCTAATATTAATAAGCGAGTAATGAAAAGGTTTAGCGTATCAATGAATTTAGATATTCTCAAAATTAAGTTTTCTTATGTAAGGTGACCAGATTTTTAAAATCCTAAAGACATGCGATTAATTAATATAAAATACGGCATAAAATTGAAAAAATAAATGAATAAAAATCTAGAAGGGATGATTTCATTAAACAAAAACTATTTTTAAATTAAATGAATCTTTATTTACTTTGGTTTACTTCTCGTTAGGATGTTTTTTGTGAATTCATAATTTTACTGATTCTATTTTCTGTCTGAAATTAATATCAGCGCAAAGACCGATTCCTAGAAGAACATGAAATTACATGGTAAGGAATGAAATGTCTTAGAATTAAGAAAATAACAAGGAAGAATCTGCATTTTCAAAGAAAACAAAGTACATCTAGTCACCTTTATCTTAAGCAAAATTTGCTTATTACGACAATTGAATCAAATTTTGGATTCAGTTTCTAATGCAGACGATCCTCCATTTAAGGGTTTTTGACGTATTTTTCTTGAAGTGACTCAGTAAGATCCCTATAATATGATCTTATTAAATAACCTATGCGTGTTTAATACTGAAAAGAATAATATCTTAATAACTTTTCAAATCTTGCTTTCTTTGAATTGGTAGAAAGCCTGATGAAATTTTGATGTCTTATGCTATCTTTCAAATTCAGACTGATTAATAAATAAATGGCTTATTCCCTATTTATCATATGATTAAAGGATATATGCTCCTTTTATACATGACTTCCGCCGATTTTTTCATGTTCTTTTTTATTTTCAAAAGCGTGAAAAGTTTTCCAGGAAAGGAAACCGCGTTATTAACATCTACTGTCGGCAACTGAAGTTCGACTTCAAGCCGTCGTCCGAGGGTCGTCTGTGTTTAAATTACGTATAAGCCAAACTACTTATAAGAAAGTAAATGCAGACAAAGAATGAATGAATGAAAACTTCGCACTTTTTTTTTTAAATTACCATCTCTTCTTAAATATATGGAAAGAAAGTAAAAACGTAAATCTTTTAGATCCTACAAACCAAAGAATTTTTTTTTGAAGAATGGAAGAAGCTCCACTAAAAATTTAAAGCATTATGAACATTGGAGAATTTTTTTCATAATTAAGCCTCAATTAAAAAGGTAAAAAAAAGAGGAAACTATATGGGAGAAACGGTTTCAGTTGTTGAGTAAATCTCCAGGGAAGAAGGTAAAAAACTCTCGATTATCTGGTGATGTAATCATTTAGAAGATTATTGACTCAAATTTTTAGGAATATGATGTTGTACTTCGAACAATGGTTCATGTCACAATAAAGCCCCCCACCCCCGGCCCCCCCCCCCAAAAAAATGACTCGATGGAGAGGAAATGCAAAACAGTAGAAAATTTGTCGACCTTCTGATTTGTAAAAGTTCATAATAACTTTGAAGCAGTATCATTTTGCTTATGTCATTTGGAGTAAACGGTTATAAAACGTGTTTTATATTCTTCTTTATTTTGAAGTTAAAAGTTTTTTTATTTCCCTTGTAAATGAATTCACCTCTGAAGAATTCTCACGCGGATAATCGAGAGTTAACTTTTACATACAGAAAAAAAAAAATCTATTCATTTTTTAAAAGCATAAAGAAAATATTTTTTTTTCCATTTAGAATTCACGGTCACTGGTTTAGAGGCAAACGGTTTCCAGAAAAGATAAAGGATTGGGAAACCAACCCTATTTTAATTTTTTTTTTCTTTTTTCTCAAATTTTCAGTCATTTAACATTAATTTTCGCTCATAAATATTTAATCTCGTATTCGAAGCTTAACAAAGGATTGGGAAAAAAGGAAATGAAAGCAGAAGGATTTTTTTTCTTCCGAAAATTCCACATCAAATCATCATCAAACATTAATCTCTTTTTTTTTGCAATTGCAAGGTAATAAATAATGGAATATTCAATTTAAAAAAATATATTAACGTGAAAAAACTTTTGAGTATTTAACACCAAGGATGAACAAGTAAAAGCTTAAACTTAAAAAAAATTGTATACGGTAGAAGATATCGTGCTGTATGTTCAAGTGAGGATATAAAAAAATTGACTTAATAGTGTCATAACGTGAAATATGTTTGTATAAAAGATAGGATAAAATTAAAAAGAACTCACTTAAAATTCAATCCATTAAAAAAAGTTATTATGTATAGATTATATACAAGTAATGATGTCGTATTAAAAAAAAGTGCCTTATGTATCGTCCCATATACTTCTAGTAGAGTGGGAGTAAATTTATTCATTAAACTTTTAAGTGCTTCAATTTGAGACGTTGTTCGTCTTAAGATGTTTATTAATTTAGTTATTCAATTTGTTTTAATTGATATTGCTGATTACAATAGAACCTCCGTTACTTTAAATCATGGATATTTAATGGTGATAATATTAAATCACCCTTGGCTATGGTTCGGTGCCAATAAAAATTAAATTACCTGTACGTCTTAGTACATTTTTAGATAATTAGGGCCTTAATTAGTTGGGAGATCATCCACGCATGATGATGATATAATAATAATAATAATAACACGATTTTGTAACTAGAATAAGGGTTCTTGGAACGATAAAACTTCAAGATTCCTTCAGAGATTAAGTTAGGTTAGGTTGGTTTAGGTTAGTTTTGTTTGGATTATTGGATTACGTTAGGTTGGATAGGTTAAGTTGGACTATTTTTGGTAGATTAGGTTAGGTAAGTTAGGTCAAGTTATTAGTAGGACCCTAGGGCGAGGATTCCTTTAACTTGCAACAAGGAGTTAGATTTGGATTCTGACTTTCTCAAAATTTAAAAATATTGGTACCATGTTGTGTTTAAAAATTTAAGTTTATTTACAGTAAAAATAAACCAGTTTCATCTTAATGTAGATTTACGCGTCTAGATTTCGGTGGTATAGTTTGATGATAGCCCGGAGAAATGGTTATTTGATTAAGTGAAGGTTAACAGAAAGTAACTGGTAAAATGCTGACGGAAGAATTGAGGTTCTATTGTAATTGTGAATCATTATGTATAATTTGGAAGCCAAGGATCTCTTTCATAGTTGGTCAATTTCATTAATAAATTATTTTAAGAAAATGCATCACAAGAGCGACAAAGATAGAGACAGAGAATATAACGAGGCAAAATTATGTGGACCGAAAAACTGGACGATTTGTGATGAACATATGTAAAAGTAAACGAAAGGGTAAGAAAAACGAGAAGATTAAGATGTAGATTATAAAAATAAGAATAAAATTAAACAACGGAATGTCATATTTACAAGGTTTTTGCACAAGAAACTGGTAAAAGGGGTTATTTTTAGACGAGCGACGATCATAAGTCATTCTCGTTGAGACTCGCCAACGAAATGGTTTCGACCGCTTGCGTCTGCTGGTCGCGCATCTCCGTCACACTCGCATTGTCGTCAACGCTACAAGAATCTCGTCGCTTCCGTTTCGCCTCAACTTTCGATTCTGCTAGCCTAGCAGCCAAGTCCCTTTGGCGTCGCTTCGAACCAATGCCACGGTATCCATCATACGGATCATCCGACACTGAGCTGCCTCGCCGTCTCTTGGAGTCCGGCAACTGGTACTGCAACTCTCCGTCGGCGGAGGTCGCGTACGCATAGGCGAACGTATAATCGATCTGCTCGTTCTCTCTGGAGAGAAGGTCGTCGCTTAGAGCGTCCAGGGTGCCTGCGTCGGTTATGGCGTCAAACTCGACGTCATCCTCTTTTTCTTCGATCTTCTGATAAATCTCGCCTTCTTCGATCTTTTTGAGCGGTTCGCTACTTGGCTGAGAAGATGCGCCATCTCTGCTGCCGCTTTTAGAACTTCCATCGCCTCGCGTTCGTCGCGGTCTCTTTCGAGGGCGTGCGGCAGCCTGTGACTGACGGCGTTTCTGCTCCATTATCTCCTGTACCCGCTGATTTTGCTTCGCACCCTGGATCTTCTGCATGATCTTGATCAAGCCTCCGAAATCGGTATCGTAACTGTATGGAAAAAATAAAAAGAGGATACAATAAAATTAAGAAAGACCAAATTTTAAAAATTTCACGATACTTAAAACAATACACATGCACATAAACACCCAATCAAGCATGGAAGCTTTTCGTACTGCTATGCATGGATACAGTGTCCCAAAATTACGGTAACATAGGGAATATTGAAATGTTGCAGATTGAGAACACGAGATCTGTTTAAAATAGCAATGAGACAGTTCCAGTAAAACTCTTTATTTAATTCTTATTTACCTTCAAAATAGTTCCCTTGAGAGGCAAGTAGGGAGGCTGAGGTACCACCGGGACAGAATTTGCACGACAAAAAGTGTTGTGCGACAAGGTGCATTGTAGTGATGCAGCGTTCAAGTTTCAGAAGAAGTCAAAGAACTCTTTTCCTCATTTCTAGTTCGAAGTTTTCAATTTTCGAGGCATCCAGTTCCATGACACACTAAAGAAACAATCTTCACGCGAACGTTTCGTATCAATAATGTAGTGACAATAGAAAACTGAAAATTACACTGAAGATCGAGCAGTTTTTTGTCTAAACTACCACCAGAGAAGGACGCCTCCTGAGTTGCCAGATAGCACCCTGAACTAACACTTAGAGGAATAAGTATAATACAGGGTGTTTCTGAATGATCTTTAGAAATTTTAGTATGTTTCAGAGACCAAAACAAGCAGAAAATGTCATATGAACATGGGTTCTAAAATGCTATTTTCTAGTATTATGACGGTTTGAAAATGTCCTGCAGTAGCACACAATCAAACGCTCAGCAGTTAATCGGCGCTTATCAACAATTGGACAATTCAACCCGGTAACAGCCAACAATGGTGCTCCAAGAACGTTTCGAATCTAAAGTTGAAGAGAGCACAATTTTTTTCAGACGGTTCTTTGAGTTGTCCTAACTCTTCTTCTACTATAGGACATGCAACATTTCAATATTCCCTATAAGACCGGATATATGGGACATCCTTTATACATATGTGCATGCCCGTATACAAACTCTGGATCCTGTTATCCTATCGTAGATATTGCCAGGCGTTACGAAGAAATCTTGACTTGCAGCATTAAGAAACACACCATAACACTTTTTTTTAATTTTCCAACTTGAAACAAAATCTTTAATGCGGGAAAACGGGTTTCGGATTTCAAGCCATCATCAGTTCGATACTGATGATCTTCGATACTGCTGATGGTTTAAAGATCGAAACGCGTTTTCACGCATTAAATGTTTTTTTTAAAAAATTAGGTGTTACCATGCATCTGTTATCGAAAATGGGTTTATTTATTTAATTAGGTGGGGCTCCAAAAGCACAATCCTACCAATCCTTTTATTTTTTTTATATAACTAATTCTTAATTGTGTGGACGACATTGAGAGTAAGTACACTTCTTACGACAATAATAAAAATTAACCGCAGTTTCTAGTAAAATCTTTTTTGACGATCCATATTGTTCCAGACAAGTTCGATTGGAGGCCAGCCATTATCCTGTTGGAATATGGTCCTTGGCTGAGTGCCTTAAGATAACAGAACTAGTCGCAGGACGTTAATGTTGTATGTAAGACAACTAGGGGGAGGTCAGCTTGTCACTGCACATTGAAGTCGAAATGGTCATTGTGACCGCAACAAATTTTCATTAGGCCCATCCAATTTGTATATCAAATTTCATCTTGATGAGATTATGTTTTCGGGATGCCTTGATTGTTTTGCATATAAATAACAATTAAAGAATAAAACCCGCTTTTATTATTAGAGAATTTTTAACGGGTGATATTCTAAATAACTTTCTGGAATTTTCCTACCTGTTAAAATCTTTGCAGTCACTGAATGTGTGAGGCATTGGTTTATTATACATTTCCGGAAGAAGTAAAATAAGAAGACCGGCTGCAGCAGCGACAAAGCCGTAGAACAAATACGGATCCTTGTCTACAACCCCGTACTGAAATTGAACAAAAAAGAAATGTCACTTTAAAGAACCAATTGATAATATAATTCAATATGATCGTTCATCCTTATTGAAAAAAACTTAACATCTCTTCGTTTTTCTTACCTTCCTTCGCTCTTTCTCTATGATGATCCGCACTCCGATGTTGATGAACTCTCCCACTCCCAGGAGAACAGTGCAAATACTGATGCACGTGCCTCTGGCTCGCGTGGGGAACAACTCGGCGGCTAATACTTTCAAGTTACAAATGGCGGTGCTGATGAAGACCTTCCAGGCTATGATACGAATCCAGAACAATTCCCATTCGTCATCTAAAGGAAAACAAGAGTGGTCACTGATAGAGAAAACTTTGGCTGTTTTTGATGTTGCTTATATAAATGATGTTCGTTTTTGTCCTTTTCATTAATATAAACGTTAAAAAATACATGTATTTCTATCTTTATATAGATTTTCTTATAAGTTTTTAAAGGATAACCGTAAGTTACAGAAAGAGAGTGTCTATTTATTGAGATGTTATTCTTTACTCTTGATTTTCGATAATACAAGAGGTCTGGAATCGTAGGAAATCATAATGCCTTCCTTCTCTTCTCTTTCCAGGCAGATGAAGATACTTTGACGAAGAAGTGGTTGAATTCAACCGTTTATATCCTGACAATAACCAATCATCCAAGACAGTGTAAGCAAACAAGTGAGAAAGTTCTAAGAGACTGGATTTTGCGAAGAAGGGTGGTCATTTCAAAACTGTTCTATAAAAGTTCCTATAATTCCAGACTTTTGGGATAAGTCCAATAAAAGAGTTACATAGAGTGAGCGGGAATAAGTGGTATACTCATTCAAAAAAGACATGTTTGCTATCGTCACTATCTCTGCATTACACAAAATAATGCTACTGTTTGTTATTGGAGGTTTAACATAACCCATCCAAAGGATCTCTTCAGAACGACTGACCTGATTTAGATGCTCCGAAAGTTAGTCCATCTCATCAGGATGCCAAAATAGTCAGACTTTGTTGGCAAAATTGGTGGTTGGAGGACGCACCATTTGGTCAATAGAATATCCTATAGGGCACTGTTTTCCAATATTTTTAGTCACCTTAGTTCCATAAACATATACCTAACCCTCTCCAACCGAACCGCAGCGCCTCCCCACTCCCATTTCCCCGAGAGCAAACTCCACACTTTGTGTCCTTGCTTTATATTGTCTCCACATTTGGAAACCATTAAGCGCAATATATAGTTGTATTTAGTGAGTTAATTTCACCGTCTCGTCATTTTTATAGAATGACCCCACTTGAACCTGAGGCACTACTGCCTCCACGAATCGTTCCAGCGCCCCCAGGGGGGCAATGTCGCGCACGTTAGGAGTTACTGCCATAGAGAAATCGGACTGCTGCGGAAAGAGAACCGCTGATGAGCCGAACATTGGTAGAAACAATTCTGCTCCCTCAGCATTCGTTCACAAGATAAACACCGAGCTCAGGGGGACTGTATATTTTATGATGAGCTCAGCGATGCATCCATCACAGTGCTCGCAAATTCGGGATCCTCATATGAATCGTCAAAATTGTGAAAGCCAGTCACTTCTAGAAATTGTGATAGTCCAGCGTTTTACAACATCTGTTAATGTTGCCAGTATTATTCCGTGGTCCTCAAATTTATATACGTAAATTGTAGAAACTGATTACAATTAATGTAATAGAAAATATAACAAAAAGAAGAGACACTTACAGACATTGAGGATAACCATGAGGAGAAAAGCTCCACTGACGATGAGACTGCAGACTAGAAA
The DNA here is from genome assembly GCA_023313115.1 of Rhysida immarginata. Taxonomy (NCBI): domain Eukaryota; kingdom Metazoa; phylum Arthropoda; class Chilopoda; order Scolopendromorpha; family Scolopendridae; genus Rhysida; species Rhysida immarginata. The sequence continues at coordinate 3,214,643 of JAHWFO010026864.1, forward strand.
GAGCTGTCTTCGGCCGAAAAAGGGCGAGAAAAGAATTCCCACAATACAACCTGCTATTTCGAGGCCCCCGTTCAAAAGAAACTCGGAGTAGATATTGTCGTACATGATGAAATACATTCGCGTCGCAGCGGGGCCCAGTCCCACCAGCAGCCTTGGGAACAAAAAGCAGAAAAGAGTTAGTTCGTACAAATATGGAGTTCAAAACGCAAAATGAAATTCGAATGAAATAAACTGGAAACGAAATTCTTACATAATTACGAATATCACAATGAACGCATTTCTAGGTTGCGAGGAAGTAAAAATATCCGAACAATCTCCTCGTGATTTTTGTTTCTAAAATATAAAGAAAAAAAATGATTTTCTGTATGCAGTGAAAAAAAAAGATTATGAAATTTTTATAGTAAAACGATTATGATACTAAAAAATTTAATTAACCATCTCTAATTTCAGTCATGAAAATCTGTCTACTGGATAAATATGATAGTCATTAAATAATGAACTGCTTTGATGATATACTATTCAAATTCGTAGCTATGAGAATAAAATGAACTTTTTTATTTTCTTTTGTGCCCATTCACTCACATAGAGACAGCTGAAATTTGTCATTTGGCATTAAGTCTAAGCTAACTGACATTAAAATTCCATGAGTCCTATTGTTCCACTTACCATAATGTCGCCGGAATTGTTCTTATTCTCGAAGACTATGCTTCCGGCGTCCAATCCTTTGTTGACTTGAGCCGCTTTGCTGAGCATGTCTTCGGCTTCTTTCGTCCGCCCTTTGGTCAACAACCATTGAGCCGACTCTGGAAGTATCCTAAAGAGATCCACAAACAAAGACACACGCAATTAGAGTTCTCTGTGCATATTTTTGTTGTCGTTGTTTTTGAAAACAATAAAATCAATAATGTGCCGAAATAGGATGATAGCTCGACTATGTTTATCTGCGAAATTTTGAGTAAACAACTCAAAATCAATATGGGTCTTAATTACAATAAATTATAATTTTTATGCATTTTATTTATTCACACTTTTACTTTGAAGAATACAATACATTCTGAATTAATAATTCGGCAGTTGTGTGACTATATAACCGAATCAATAGTTTCACCTAGTAGAACTAGTTGAGGAGTTCCAGTGACATGGTCTCCAAGATCACCTGATCTGTCTTCATTGGATTACTTACTTTAGGGCGCATGAAATCTATTGTGTATGCTGGTCAGTCGAACGTATCCAGAAAATTATAGTGTGGTGAAAGGTTAAGGAATGATGGCGATTTTTTTTTAATCAACGCGACACGTTTTCTTACAGATAGAGTTCAAAGATGCCTCCATAAGCATAGTAGTTCTTTCGAATCTGAAATGTGCTCTATTCCTCAAAACAAAGGTTTAAGTAAATCACAAATAATGAAATTTGGAAACACCGTTGCAAATTCAGTTTGTGTTGATTTGGGCCTTTCAATCAAAGTGACCCCAAGAGACCTAATGAAGCTATGGACATCCTATTATTGAACATCCGTATATACAATACAACAAAATATGACGAAATTAGGGAAATAAAGCGTTAATAAATAATTTGAATTTCACTTTGGCGATTTGCTTATACTGTATATTTCAAATAGGCTGCGTTTTAAAAACTCACATACGAAAGAAAAAGAAATAAATAATTAATATGAAACGTTATGGTAATTTTCATTTTCATGCTTTTTTCATGGGAAGTTATTCCCTTACATTTGAACCTACGTATGTTTAGTATATTTTAGAGACCGCAAAAAATATGTACACGCTTTACTAGATATTAACTTAAAAATTTCTAATCCCTTGATATCTGTATAAATTTAGCATCATAGTACTTATATTTGTTGAAGTGTATACATTTTTTAGAGTGATTCTGTATCTAGTTTTGGAATTAGAACTGCAAAGTGAAGTAGAACGGAAATAAATGTAATACAAATAATAATCAAATTGTAGTTAGACTTTCGAAACGACATTATTGGCATCATGAATTCATGTACAGGGTGATTCAAATCGTATGTAAAACAATTTAAGGGGGTATTATAGAGGTCAAGGTAAACACAAAAAGTCCTATGAACATGGGTCCGAATTTGAACGATAACTGAGGTATGAACATGCCGCCACTAAGATCAACAAGTTCTGTAAAGCCTATATTAATGAAATTTGGAGGAATAACAGGGTACTTAAAACTGTGTATACCGTTAAAATTTGATCGAATTCCAACAAGAAGTTTCCGAGTTATTCATTCAACATCATAACACGTGTTCACTTGTGAGTACTAACCAGCACTTGTTACAATTTTGACTGCGTAACTCGGAAACTTCTCGTTGGAATTCGATCAAATTTTAACGGTATACACAGTCTTAAGTACCCTGCTATTCCTCCAAATTTCATTAATAAAGGCTTTACAGAATCTGAGTTATTAACTTGTTGATCTTGGTGGCGGCATTTTTATTTCTGTTCATATCTCAGTTATCATTCAAATTTGGACCAGTGTTCATAGGACTTTTTGGGTTTACCTTGACCTCTATAATACCCCCTTAAATTGTTTTACACACGATTTGAGTCACCCTGTATATTTGAAATAATAAAACAAAACAAAAAATCGTGCGATTAGTTTACACTATTTCAGTGATTAGTATTAAATAAAAGATATTTTATGAATAAGAATTAAAACAAGAAAACAAAAGCTATGCTAAAATGGTCTAAAAAAAAAGTGATCTTTACCACCAGTAAGTAATAAAGGCAATGCCGGGAAGTACTAAGGCTGCTTTCTGCACTTTCCAGTCGTTAATATAATATGCGTAGAAGGTGGCTACAAAATAGCCGGTGAAAAAGAAGCCGTAAAAAGTGAATCCGACGGGCCTCCTTTGCGACGACCCCACAAGTTCCATCGCTATGCATATATTAAAAAAAATAGGAAAAAAAATGAGGAAAACAACAATAAACGATTTGCTGATATTTGAATAAGTATATATCTTTAAAGCACATTACAGTGAAACTTTCATTCAGATTTAAGTCATTAAGATTCTATGTGTCCAGTTACTATATTATGACCAACAGGGTTTCCGAAATCCTGTCACGCTTGTCAACAATAAACATGTCCTTTTCCGAATCTATTAAAGTCGCGTGCCTTATCCATGACATACATGTTACTGTCTTCACAGACGCCAAACATCACACCTTAAAATTTGATGCAGGTATAATAACCTATAATACCCTAAGGATGGTCACAATATTGTAATCGGGCCTTATAATATTAAAGGAATTTTAAAGGACAATCTAAAGATGAATGAAAACGTATTGAAAACACTTCTCATCAAACAAAATAAAAGTTAATGAATACAAAAAATTATCAAATTTTAAAATAGAAGAAACGAAAATTATATAATGTATTCTATCTAATAGACTAGAATATCAAGCCGCTTTATCTTAAACACTGTTTCCTACTGCTGTAGCTAACTGAAATAATTAAGTAAATAATCTCAAATACATCACTGCAGTATTGCAACTAATTTGTACTAAAATAGATGACTCTTGTAAGATGTATAAGATTAAGTCACAATTATTAAAAATGTACAACAGCAAACTTCTTTTAGTGTAAAACGTATTTCCCCCTATCATTAGTTAATTAACATACTTTTATTAACAATAATAATATAAAAATTATAAAAATGAAGAATCATAATGAGCAAATAAACTGTTTATAATAAACATTCTCTTCAACAAATTGCTCTTTCATCGAGTTTGTTTTGCAGCGAAGTTTCCTTCAAATGAAGGGGTTGCTTTTCCTCTTAATACAGATCAATTATTAGTATTAACGAAGTAAAAAAAAAAAATCGATTATGACATTTCAGTGTTTACAGTAAAAAATTTTATTGGCGTAATTGAAATGGAACTTTTCTTACCAAGAAGGAAGGCAGTTTGAAGCGTTCCCATGACTCCCATCCCCGTGAACCCAACGATTATCATATAGGCCTTGGGATTGGGGATAATGAGCTCGAGCAGCTCGCTGGTAATCATTAGTAACATCGATGTCAGTAGGGCACATCGACGACCAAACCTGAAAGAATGAGGAGGGGTAATACAAAAAAATTATTTGAAAGTTCACTTAAAGAATAGCATCAAACATTGTTGATTTTTTTTTATTTATTTTATAGTTGAGTTTAATTGCTATGGAAAGTGTTACGCGCATCATAAAGGACTGCTCTTGCATATTCAGCAAATTTTACGTGATGTTCATCAATTAACAAGGATCAAATGATTAAAGTTTTACTTTATTCCGAGACGATGCATCCATGACAAACAAACAGATTTGTAAGAGGTGTGATCACCAATTAGAACAAATAATCCTCGCAATCTTGACGAGATAGAAACAAAAAAATGTAAATTTCATTTTGAGGGATTTCTCTTCTACATTCTATGTCCTTGAAAATTTTGAGGTCGATTGCAAATGCCCTTCCATAGGAGATAAATCAGGAAACTTGAAGGTCAATCTATATATTCTTCAAGGCATTTTTGGTGTAATTTAAACTGTAGAGTCGCGCATTATCATGCTGGAAAATGCCATTTGCTATTATGTCCATGAGAGTCTGATCCAGGGTTTACGCTCTTTCTATATATTGATGGAAAGTCAAAATTCCTTTGACAATAACGAAACCAATCATGTCATATACAATGACTCCCCATGTTATAATACCAGGGTTGGAGTAGTATGCCTCTCGAGGACCAATGACAAGTGTGTCCTTTCACCAGTTTGTCTACAGGCATATAAGGTCGATCTGACTGTCCCATACAAAAGAGACTCGTCACTGAAAACCACAGAAGGACATCAATGAAATGTCCAGTAATTCTTGCACTACACCAGAAAACTCTCTGTTATCCGTGGAGTTGTGTTAAAGGCATAGTGGTACACATTGAATTGGAACACGTGCCCGCAGTCCAGCTTTAAACAGCCTGCTCTTAATGGTTCGTGGCGATATTCTGTCCGTAATCATTTCCCAGATTTAAGTTTTATTCATCCTTTCATTATGACCATTTGCACAATCCGACAATCTGCTCTTGCTGCTGTCGGTCTATAAGTACCCCTGTGCAGCCTTCTTGCAATACTGTTCTCTTGATATCATCTCTTCACCAGTCTTTTCTATTTCGTTCCATTACCACCAACAATGCTCTATGTTTCTCTTGCCAACTATGTGACGTTTCTTAAAGTCATACAAAATTCTTTACGCTATCTGTATTAGTAATACCGTTAAAAATAAAAATGTGTCTGTATTGCAGTTAACTCTGAATCAGATTTGTGCTACCGACATAGATAAATGTCGTGCAACTAAATTTGTTACGATTCAGTCAGCTTTACATGATGTATCACTTTCCAATTTCATAAGTATGCAGGTCGAACCTCGATACAACGAACGGCATTATAACGAAAGTTTCATTACTATGAAAAAAAATTTTGGTCCCTGCCGTGTGTAACTAAAATAATGCTTATTTTACTTCATTATAACGAATTTCATTATAGCGAATATTTCAACAGAACGAAAAAATATTTCGGTCCCACGGGCATTTTATTAGGTTTAGAACGAATTTTTTTTTGGTTGTCTGCAGATACAGTACTTTCCTTTGCTCATCCGGGCTCTTTAGAAGGAGAGAGACGCGACGCCAAGAAAGACGCAACAGACGTCCGAGAAACAGACGCTGACGGAAAGAGGCCGAGTATAAGAGAACAGTCGTGAATTGAGCAGAGCCGTGAACTGAGCAGAGTTGTGACCAGAGTTGTGATTGCGGTGTGGTTTTTTTTTGTGTACTCATTTGTGATTTTGAGTTGAACTTTGTACCATCACTGCGTACAGTCGTTGCACAGCACTCTGAGAAACATTACAGTCAAATGTGTTCTGCGATGGCAACAAAACAAAACGCCGGTAAATTACTCTTGGTGAAAAATTGCAGATGATCGAGCAAGTAGATGGCGGGGGGAAAAAGGAGAAGTTGCTAAAAATTTCGGCATAGCTCCTTCAACATTAAGTACAATTTTAAAAGAACGGGACAAAATTGAGACGCTTTCCAAGAAGGAAATCGGTCCACAACGTAAGAGAATAAGATGTGCAAATTATGAAGATGTTGAAAAAGCTGTTTTTCAATGGTTTCAAGAAGTAAGATACAGAAACATTCCAGTAAGTGGACCCCTTGTTCAAGAAAAGGCTTTAACCTTTGCATCTGCCCTTGGGCATGTGGATTTCAAAGCAAGTTCAGGATGGCTCTACAGATTTAATGCACGTTATGGTATTTCATCGAAAGCAATTTGTGGAAAGAAAATTCTGTGTCAATGGATCAAGTGAATACGTGGAGAACAGGGCGCATAAAAGAAATCATAAAAGACTTTGATGCGTGCAACATTTTCAACGCAGACGAAACTGGCATCTTCTACCAGTCACTGCTGTAAAAGGCGAGTGCTGCAAGAGAGGCAAAAAATCAAAGCAAAGACTGACTGCACTGTTATGTTGTAACGCATCTGGAACTGAAAAATTGAAACTCCTAATCATCGGAAAATCAGAGAAACCTAGATGTTTCAAAATCATGCGCTTATTTCCTTGTAAATATCATGCGAATAAACGCGCACGGATGACTCAGGACATTTTTACTGAATAAACTTGATGCAAAAATGAAAAGTGAAAACCGCAAAATCTTGCTGTTAAGAAACGTTTGTGTTGAGCTTTTTCCACTGAATTGTATAGCAGTTTTGCAGCCAATAGATTTGGATGTCATCCGTGCTGTTAAGGTGGTGTATAGAAGTCGATTAACAATTCTAATGAACATTCCTTTTGATGTGTCGTTGCCTTTAATTGACGTGAAGCAGGCTATTGATTTGATTGCTGCATCCTGGTACTTAGTGAAGAAAGAAACAATATCGACATGTTGGAAAAAAGCTGGATGTTTGAATCAATACGCAGATACTGACCATGCTGTATTACCAGTGATAATTTGCTGAATAATCCTGAAACACACTCTTTATGGAAATCAATTCAAGAAGCTGGTTACATTGAGGAAGCTGTCGATTTTATGGATTACATCAATGTTGATCAGGACGTACTTACGTGTGCAGTGAAGTCACTAATGCTGATATTATTGCAACTGTGTCTAAGGCACTCCCAGAGGAAGAAGATGATGAGGAAGTGGTAGACAAACAAAATGAAGCGATTTGACCAGTCACGCATTATCACAAAAGAAGCAAGAGAATATTTTTCTAAATTAAAAGAATTTGTAACTAGTCGGACAAATGTTCCTCAAACTGTATTTAAAAACATGCATGCATAGACGAGTTCTTGTTAAAAGAAAATACTAAAAATTTTGTTCAATCAAAAATTACAAACTTTTTTTAAGCATCAGTGTGTATTTTTGTTAATTTAAATAAACTACATGTTTATTTGTGTTTTAAATTGTGCTGTACAGTTATTAAAAATTAAACAGGCCGATAAATTAATGTTTTCATTAAAACGAAATTTCATTATAAAGAATTAATTTAGGCAGCCCCTACAATTTCGTTATAACGAGGTTCGACCTGTATTAGGAAAATGTACACAGAAAAATAGGTATAAAGAGAAAATATATAAAGCTTCACCTTTTTATATTAAAATCTTAATAATGAGAACTTTAAAATTTATAGTCCAAAATTATTCTAATGCAGTTGAGAAATCGATTTTTACTTTTTGTATAATATTCGCTCTTTCCTACCTCCTTAATACAGTGTTCTCCCATCTATACAAGACAATATAATTACTATTTAAAGAAACTTTCTTAAGACGTCATAAAATGCAATGTGTGATCAATATTAAGTAGAGGAGGAAGCATAAATGTATGCATAAACACAATTTTTTGGATCGATTTTGTTGCAGAGCTTTCGATAAAGAGGACATTTGGCACCAGATCGATTTCATTCTTAATTGCATTAGTAATTGCTGATCACGTAGGAAAGTAAAAATGCACAAAAAATTGATTACCTGTCAGCCATGACTCCCATAACAAATGCTCCGATTAACGTCCCCACGGTGAATATAACAGGAGCCACTCTCCAGATCCACGCTTTTTCACATACGAGATTATACTGGAAAAATCGTTTATTTAAGAAGAAAAATTAAAGAATTCGATCCAAACTTCTCCATAAAACAAATTTTATTCATTTTTTGCTTTTAAATAGATTTTAAAGCTATGTGAGCATATAAAGCAGAGGCTGGAGATATATTGCTAATATAGATAATGTCCTAGTTGTAATTTATTTTATTATGGCTCAGTGCGTGATATTAAGTAAACTTTTTCTGCTATCTAAATCTATTCCAAAATATACTGTATGTGCCAAGTTTTGACATATCGAGCGTAGGTAGGTGTGAAAAATCTTCAATAATAGGATAAAGATCCCGTTCAAGGTTCCGAATGGCATTAAAAATTAAAAAAAGGCACCCAACTGGGAAGAAAGCCAGAAGAAAGGTGCAACTAACACAATTGTGTATTCCGAAAAATGTAAAATCGATAAAGATTCAGAACCCACGATTGAATGTTTAACGACCCTTCGTCAGTGCTATTGCTACACGAGAAGGCGTCACAATTTGTCTTTAACGTTACGCACAGGCTTTAATTAAGAAAAAGGCTTCTGTCTCGCATGCTAATTAAAATAATAGTTTTTAATTATGTACCTAATCGACAAGACAGATCTAACCAGCTCTGAGAATTGCAATTGCCAAGAAAGGAGTGAATAAGTAAATAGATGGGGAAAGGTGCTTACGTCAATTGCAGGTGTTCTCATGTAGACTGCATCGGATGTATCGAAGACAAAATCGTCACAAGGAACTAAAACTGAATTCGATGCGCTCACGTCATACTTTGCACACGAAGACAAGTAATTTTCGGGAGGAATATATTTTTGTAATTCGGGATATTGGAAGCCCCGCGGTTGACTGCTATTCGATGGCATATCATCTGAAAGAACTCTACATCTAGAAATAGGAGAAAATGGTTTTTTTTTAAGACATATGTACACATATGGTATCTCATATTTGAGAAGTGTTGAATTTTTATTAATATTAAGGGAGAGAAAATTAGCTCTACAAAATTTTAACTTGGGGATGGAACTGATCCTAATCCATTTTTTGCAGATCCTCCTAATCATCTAATCTGAGAAGTCATTTTAAAAACTGTGGAAACATCTGTACATTTTTACATAATAAATTCTAAACTTTCAAAATAATCAATGTATATATGTATTATAATTTTAAGTTAAATAAATTTTCTTCTGTTGTTATCCAATATCTTAGCAAACATTGACGGTAATTGGATTCTCGTAATAACAGATGATCAAGTCTATTAATGTGAGAATTTTTCAAGAATTTAGGTTCTTCTTTTAGACCTTGATTAACGTTGATTATCTGCGTCATTTCGATTACTTTAAAATCGATTATCTGCGTAGTTTCAGAATGATACTTTAAAATTAAAGCGTTTCTTAATGTTTAAAGATTTCAGATTTTGGTTTCGAATATCCGTTCAAAAGATGAAAATTTTTTTACTTAGATTATTTTTTCAAACGGTAGCGACGACATGTTAAAATACACCGATTGATCGTCCCTTATATTCCTGACAGATTATTTTTACAAGTGAAACTGCTTCTGAACAAAAAAATAACAGTCGGAATTTACATAAACAGTCAGTCAGAAGATATTTTTGTTAATCCAAAGGGAAATCCTTATAGGGAATCGATGATTGATAGATTTGACTTTCTTTTTATTTATTAAATAAAATTTGAAATATATTTCTAATATTTTGTCCAATGTTGCTTCAGACTTAGCTGTAATTATCTTTACAGGGTGTATCAGGTTCGATGGTCATAAAGTACCTAGCGTTATTCTCCGCAAAATTCTAAGTATAATTTTCCATATCCATTTTTCAAAATTCTCAAAAAAATGGCTTGAAATCGTTATCCGAAGTTTGGCTATTATGACGTAATTCTAAGCCTTCTGACGATATTTCCTATCAACATTGAGTCAGTTTAGTCAGCTATGATGATTTTTAGCTGTGGATTTTCGTTAATTTAGAATATCAATTCATTTAGAGCTCATTAAAGTAGAGCAACTCTTGTTTATTTTCGAAGTAAGCGAGTCTATTGACTCTGTCTCCTACCCTTTTATGAATGAACTTGCCTTCAGCAGGGACAGTAAATGGCATAGATAGATTACGTCAGAATGCTGAGAATTACGTCATAATAGCCAAACCGAGGCCTACGAGATAACAAGGCCTGGAAGCGAAAAAGTCACCTGACCATCGGGGTGCTAGCAACAATCAAATCTTCATTGTTTCCAACAAACGAAAAAATACTGATTGTTAATATCCAAGATGGAGACAATAAAGGTTGGTCAGCACCCCGATGGTCAGATGACTTTTCCGCTTCCAGGCCTTGTTATCTCCTAGGCCTCGAGCCAAATTTTGGATAACGATTTCAAGCATTTTTTTTGAGAATTTTGAAAAATGGATAAGGAAAATTATGCTTAGAATTTTGCGGAGAACAACGCTAGGTACTTTATGACCATCGAACCTGATACACCCTGTATATCATATTGTTATATGCTCCAAAATTTTTTGTATTCACGAAATCTTTATTATTGGTGTTTTAAAAATACACTATTTATTGTTATTCCCATCCTCTTCATGCAATGTCATTTCATACCCATTTTTTTCCTCCAATTGAGGTAGAGGCGTAATTCCATTTGCCAAGTTGTACGCCATTTTCAAATTTCAAATACAGTAGAAACATCTACCCAACTTGACAATTATGATTTATGGAAGTATGAAATTGCTATTAAATGAAATGAAATGGAATGGGCCATGTCTATTAATGAAACAGATCACTGTCTAAATTCTGATTGCTACTGTTTAAATTGAACCTAGAAGTTTAGACCAACAGATCAAAATAAAAAAGAAAAGAAAATTCAATAGGGAGCACCCGGACTTGAACCAGGGACCTCTCGATCTGCAGTCGAATGCTCTACCACTGAGCTATGCTCCCTACCTGATGGGTATTTTAATTCCCCAGCTTATGAATATATGTCTAACATTGATATGGAGAAAAATATTACTTCAGTTTAGTAGTCCAGATTGTAAGAATCAATTAAGCTACCATCAACTACAAGTGCTGAGACTTTAAATTAAGAACTGGTGTTGCATGGAAACTGCTTTGCTCATTTTATTTGACAAAATTATACATCATGTATCTAAAGAAAATTCAAAATAAAGACGACAATTCTATTTCATGACAGGAAACTGAGCTACAGGCAAAAATGTTGCAAGCAGTTGTCTTCAAATGATAGATATAGTCATGATTTGGCGCTTAAAAAAAAGCGTAGTAACGGGGAGCATAGCTCAGTGGTAGAGCATTCGACTGCAGATCGAGAGGTCCCTGGTTCAAATCCGGGTGCTCCCTATGAAGTTTTTTTTCATTTTTATTTTGAACACCTGGCCTACTTATTTCGATTTGTAGGTTTAGTGAATGTAGTTGTTGATGAACAGCAACAATCAAAATGTAGATAGCGATATTTTTCAAAGTGAATTTAAACAACATAGCAATTAGAGAATAAATAGAAAATGGCGTAAAAAAATCCTCCTAGGACCATTTTTTAATTATTACTAAAGCATTTTTTATTGAGAACGGGCCATTTCATCTCATTTTGGTGCAGTTTTGATAGTAGTTTCTTACATAAATTGATCCACGTCGTGCTATTCATTTTGGAGACATTTGCAGGCAAAGAAATGTTGCAAGAGGTTGTTTTCAAATGATATATATAATCATGCTTTAAACGACGTGTTAACAGGGAGCATAGCTCAGTGGTAGAGCATTCGACTGCAGATCGAGAGGTCCCTGGTTCAAGTCCGGGTGCTCCCTATGAAGTTTTCTTTTCATTTTTATTTTGAGCTACTGGCCTACTTATTTTGCCTTGTGGGTTTAGTGAATGTAGTTGATAAAAATAGCAACAATCAAAATGCAGCGATCTGTATCAAAATGAATCGCAGAGCAGTAAAGCAATTTTTAATTGGCATCAGCCATTTCATCTCATTTAGGGTACAGTTTTTAATAGCAGTTTAATACTTACATGAATATAATTATCAGCAAAAGTGAAAATACAAGATTAAACAGAATATAAAAAACCGACTTTAATGAAATTTGGATTTATCCCTAAGTCGAAAGATACTTAATCCAATAAAAAAAGAATTATTGCAATTCGATTTCTAGTTTCTGAGAAATACGTGGACAAACATACATACATACACACATACATACATACTTACATACACTTATGAAATTTGGCGTACTTGTTTAGAAGCCCACATAGACTAACATATATGAATATCGTGCAATTCCAACAATATTACATACATACGCATCGAATTGATAACCTCCAGTTTTTGAAGTCGGTTAATAACACTTGATTTACTAATAAAAAATAAAAAAAAAATTAATTCCCCCGAGGAGGGTATAGGAAGTCCTGAGTTCATCTATATTTTACCCCTTTTATCACACTTTTTAACCCTCGTTTTTAACCGACTTCAAAACAAGATTAAACAGAGTATAAAAAAACTGACTTTAATGAAACTTTCACTATCGCCTAGCTATATCAGTCCATATCTTGAAAACTACTGAACCGATTTTGATGAAACTTGGATTTATCCCTAATTTGAAAGATGCTTAATCCAATAAAAAAGAATTATTGTAATTCGATTTCTAGTTTCTGAGAAATTCGTGGACAAACATACATACATACATACACACACTTATGAAATTTGGCATACTTGTTTAGAAGCCCACATAGACTAACATATATGAATATTGTGCAATTCCAACAATATTACAAACATACACATCGAATTGATAACCTCCTTTTTTGAAGTCGGTTAGAAAGGAGGTTATCATTTCGATAATATTGTTGGAATTGGACAATATTCATATATGTTAGTCTATGTGGGCTTCTAAACAAGTATGCCAAATTTCATAAATGGGTGTATGTATGTATGTATGTATGTATGTATGTATGTATGTGTGTATGTATATATGTATGTATATATGTTTGTCCACGTATTTCTCAGAAACTAGAAATCGAATTGCAGTAATTCTTTTTTAACCGACTTCAAAAAAAGGAGTTTATCAGTTCGATGCGTATGTATGTAATATTGTTGGAATTGCACAAAATTTATATATGTTAGTCTATGTGGGCTGCTGAACATGTATGCCAAATTTCATAAGTGTATGTATGTATGTATCTATGTATCTATGTATGTATGTATGTATGTATGTATGTATGAAAGTATGTTTGTCCACGGATTTCTCAGAAACTAGACATCGAATTGCAATAATTCTTTTTTTATTGGATTAAGTATCTTTCAACTTAGGGATAAATCCAAGTTTCATCAAAATCGCTTCAGTAGTTTTCAAGATATGGACTGATATAGCTAAGCGATGGTGAAAGTTTCATTAAAGTCGGGTTTTTTAATACTCTGTTTAATCTTGTGGAGTGTTAACTTGAATTATTTTGTAACAATTCCTTTTTTAATTTATTCAGAAGAAATGTAATAAAACTTACATTTTTTTTGCTTGGAATCCTTCAGGTTGATTTTATGAATCCTGTTATAATATAACTTAGAATAATAAATAAATAAAGGATTTACCATAAAAGAGATTAATTAGAGAGGGTTCCTCAGTCCCATTTTAACTATATTTAACTTTTGGTTCGGGCTAGTAATTGTTTAAACTTTAATATTTAACTGTTTTCATCTTTAAAAGGGTTCTTCCCTCTTAGCCATCTAGTCTCAAGACCTTTGCTCCCCCCCCCCATCTTTTGGCTGTACGTGTCACCAACTGGCACGTTACAGTATATATGTGTGTATATGTTTGTCCACCTATTTTCAGAAAGTAGAAATCGAATTGCAATAATTATTTTTTTTTATTGGATTAAGTATCTTTCAACGTGAGGAACAGTCCAATTTTTTTCAAAATTGGTTCAGTAGTTTTCAAGATATGGACTGATATACCTGGGCGATAGTGAAAGTTTTATCAAAGCCGGTTTTTTATATTGTTTAATCTTGTTATTGGATTAAGTATCTTTCAACTTAGGGATAAATCCAAGTTTCATCAAAATCGGTTCAGTAGTTTTTAAGATATGGACTGATATAGCTAGGCGATAGCGAAAGTTTCATTAAGTCGGTTTTTTTTTTTTATACTCTGTTTAATCTTGTCATATTAAAAAAATTTATTTTCTCGAATCCAGTATTTAGAAAATGTAAACGAGCTCTGTCTTCTTTTGTTTTTCATTATTTTTGATCAATGACATATCACATGCCATATGCTGCCATTTGAAAACACTAATAAAGCACGTGGCTGATACCCCTAAACTCCGACCCCAACGGAACAATTTGATCCAAATTTAATAGTAATGGTCACTCCTTTACCTTATAGACCAGTTGGTTTCCTCTAACTCCAGAAACGATCTCCAAAGTGGAGCTAGCTTACAAAACTCCATTTGCAATTAACCATATATTAGCAACATAAAATATTAGAACACTTACAATTAGACAATAGCATGCTTTGAATAAAATATCAATACATTTTTTGATATGTTATTTATTAAATTTAATTATTGGCAAATTTCAAATTTGGCTTTTGCTTCTACTGGATCATTCCAAAATTTAGGAATAAAATGCTAGCAAAATACCTAAGAGAATAAAATTTATATTTAAGGAGTGCAGTTGCTGAACTTATAAATTCATCGAAAATAAAAACATCTGAGTTCCCTTAAAATTTCATGTGTGCAGTATAAAATGACTTCCTAGAACGACTCTGTAGATCATCCTAGTGTTCCCAGACCATACTTTTCGAAAGGGAGATGATGTTTAAATAATATTTGAGGATTTAATATTAATGATGTAAAAGTGCTCTGGAATAACGGAGATGTTTTTCTTAAATTATAAATATTTAAAATCAAGCTTATATTTGTATGTTATTTATTTCGTTTAACCCACCTGTGTCGGGGGGTACGCTGGAGGAAGTTCCATATGAAGAGAGGTGGTCCGCAGTAGAGACTCGTGAGGCAGAGGACGAGTAGCACACGTAGTTGATAGTTGTGAAAGCCTCCTGCTTTACTAAAGGCATCTTCAAAATGCGCAGCTGAATTCAGCTGTGGATAGAAGGACTGCGGTAATATTAAGAAAGAAATGCTTGAGAAAAAATGGTTAAGAGATAAAAACATAATATAGAGCCCCAGTGGACGACCATGCAGCAGGCGACCATGCCCAAGCACCGGAGGAGGAAGGGGTATACAACACGCCGGTAGATGAAACCATATACGTATCTCATCTCACTAAACATCTACTTTGGAAGCAATCGGGTACACGAACGAATCTACGAAATTTTCTCAGTCACTACTCAAGAAGTCAAGAACTCTTTCTAATCTACTCGTCATCATGGGTGCAGGATGTCCGAAAAAGAATGTCTAAACGTCTGTATACATTTTTCTGAATGTAGAATTGCTTTATTTAATTTACCTGTTGCCATGTGGAAATATAAAGCGATAAAATGAGTCTGGATTGATATGAATCCTTGCTTAAAGTGAAATTCAAAGGATTACTTGTGCAGTCCTCATTAGAGAGACGTCATTCGTTTTCAGACATCTTATTTCAGACATTTCTCGATTTCTATTTAACAATCCTTAGAGCTTCTTAATTCAGTATATCACTTTAGTGATAGTTTCTAGTGTTAACTTTTCATGAACATGCAAACACAATCATCATATATATTTGTCTATTTATGGACCATGACATTGGATCATTCTGAAATTCTTATTTCAAAATTAGAGATATTTACCACAGAGTGAGAAAAACGGAATAAGCATTACAAAAATTCCTACAATAAATCTATAAAAAAATTAATTTGTTCTTGCACTTAAATCAATAAAATATCCTTTGGAGAAAAATATTTGCTTATAGGAAAACAGCTCGACGGGAAACAACTCCTTCATTTAAGTGAAGCATTATAATCTTATAAACATTTTTAGCAAAGTATAAATAGTTATAAAATGTGAGCTTATTTTATTTTGGAATGAGCTCACATGAAAATTACAGTGACCTAACAGCGACGTTGGTGAGACTTGAACGAAACAGCTAGCATACTCGGATTTTCACGTCCAACAGTAACTCGGTGTTCAGAGAATAGCAGTTCGGAAACAAAACTTCAATAGATAAGTGCAACCTTTGTTAGAAAAGAATCATGGATGAAAGAGTTAACAAGCAGCTGATACATATCGTCTCTGGCAACACGAGAGCAACAACACGTCATACAGCTTAGCACATCACAGACGCACAAATAATCATATCCGAAAGCACACCGCGATGACCATTGTCCCTGATTGGTTATAACAGCAGGAGACCAGACAAGGTGCCTTTGTTGTCAGAGAAAAATATGAACCAAGGAGCATCAAAATAAGAGTGGAAAAAAGTAGCTTGGCCCGGTTAACCTCGGTTCATTCTTGCTGATTGAAGGACGAGAATAGTATGAATCCACGAACATGAGGGGAGATGGAATAATTTTCTGGTGAAATTCCTGACCTGGTCCCCTGTAGCACTGAAATCACCTCTTAATACCAAAAGCAGGCCAATTCCCTGACGCAGATGGTTACTTTCTACAGGACGATGCCATTGTGCTCTCACAAATTTTTTACTGGCCGACTCAGTCACCTGATCTCAAATCCGACAGAAAACTTGTAGACTGAGATGGAAAGCCTTCAAACGCTGCTATCCAATTTGAA
This sequence comes from Rhysida immarginata, assembly GCA_023313115.1. NCBI lineage: Eukaryota > Metazoa > Arthropoda > Chilopoda > Scolopendromorpha > Scolopendridae > Rhysida > Rhysida immarginata. The sequence goes on from JAHWFO010026864.1 coordinate 3,231,483, forward strand.
CCAAATAAGCAATATTCTATTCCTGCGGAACGGTTTCAACAACTTGTAAAATATATATTTAGAAAAATTACGATTTTTAATAAGAGCTAAATGTGGATCAACTCATTGTTATTATGAACTCTCTAATAAAATATGTCTATGAAAAGAAGGTTAAAAAATTAAAAATTGTTAATTATTTTTACTTTATTCAGTAATTAACTTTTTTATAAAATAATGTTTATATTTTAAAGGTAGATAAAAGTGAATATCTATAAATGACGCATTTACGTCTTAAGTTTAATCTTTTACGTCCTGAATTTATGAATGGTACAGTAATATCGAATCTCAATGACAAGTAGTACCTATAATAGTGGCTAGTAAAGAGGAAGGAAATGTGATATTCGTAATTATTGATCCCGTATGAATGAATAGCAGAGAGGTATTTTTAGCTTAATGAAAAAATTCCTTTCTGCCTCCGCCCCATTCTTATTCCGTTTTAATCTCACTTTTTATGCTGAATCATTTGAAGTAAAGAAGAAAAAAAAGTAAAAGTAAAATTAATGTTTGGATTTTGCGGGTTTTTTTATTTCTGTCGTTGGTGTTCTCTTACTGTATTGCTGCTCCTTCGACTGCTAAGGTAGGAGAGCGAAGTGGACGCTGGACGAACGGGATCGGTGATTATCACCCACTGTGAAGACAACGCCGACGAAGCATCGATCTCGGACATAGGAGTCACTGCCAAACTAATGGGCAGGCTTCGGCTCGCATTATCTAAGAGAAAATCAGAAATACTCAAAATTCACTTTCATTTCCATTCGAGAAACAATAATCGATAACATGAATACATGACAGAATTTTTTATTAAATTTAACGAGATGAAGGATTTAAATTGTAAATACGTTTAAAATCTTCCATTCAGAATATTTACAACGTCGCGTTTGTTTCATAACGTTTTAATTCGTTTTTGCAGCAGACTTGCTCATTTTGATCGCAAGCCGAGATTAATTTTATCGATTTTCTTCCTCGAAATAAGACTTCTTGCGTAAACTTTACTCTTTCTTTTACACGCACACGTCGAGGCAACCTCTCTGAAACACGATAAATAATTGCCTACCTGGTTAAAAAAAAAAAAGAGAAAGTGAAAAAAAAACGACACTAAATTGACCCCCTGCGCGTTCGGCTTCCCTTCGCGCCATTTACCATTTGTCACTTTGTTCAACAACTTCAATTCTCTTTTCTTGATTAAAAAAAAGACGAACAACAAACAAACTAAAATCAAGTTATTCCTATTTTAGTGAGTGTATTATTAAAACATTTTTGAATGCTTCTTTAGGATTATTTTCTTTACATGAATGATCGCCAGTTTAATTTTCACTTGTTTTCATGAATCCTAAAAACATTAATGAAGAACAAATTCCTGCAGACTTTAAATGCAACTTATACATATAAATCTTATAAAAACTCAATTTTAAAAGAAATCGATCTTTAATGACTTAAAAACTGCTATTTCCCATCAAAACCTTAAGCACATGCGTATATTATAGCATAAATTGATAGATCAAGATTTTACTAATTTAAAAGCTTGTAAGTACAATGGAAAAAAAAAAAAGAGTAAAGTACAAGACTATAAACCATCACATTAAAAACTAATATTTTTTGCGATTTTAGCTCTGGCGAAGAAAACGTTAATAAAGATTGCAAAGTTAAATTTTTAAAAACAAGTTAATGATGTATAAAAATCTCATGAATATGATAGAAAGGGTTAATTTCTAGGGCTCGACTCATTAAACTTTCAACGACCCCTTTAGAAACTTCGTGCTTTTGAAACTTTCGGGAAAAGGTCACGAAGTTTAAATGGATAAATAAATGATGTTGGCGTCGACGAAAGGCCCAGATTTGCCGTAGTCATAAAAGACTCAAGATAAGGAAGAATCGCTTCATCTCTTATATCGATTTTAAGTCTATTTTTTCCCTTTTAGATTTAAAAAAAAGTAAGAAATAGCGAACAATGAACGTGGTGGCCATATGATTAGAAGAGGAGCGCGAGATAGTGTAATAGTAGGCGCGTATACTCGTATCTACAAGGTCATCTTTGAAGGAGATGCTTACACATAAAATCTTTATTATGAACTTGTTTTCGTGAAATTGCCTTTTTTTTCTCTTGGGAATTACGCAACATCACCAAGGGGACCACTTAACTAAATTATCACTTTCCACCAGGGACTGAACCCGCAACCTTCAGAGGAAGTTACGTGCTTTAAACAAATAGTTGCATACGAAAACATGTTGTATTAATTTTATTTATTTTTTATTAAGAAAAGTATTGCTTACATCTATTATGACGTCTGTGGTTCAGGAGCCGAATGTCGTAAATAGGAATTGTTTCGGGCTCCATCGAATCAAATGGAATCAAATCGTCGTCAGCTTCGGTTTCGTTTCTGGAACCAGCATCCGATTGGTCGATTTGGATCTGGGTGTGAGGACTTTCATCAGCCGTAGGATCTCGGAATTTTTTCACCGGTCGATAATCTGAATGAGAAGTGGAAAAAGGCATGAGAATTACTAAGACTATCTCATCGCTAATAAAGCCATGTGACATAAATCTATGTAATCGTTTATTTGCAAAATATGACTACCAGCTATACAAACACCAATATTTACCTCCAAAATACAATAATTACTGTTCAGTATATCAAACACATGTTGACGGTTAACTTCAAAATAAATAACGTTTGCTGCCAGAAATACAGATTGAATTATTGCGGCTGAAGTGAATGTGAAATGGCGATCACGTTCCAAGGCAAAAAGCAGATGCTTCCGAATCCTTTCTCCCAAATAGGTTGTTAACTGCAACGGTTTGCGACCATCTGGTTCTTCTCGCAAACGAATGGGGTTTTTAACCCCCCCCCCCCCTGTAGGCTCCCCACCCCCTTTCTCCACCCAATTTTGATTTTAGGTTATTTCTGCCAGCTAAAGATTTTTCCGTAAATAAAATGCTATTTCACTTTTAATTCGTTACTAAATTTGCTGCTTTTAAAAAAATTGAATCGTGTGTATTAAAAAAAAATTATATTTGCATTATCGAACTACTTGTGCTCTATTTATTAACGGTCAACTGACTGAAATTATTACCATGCACTATCTAATATTAAATGAAACATGATTTTATTTATGTGCTTCTATTGAGATATTATCATGTGCTAACTACTGATTAATGTCTATAGAAAAATAATTTTCCAACAATAATTCTTATTCTTCAGCTTTGAAATTAAACGCTTGGTAACGTCAAAGGTTTTTATTAATTAGTGAATTCTCTTCTCGGTTCATTGACTGCGGCCAGTTTCTATAATAAATTATTTCGGCTTAATTTTCGCTCCTTAATGTTTTTGTAATGCAATCGATTACTGCTAGTAAAAAGCAACCAAAATTAGCAGCGGTGATGAAGATTAATAAATGCAACAAGTTTTTTTTTTGCAAAATATCAGTATTATTAAATACAATATTTAATTTTGATTTAATTTTTTAATGACTGTATATATTAACGTGGTATTTTTGTTTTTAAATCATAGTGTTTTTTTAATAAAAACTAAATTTAAAGATAACGACGTCTTACATCTTAAATAATGTACTTTTTTCTATCACCCTAATTGCTAAAGATATTATTGAAAAAACGGAAGGAAAAATTCCATGACCTGGATTCGAACCAGGTACCAGAAATTACCTCTACCAACTGAGATATCGCGGATACTAACAGCAAAGCTAAGGATACAAAGTAGTCAAGATTAGGTTAGGGTAATGATATGCCAGTTGGTAGAGGCGGGGGGGCGTGATACTCGTCTTCCCTGGTTCGAATCCAAGTTACGGAATTCTTTCTTCTGTTTGTTCCCAATAATATCTTTACCTTATGTTTGGAGCATTAATTCCAGTTTATTCAGTTTAAATATAGTACCCCAAATGCTTTTAGATGATTTTTTAGTGTTTCTTTCGAAAGTTTTTAATATAGCAGAGGTAAAATATAAATTAAAGCTTTTAATAGCAAATCGTTCTTTTTCTCATTGATAAAGTTATTCTCATTTAATTAATTATAAGCTTAATCGTTTAATTTACAATTTGACTTGATATATACATTGGTTTAACAATAATAACAAAGATGCTGTTTTAAATGTATCATTACATTTTTTTAGAATAATATATAAAACTTGTATAATTGTGGCTCTTCGTTGAAATTGTTGTTTTGCTGGTTAATTTATGTATTTAATTAGAGTTGAGAGCGAGATGAAACTAGAAAATTGAATTACATTCCACAACAAATTAACACCCTGTCCTATGGATGAAATGAAGTGTTTTTAATTAATTTCCGGGTGCTGAATTCGAATCTGCAATCAGAATTGGTCTTTCAAGTTGAAATTTTCATTCACCGTTTTATTCATATGCAAGTGGCTTTAAAAAATCGTTTTTAGTCTTTTTATACGCAGTTTCTGGAATGTCTCTAACTATTTTCTAAAATACCGGTAGAAGGGTGGATCATAATACTGTTCCCCCGGCTTTGTCAAGGATATATACAGCAAGAGGCAAACGAGCCTATATATACAGAACAGTGGTACAAAATATACAGTGAGCGTTATTAAGATACATGAACCCTTATTTTATATCCTATTGTTTCATGTATCTTAATAACGCTCATTGTATATTTTGTACCACTGTTCTGTATATATAGGCTCGTTTGCCTCTTGCTGTATATATCCTTGACAAAGCCGGGAATAAATGGCGAAACTAGTTAGAACTCCTGATGTCCCTCTATTATACTGTAAGGCCACCACCTGTTTAGTTAATAGGAACAGTATTATTTTCTAAAATCTCTTTTCCATAATTGCAAAGTCCTGGTGGAACATTTTTATCTTGTTCACCCAAATTCAGAGAGAAACGTTCAAACAATCAATTTATGGAGGTCTTAAAAAAGCCTTAAAATTTATTTTTAACAAAGTTTAATTTTTAAAAGAAGGAGTAGGTGATGGAAAAAAACTGAGTTCAGATTTGAGAGTTTCAGCTCCAAATATTAAAATCATCAGCTGTCATCCAGAGGACAGTATCTATATTGTGCTATGTCATTTAAGATCAATCTTGCAATAAAGATTGTATACATTATTCTAGTCATCATTTTACACAGTTCTGAGGAAAAATAAATATTTTCATTTATGAAATTTAAAAATAAGTTAAATATATATTTTGAAAATTTAAATTTTCTATGTTTATAAAAACCAAATAAAATGAAAAGAGTTCAGCATATAATTATTTTAATTTAAATCTTTATTCAATAAATTATAGCTGATAATTATGAAAACTGGAGTAAAAATTTACATTGATATCAAATCGGAGTTCATTTTAAGTCAAGGCCGAAAGGACAGGCCTTTAATTAAAAAAAACAAAACAAAATACATCGTTTAATCAGATGAGATGTTGGATTAAAGATTTTATTTTATTGGTTTATCGGTTTGATTTAAGTGTACTGTGAATGACATTGGTTTGCTCTTAAAAGACATCGAGAAAGGACACAACGATTTCTACGGGATTTGACCGCTACATCCATCCATCGTGTACTAAACGAGAAAACACAAGGAGGGAAAAGATGGAGAGACGGACAGACAGGAGAGAGAAAAAGAGACGACGACATCGTCGAAAGCTCTTAAGATATACAATACAATAGACATTGTGAGTGTTATTATCCACGAAGAGTTTAAATTTACAAAAGACACGATGAAATGTTTTCTATGCGTATAGCAACATGCGTGTGCATGAGAAAGAGAGAGTGAGAGAGTGAGGTGAATAGAGACTATACGTTAACTATAAAATACAACTATATATATATATAGCACTGAACTGCTACACCACTGCATGCTCTACGAAATTTAGAAGCGCTACACGAAACCACTACTCGGAGATATCTATCTGCAATACAAAATGAGGAAAAAAGATTACTTTCGCAAACCCAAAGAGATAATTTTTCTTCCGATGATTTCCCACACACAATGGAAAGATGAGATGAACGCAGAGCAAGCTCTTATAACATATTTTTTTTAAACAAAAATTTTGCTCTTGCTTGAAATATAGTCTTAATAATCTGTAGGCAAGAAACGGTCACTTAGAGGCATCGCTAACGAAGATGTAAAAAAAAAGAGAGAAAAAGGGAAGAGAGAGAGAGAAATTCTCCAACTCACTGCCGTAGGAGGCCGGGAAATCCATGCGGCTGGTGCTTGGCAGAATCCCAGTCAGATCTCGCCTTGCTGCCATATTTGTTGCTGCCATCAACGGGCGGGTGGGTCGGTGGTTGAGGCGGGCTCTCTCCTCATTCGAAGGAAGTCTTTGGTGGTGGCCCCTTTCAACGAAACAGGGAAACCCTCGTCTTCTTTTCAAGTATCAAAGTAAAGAGAGATTTACGATACTTCGACATTAGCCTATTTTACTCCCCGCAAAATTTATTGATGTCACACTTAGAAGACCTAAATTGAAACAATCGATACACCTATCATCTAGTTTTATCGGTCAAAGCTAAGAGCAAATAAAATCAAAAGTGACGGACCATGTGTGGGTGTGAGTGTATGTTGGACGTGAAAGTTTGAAGTGCTTTGCTTTGTTTGCTCGATTTTTTAAAGAGAAATACTGGAATAAATCAGGAGAGTTCAATAACATCTTTAATCAATATCAATACCGTATTAATAAAGAGAAAGAAAAAGAGAGAGAGAGAGAGAGAGAGAGAGAGAGAGAGAGAGAGAGAGTCTTCATTAGTTTAACGAAAAAAAATAATTCTAAATAATTAATTAATTTTACGACGTGTAATTGGACTATAATACTGTCAAAAGTTTAAAGTTTCCTGATTGAAACAAACAAACAAAAAATAGATGTTATTGATCGTGGGTTCAAGTCCGACCAAAGAGATCCATATTTCGCAATGAATTTCATGTTCCTGCTGAAGATGTTGAACGAGGAAGTTAACCTGCATTATGGCTTCTTTCCTAAATATACAAAACGAAAAAACAAAACTAAAAGTGAATTAATACTATATTAAAAAAAAGAAGAAGATAGCACAAAATTTCATTTGCATTTTTAAAACCGTTTACATTTTCATCCTTTCTCTTATGCAAATTCTTCTTTTGTGCGCTTTCAACTGCCCTCCAGATTTTTTCAATTTAAGGTTAACTAATTAAGAACTGACTTCAAACTTTAGCCTTTTACATCTGAAATCCAAATTTTATTCTTTCGTCATCAATTGCGTCCTTGTTCATTTTCATTCTCAAAATTTAAGCCGCAAATCAGAATGGACGAATAAAAAAATCAGACGACTTTTGTTCATCGAGGTTGTTCATCCTTTATTTTCGTCTTCTGTGGTCATAAAAGCGAGTCCTGACTAACTTACATAATAAGAATTTCATTCCAAAAAAAGTCAGTTTGTTTGTATGCAAAATTAATGTTTTGAAACAATTATGCCGTCATTCCCTAATTGTGTAATCGTGGTCGAAAGAATTGCTGCATAAACTTGTTTAGCATACAGTGGATAGGATTAACTCAAGAACAGCATTTGAAAAAAAAAATTGTTTGGCGAGAAGAGATATTTTCAAATATCTAAGAATATTCAAAAACAATAATCTCTCCCTAAACCAAGATAATTTTTGAACTCTCTTCGCCGCATGAAATTCAGGTAGTCATTTTTTCCACATTTCTTTCATCCTTAAGTTGTAAAAATATTTTAGAAGGCTTAAAGCTTAATAATTTAAAAATAAATTATATCACTAGATAAACGCTTAAAAACAAATATAATTTATCTTTACCGTTTGCATTTGAAGGTTTTGGCAATCGTAATTTTCAAGCATACTTACTGCATTTGATTGCATAATCTTTAAATTATTACAAAAGTAAGCATATTTAGGCTACTATAGAAAACTTATAATAGATATTTTATTGCATTTTGTGATCTCCATTTGAAAAATATAACAGATAAATTAATTAATATGAAGAGTTTATGTTTCGAAATAAATAAATAAATATAATAATAATCTATATATTTGTATATTTTCTCCAGCTAAAATTATAATTGATAATTTTTCAAAATAATTCTCTACTTCATTGAGCATATATAGCTTTATTATGTATTATAAATTACTCCATTTTAACTGAACTCAAATACAGTATTTCACAATTAAAGTTCATGCAAGTCGGTCTTGACTTGAAAACTCATAAATATGACTAAACTACAACACGAAAGTTAGTTCCTATAAAGCTCATATTTTTTAATTAATGGAAAAGTAAAATAATATTGCCTATAATTCAAAATTTGAGTTTATATTTTCTTTTTAATCACGAGAAGACGGTATAAAAAACATTTGGACAAACAAATAAATTGATATAAATTTAACATAAACTATTATTGCAGTTGTTTGTGATATGGTTAAATCATTTTTTGCGTTATATTCGTGAACATGCTCAACGAGAGATAATTCTTCAAATATAAGAATTTGTATTTTTACGATCTCCAGAACACCTTCATGAAAATTTGAATGTATAAATATTTGATCTATTTTTGTTAGGGACTCGAGCATCATTTTCTAGGTAACTCATCAAGTGATAGTTTCGGAGCACTTCCCTCGGTCAATAACAAAAGGGAAAATTGTGTCACGCTCGGGTCACTCGTTAATCATTAAATCATTTTTGAAGTTCAACTTGTAGCAGTACTTCCTGGATATTCACGCAACATTTTTTTTAAAAAAATTAGTAAGTTATTGATTGAAATCTAAAATATGGGCTCTTCCAGATGTGACGTAACTTTCCCTTCCTGTTGCAGTAAAATTTCCAGCAATGAGATTGAAACACTAATATACAATTCGATAGGCAGAAATTCAGACATTCTTTTGAGACTTTAGGAAAATTTCTCTAACTTTAAGCTTGAATTGACATGTTTATCATACTGTGTTTATCTTGGCTCATAAAATGTCTTGATTCTTTTTTTATCTTTTATTAATTTATAAAGAAAATATATCATTCAAGTATATACAGTGGTGTGATGGTTCCGGCTGTTACAGCCGTTTGTTAAAATTTGACAAATTAGCGAGCAGATTCTAGGCTAATTTTCCCCTCTTTTTCCACATTTTTCCCCTGGTCACAATGGCGGATCTTCACAGGCGCAAGAAACGCGCGCTCCCCCATCCCCCTCATTAAAATTTATTATCTAATACTATATTTGCAATATTAAGGTTTTACCTCAAAACTAGGTTGCGCTAGGAGTTGCGCTAGGTTGCGCTACTGCCCGACTGCATCAAACGAGCCAGTTGTTAAAAATTTACCAATCCCAAAATTAATTACGTATTTCGGCGAAATAGGTCGCATTTCAAAAAAATGTTTTAAGCACACCTTTATGCTCATATTTCTGTTCAACGTATTAGAGGGATGATTAGATTAGTTTTGCATTTGCACATTACTGTTTTGCACGTCCATAACGAATGTCAATGAAGTTATGAAATTAATGTCCCTTAAAAAAAGAAGAAAAAACTATAGATAAACAAATAACTAAAAACGAATTACCTCTTAGTGCGCATTAAACTGACAAACAAACCTTATAAAAGCTTTTTTCGATCACACTTGTGATCTTCTTCAGTAGGAAAACTAAATTGAACTCAAGTTTTAGGTTTCCTACTGTAGAAGATCACAAATATGATCGAAAAAAGCTTTTATAAGGGTTTGTTTTCAGTTTAATGTGGACTGATAGGTACTTCGTTTTTGGTTATTAATATTTCCCATTAAAGGGATTAACATTTAATGCCGTAGATCGATTTCTTTCATAGACTAGAGTTTGCATATCCAGCAGTTTTCAGTTCGTGAATAACAACTGATCAAAAATTGATAACATTCTGATGCTATACAATTTATTTTTATTGAAGAAGCTATTCTGTACTTTATAGAAACATTATGCATCTATAATGACCTACTTGGCAAATCTATTTGAAATGCGACCTATTTCATCAAAATATGCAATTAATATTTGAACGCTGTGTATGTTTTTTTTTTCTAATAGAGGTTGTAAAAACAGTTTCCTTTTGTTAGCATCTTTAATTATAAGAATGCACGCTTGTTCTATACGCTTATCCGTCCGTCCATCCATCTGAAAACTTGAACACGGATTAACTTCTTCAAATTCAGATTTTAACAGCATGATTATCAAGATCTTTTTAGGGATTTTTCGTAGATTCCCTTTTATATATACCATGAACTTTTGTTTAATATTTTAATTTTTTTCTTATACTGGCTGAAATACCCGGCGTCGCTCGGGAAAAAGATGTAGTTATTTATCCTAATCTTCTATTAGACAAGAAACGGAATGAATGCTATCTATAATATTAAATCGAAGTAATTTTATTTACAGATAAGAGAGATCCGTCGGAATGAGTAGTATTCGTGGAATAAAAACTGTTTCAACCTATCCCTTTCCTGTTAAGATAGTCGTTTCAATTACATTGTCCAGCATCTTCTTTTCATACAGATTTGTGCCGTTGCAATATTATAGCCAGTTTCAGTAAAAGGTCATATGATGGCAATCCAGCCGGATCAAGTGAGTTTAAGAACTCTGGTGGGAAATTGAAGACCTCATCGTCATCTAGTACTGATAGCCTGTTACAACTGAAGAGAGACACGTGTATCTCCTAATTATATCTTCTGATATAGTGATTTGCTGCTCATTGTTAATAATTCTTGGAAACAAATCTTGTATTGGCAAGGAAACAGAACGCTCCATCATTGCATCATCATGAAAGTATTATTGCATCACTACCACATAGGTTTCCAAGGTAACAATGTTTTATTCAAAAGATTGACATTCACCCCAAGGGGTTAGGGGTGTCTTACCCCCACAGTAATTCTTTCCAGAGTATAAGTCGTATGTGTGCCTACTCGACAGAGAATGCCCTAACTATATTGTCTGCTATAATGATTTGCTGCTCATTGTTAATAATTCTTGGAAACGATAATGAAAGTATTATTGCATCATCGTCATGGCAACGATTTTTCAGGCAAAAGATTGATATTGACATGGGTTTATATGTCATCCCCCGGGTATTTCAACTAGGGATATATGTCACCCCCCACAGTATATTTTCCTATATTGTAATTCTTATGTGTACCAAAATTGGTTGAAATTGCTCCAGGCGTTCCAGAGTTATTGAGGAACATATACTGTATACTCACACACATACATCTTACTTTTCAAACCCGCTTATCCGTTAAGGCCTCAAAAAGATTTTATTTTTGTTCTTAAACTTACGATGCACCAAACAAAACTTTTTGATCAGATGGAAGATACAAAATAAATAATGATAATAAGAAAATAGGCACAATATATTTTTCGTATGCTTGTTTATTTTAAATTTATAATTTCTTTAGTAAAATTTGTGTTACTTTTATCTTAAAAATTATAGTGCGCTGAATTGCCAGGGGTTACGCTGTAACCTATTCCCCGGAAGTGCATTCAAAATTAATTTGTAAATTTTTGAGTTGCAGGAAAAAATATTGATATAAAATAAACATGTTTTATTGTTTTCCATTTTAAAAAAAATGTAATTTGTATTTTGGTTGGCACTGCATTGTATACACGCGCAATAAAACGCGTTTTCTTCTCATGTTTACCAACATAAATTTCTTTATATTACTCATTGTGCATTGAAAACAATACACCATAAACGAAAACACAAATGAAAATTTTTAAAATTCCAAAAGAAAGGTTACATTATTGAGAAACCGACACGGTATAATCTTAGAGAATTCTTTACCAACTCAAATCTATTTAGATCAAATCTGCTCTTGTTTTCGTTTCATGACACATTGCCCCTGATGACATTTTTCGAGAGAATGCCTATATATTATCCCTAGATAGCAACATTTCAAGGACTCTACATAAAAATCCACCGAAGTGGCGCTATCTTGCGATGGCGAGTGTAAAGTCGTGCTCGCCATTCGACCCGGTGTGTGGTTTGAAACATGCATGCTCTCGGTTTGTTTAGGAATGCATTTGTATTCTTTATAACTGTCCATGTATATATTCTGCGTTCAGCAAGATGAGATTCGAATGATTATATTAATAACATCGCCATCTCTCTCAATATTATTTGGTAAAAGCATTACAGCATGTATTCGTGTGTGGAACTATTTAATCGCACTATTACCTGCGTTTATGTATACTTAATTAAACAATTAATTGCTTGTCTATTGCTTAATGTATAGCTATTACCGTGTTCTAAAATCAATGATTAGATGTTGATTAGGATTTTTTTTTTGTGCTAATCAAGCACATTCTTGATTTGGTGCTACATTCTTTCCTAATTCTCATCCCCGTACCCGTAATCGATTTGTTAAAGATTGTGTTTTTTAGGAAACTAGAATAAATCACAATCCACGTCAGAATTCGAATGCAATTAATAGCCAGTCTCTTTCAATATTTTTGGGAAAAAATTCCCAAGGTTAATAGGCTGTAGATTTCGTAAGTGTTAGGAAATAATTTTTCCTTTTTTTTTTTTTTTTGGAAACCTGCCAAAAACAAATCTGGTCGAAAACCTATGCTTTAAAAGTGCTTCACTAATAGGTAGTAGAATTACATATGATAACTAAAACAAGTTTGAGTAGGTAGACTAAACAGCTTCTCCTTTTACCTCCCAAGACAGTAAAAAAGCGATTAAATTAAGTGATTTAATCAGGCCAAATCTAAATTTAATTTTATTTTAAATCTTTGTACTTTTCTATTATTTTTTTTTCCAGATTATTTTAAGATATATAAAAAGTTAATATTTATGCTATGAAGTTTGACGAAATTTTAAAAAAACTTGGTGAATTTGGCCCATATCAGAGACGGATTTATTTCCTTTTGTGTCTTCCTGCCATTAGCTGTGCCTTACATAAATTAGTATGGGTTTTCATTGGTGCTGTACCCCATCATCGGTAAGTGGACCCTCATAGATTTGGAAAGCTTTAAAATAAAATATTGATGTATCTGAATGAAATTAATATATTGACTTTCATAGGTTTAAGATATATATATAGTTTGACTCCGAGTTAAGTAGTATAATTAAAACAATAGAACTTTATCCAGAATATCTCGTATATGGTTCATAGAATATGACAAATTAATACAATGATAAATGAACAGTGTTACATGATTTCAAATTATACAAGTTGTTCGTCTAGAAAGGATGACTTTAAGACCTCTTTTAATACGAAAGAGATTTAACTGAATTTTCAAGTTGTAATTTGTGCTCAAGGTATTACACTAGTGTTTTCCTTAAACTTCTCTCTTCTTTTTTTTTTTCTGCATTTTATAATTCAAATATAATCTCTTATACACAACTGTTTTTATGAAATTGTGTATAAATACTAATCAGTAATGCTAATTAGTAGTGATAACAACAATAACCACATATTTCCACCTGTTTTCAAGCACTTTCACTTCCTTCATTGGCAATTCTAAAATTTTAATTCACAACATTTCATTAAAGAAACCAACAATACATCATTCCAACAATGCTTTAACAGCAGTGTTTTCAAACAATTAGATAGAGAGAAAATTATTTTTATACTCTGTCCAATGAAGGTTTGACTGGGCATGACCAATTAAATTTCAAATTTCAATTGTTAGACATTGTTAATTTTAAACAATAACTCAAGGAGATTTGGGGGGCGCGCCCCCCCCCAAATCATACACCATACTTCAAATGTTAAATTATTGATGAGAAAGGAAAAAAATTTCACAGCCTGTATTTAAACCAGTAACCTTCATCTCATGCCGCTGATGCACTAACCAATTGCGCCACTGCAGACATAAAAGTATTATGCTATTTACATGTCTTTTGGACTTGGTTAGAGCAGTTATCTAGTCTAGTTAATGAATATTATGCCTTAGGAAAGATAGTCCCAGCCTGTGAATTAGCTAACTGCTCTAATCAAGCACAAAAAGACATGTAAATAGCATAATGCTTTCATGTCTGCAGTGGTGCAATTGGTTAGTGCATCAGCGGCATGAGCTGAAGGATCCTGGCTGTTTCGAATCCAGGCTGTGGAATTTTCTTTCCTATTTTCATCAGTAATTGTTAATTTTACTGTGCAAGAATATCTAACAAATGAAATCTGAAATTTATATAGATATGCCCAGTCGAGCTTTAATTGAATAGATCTTAAATATGTACGAGAATATTGAATCATTATATGGAATTCATGCAGATTATGAGTACAAGATTAATTGTAGCTGATTTTAAAGATTTTGATAATAATATAATGAGACTTTCTAACAGGCTGAAATAGCCCCTGAGGAGATGCTATCACTAGCATTAAAAACCATTGAAAATTATCTATTTTATAACTTAAAATTTGTGCAACTATAAATGTGTTTTAACTATTTGCATTATAATTGAGATTTAGATTACTAGATTTAAAAAATAAAAACTCATATCTAATAGGATGTGTGGTGAGAAAGAAAGAAATTATGCCATTTTTAAGTCAGGGTTCAATTATATCAGGTTGGTGGAAAAGTAATTGTGTTGCTTAATTTTTATTTAAAACTGACATTGTTCTCAATTTAAAGATGCCAGTTACCAGTGGATCTACTTAATGACACGATCAATTATGACCTGCCTTATTCTAAAAATTTATCGATTCCATTTAATTCTGTAACTGGTCAGTGGGATAGTTGCCACCGGTACAGAGATGATCCCTATGATTCCAATTTATTTATGTCCAACGCAAGTGATCACAACAGTAGCTCATTTAAACAACCTGACACAGAAAAATGTCATTCATGGATTTATGATGATTCTGAATATAAAACAAGCACTGTCACTGAAGTGAGTTTGATTTTGTTTTTCTGTTAATATAAATAATAACGATGATATGTTTTAGTTGATTGTAAAGAAAAATTAATGTTCATTGTTTTTACTTTAACTAGTTTAATCTAGTCTGTGATAGAAACTGGCTTAGAGCTTTGGTGCAATCTCTCTTTATGGGTGGTGAGTTACTTGGCTCTCTTCTGTGGGGTTCAGTGTCAGATAGGTATGATAATTTAAACTTTTTTCATTAAATTAAAAAATATATAAAAATCTTTTATTGATAACAATTTTTTTTTAATTGCAGGTTTGGCCGCAAGTTGGTTTTCTTTATTTCAGTAATCATGCAGGCAGTGTTTGGAATTTTGTCTGGCATTGTTTCAAGTTACCACTGGTTTTTAATATTTCGATTACTTGTGGGTATTTTCACTCCTGGAGTATTTTTGGTGGGATTTGTCATAGGTAATTTAAAGAAAATTACTGGATTTACT
Source organism: Rhysida immarginata (assembly GCA_023313115.1). Lineage (NCBI taxonomy): Eukaryota > Metazoa > Arthropoda > Chilopoda > Scolopendromorpha > Scolopendridae > Rhysida > Rhysida immarginata. The sequence continues at coordinate 3,246,796 of JAHWFO010026864.1, forward strand.
AGAAAATTACCCAAAATAAATCTTTAGATATTACTGTTCTTTCAAGAGATTTAATCCATAAAGGTGTCATTGTATTTAAAATACAGTACATATTGGATAATTGGGCCATACCTAGACATCCTAGTGACCATATAGCAATTGTGTAGAGAGAAAAAAAAAGGAATTAAAGACCATTCTTTTATGGTATTGTAATTCTCTAAACTATAGCAAATTTCCAGTACAAACAATAAATAAGAAAAATATAGGTCTTAAAATTAAAGGAAATAAGTATTGAAAGAAGAAGAATGAATAATAAAAATCCCCTGACTCTCTCCTTTGAATGCTGTTGATTTTCCAACATTGCTATTAAGGCATATATGATCAAGGAATTTATTTGTAAGAATAAACTGGTCATATTGAATGACATTACTCTAAATGTTTGGATCAGTTCTACAATGTGATTCTAATAGATGTTGTAATACAGTATTTTTCTTTTCTTTTATCTTCTTTCATCTGTATAAAAAGTTTTCAACCATTTAATTTATAATTATTTTGATTATTATTTATCATTTTTTGATTCAGTTTTCTTATTTTAATTTTCCATTTTTATAATTTCAACAATGTACAATTTCCTGGAAATTTTCCAATTGCTATAACAGCATTGTTTGTTGTTGTTTAAACATTTTTAAATATTCCGTGAGATTTTAAATAAACGAGGGTTCTTCCCAAAATTAATTGTTGATATCAGATAAAGAATTGTCAAATATAAAGAAGCTGCCCGTGCTTAATTGCTCGTGAGTTTTATTGTTCAAATTTAATTGTTGACACAGACAGATTTGTTCGCTTTATATATTAAAAAGATTCAGCGAGTTCATTCAACACCTCCTCAGGGCAATGGAATAATGGGCCCAAGTGCAGAAAAGTTACCTGACCATAGTAGCCCGAGTGACTGTAATTTACATTGTTTCCATCTTGAATTTTAACACTCGGTATTTTTTTATTTGTTGGAAATAATGAAGGTCGGATTGTTGGCCAGGCTGACTTTTCAGCGCTGGGGCCCATTATTTCGTTGGCCCCAGCACCTCCTAGAGAGAAGGCCTGCGCACTGTCTACCAATAATAAGCTGTAAATTTGGTCTTCTTATGATGATGTAACAATGTATGATGTTTCACTTCACAGGCCTTCTCTCTAGGAGGTGTTGGTTCATTCCCCTAAAAATGCTAATAGGCAAAATGCATTGGGAACTAAAATAAATTACTGGTAAATGTTGCTGTAATTATATTTTTGAGAATTATATCATAAATTGCTGATTGCAGTCTACCACTGGTCCTTTAAACTGGGATGCACTGTATTGTAAAAATAATAATAATAATAATAATAATAATAATAATAATAATAATAATAATAATAATAAT
>JAHWFO010026864.1:3248199-3335129 GCA_023313115.1 Rhysida immarginata
ATAATAATAATAATAATAATAATAATAATAATAATAATAATAATAATTAAATCAAAAAAGATTTGATTAAACTTTCAGACATTGAGAAATGGTTGTAACTAGAAACCAGAAATCCACACTTAAGATGTTCAAGATCATAGATCTATATTTTGGTGGCTATACTTCTGTCACCAGTAAATGAATAAGATGGGAAAGCACCCGTATTTCCATGGTTATTCCCAGAATTTGTTTAAAATTATTCATTCCAGTAATAATGAAAAGCTGTAAAGATTCTTATTTTTAACAACATAGCATCCAATCGGCTACTAAATAGTGATTATGCATGTCATTGATTGGTGATTGGCTAAACACATTCTTGGCTGGTTGGATCATTAGATTTTTGTGTGTGCCGTCATTTAGATCATTTTATGCCTTTTTATATTTCTAATATCTAAACACAGTCCTGTACAGTTCCACATAACTATTATCTTTATTTATTCTTGAGACAATGCATATATCGATATTTTATCCAATGGATTTGAGAACTTGAAACTTGCACACCAGTGCTTTTAGCTAGCAGGTTGGCCCTAAGCACATTGAAAAAAGTCTTAGATATGTTCAGGAATGTAAAGTCTAGGAGTTGGGCTAATTTTCCTCTTTGTAATTTTCTGCTTTGTAAAGTTTGTGATATCTCCTCTCTTATTGATTACTAATGGAGGAAGCATAGTCATCAAAATATACATCTCAGTCCTTAAATATCTAATGTGTGGATTTGGGGTTTCTAGCCTTGTTTGACAATATGGTAGAGTTTAATGTGCCGACGTGTTTTGGTTTATACCATCATCACAGGGCTAACATCTACAAAATATTGATAGTAAACAGTAGAACTTTATGGCACATTGAGAAAGCCTACTCACCAGTCAGGTTCAGTCAATAGAAAGGGTAAAAAATAGAAAACAAAAAGAATAAAGATAAAAATAGAAAAAACATGCTATACAGGGTGTTTAAAAATTTATGGGACAAACTCTGTATATAGATTCTATACTTAAAAATAAGATAGGAATGTAAAATTAAAATGTGTCAAATATGAGTTGTTTAAGAGTTATGTTACTTTAAAGTAGAAACTTTGTTAGTGTAATTACTGAGGCCAACGAGATAACAAGGCCTGGAAGTAGAAAAGTCACCTGACCATCAGGGTGCTAGCAACAATTTAACCTTCATTGTCATAATGTTGGATATTAACAATCAGTATTTTTTCGTTTGTTGGAAACAATGAAGGTTGGATTGTTGCTAGCACCCCAATGGTCAGGTGACTTTTTCGCTTCCAGGCCTTGTTATCTCGTAGGCCTCGTGTAATTACGCAATGATGTCATCCTTTTGAAGCATTGTAACTGGCAGGACTTTGATCAGCAGTGGCTGGTGACGTCATATCAAGTGATGCTTGTCATGTGTTGTCGAGATATAGAGTGATTCAGAAAGATAGGTCAAGAATGAAATACCATGTACAGTTTGTAGCGGGGAACAATAATTTTCCTATATTGGGTCCAGAAATGCATCCTTACAGAGATACCGCAACTTGTACGAGATAGGAATGGATATGCATTACCCGGACGGCAATGGTAGGGTCCATGTAAATTAGGATCTAAACATGTAAATTGTCCATGTTCTCTCCTTTAAAAGAGAGGAAACGAAACATGTAACTCCATTGTCGTACAATGGATCGCTTGACTACGGCAGAGCTGGCGGACATGCATTTCGTCTATGGCGAGGCACAGAGTAATGCTACTGAAGCGGAAAGGATTTACCAACAGCGTGTGGAGAAGTCGGTGATTCTCCAGACTTCTTCACCAGAGTTCGCGAGAATCTCGTCCGCATCGATGCTCAGGGTTGGCATTTTGAACACCTACTGTAATGTCATTCCTACCTCGTACAAGTTGCATTATCTCTGTAGGGATGCATTTCCGGACCCATGTTTATATGAAAAATTTTGTTCCCCGCTACAAACTGTACATGGTATTTCATTCTTGACCTACCTTTCTGAATCATCCTGTATATAGCAATGGCGGTGTTAACAAATTCTGAGATGGCTGATTTGCACATTGTGTATGGAATTGCTAATGGAAACGCAGTTTCCTAACATACACGACCCAAGCCACCAAACATTTACAAGTTTAGACCAGCGTTTGAGAGAACTGGGACTTTTATTGTTAGAAGACATTTTTTTAGTATTAACAATGTTTCCATTTTAATCTCGGGGCGCACATTAATACAAAATTGCTTCAATGTAAAAATCTGTATTTACTCAAAACAGCATTAAATTTGGACATGCTTATTAGATATTAGATTCTCTACATATGAAGTTAGTATAATGAATTTTTAAACACTCTGTATATGATGTAATTACTTTTATCATGAAATCCAGAAAAGTCATTTACAATATCTAACAATAAATCTTTTTCAGTCAACTTTGTTATTTAACAATTTTGTTGGGTTTTTTTTGAGTTTTTTTGTAATATGCTAAGGCTTCATGCATCAATATATTTTTTTGGATCATGAACAACTTTTAATATCATCATCATTTCTTCAAAGGGACACATCAAAATGCTTATTTTTGTTGAAGTGATCAGCAAAGGCTGATCTGCCACCATTGTTTATCCATGATCTCCTAAGAATTATTTAAAAGACCTCCTTAAGAATCATATACAGTGAAACCTCTCAATAGCGGACACTTCTGGGAAAAAAAATCTGTCCGTTATTAAGAGGTGTTCGCTTTTTAGGGGGAGATACAATGAAACCTCTCAATAGCGGACACCTCTGCCGGGGAATTAAAAAGTGTCCGTAATTAAGGGGTGTCGGTTAGGTGAGGTTTCACTGTATTACAAGTATTTTCACAAGTGTGGTCCCCATGTGCCCAAGATGAATATTAAACATATTATCTTAGAAAAGCGAAGTAGGAATATGTAAAAATTTTATGCTGTCATCAGTTTACCTTAATCTAACCTTAGTGATGTAATTTAAAGCATTTTTTGTGTGCATTTTAATTGTATTCTTGATTGAAAATCGGTTTTGATTATACGCATTTCTCCTTTCAAGTAAAAGAAATACTCTAGCAAATAAAAATATTATAATAAAGGGAATTGAATTATTTTTCAAACTTTTTTTTTTTTTTGCCTGTCATTTTAAAATAATGATTGTTCTTATGGATTACTTAGAAATACCTAAAATCCATTATAATTAAGTTAGATGATAAGGCATCTTTAAAATACATAAGCCAATTTAATTTTAGATTTTCTACAATTCTGTAGGCATGGAATTAGTAGGACCAAGTAAACGCCTGATAGCTGGAGTTGCCTGTCAGTTTTTCTTTGCAACCGGATATTTATTAACAGCAGTATTAGCTTATTTTATTCGAGAATGGCATTTGCTGCAAATTGTTATTTCTCTTCCAGGATTATGCTTTATGGCTTATTGGTGGTAAGAAATCTCTTGCAATAGAGATCAAGAGAGTACATGCTAAATCAATAAAAACTATATAGTGTTCTTTGCACTCTCATGTAGGTTAGTACCAGAATCAGCAAGATGGCTTTTGGCAAAACAACAAATAGATAATGCAAAATTACTCCTTCAGAAAGTAGCCAAAACAAATGGAACTATACTTCCAGAAGAGATCAGTGAGGTTTGTTGAATGAGTATTGTATGTGCAGATCATTTTAATTAGCTTAAGTTTACTACATGTATTGTGGTATCATTCCAGCTTCATCATGATGAATCAGAAAAAGAAGAGAGCAACCCTTTACTTCTATTTAAATTTCGTAACTTACGAAGAAGATCTTTAATAATATTCTTTAGCTGGTAAGAATATAATTTTTTTTTTTCCCTCAATAAATGAAGATGGTTGGGAAGAAAGAATATTTTGTTTATTTCATTAAAGAAAGCCAAATAAAATATGTACTGTGAATTTATTCTTTTTCTTGTTTATTGCTGTAGAAAAATGTTGTTTTTGTGAGATTGCAGATGTTAAATTTCAGTGTTGGCCCAAGAAAATTTTAATGTTTTCTTCCCCACTCCCTTGCTTGCTTGATTTTATAGGTTTGTAAATAGCGGTGTATATTATGGTCTTGTATTAAATTCCTCTAATTTGGGTGGTGATGATTACGTGAACTTCGTCATTGCTGCCTTTTTAGAATATCCAGCATACACTTATTGTATCCTATGTCTCAACAAACATGGCCGCAGAATTCCACTCTGCGTAACTATGGTCATTGCCGGAATTGCTCTTACACTAACAAGTTTTGTACCTGCAGGTGATTTTATATTTTATTTATAAAAATAAAATATCATATTTCCCCGAATACGGTATATGATGACCCTCCATAAATAATAATCAAACTATAAATAAAGGAGAACATGTGAGTTCCTCACGCAAAACAATTTGAATGTGCGAGGTTTGCAACAATATTAATTGAATTTAAACTAATTACCGTGCAAACTGGCGAGGATAATATCTTGTAATGTAATAAAAATAAAAAATAAATTAATTTTTTGGGGTGAAAAAATTTATTAAATATTAATAAAAGTATTATTCATATAAAAAATTTATTGGCCTTCACTGCTGAATTCATTCGAATTCTTGAATTAAAAAGCTGAAACCTAGAAGCTTTACACATTTAATTAACAATCTATCTATCATGTCTGATGCTACTAAGAATGATAGATCAGATGACAATAAATATGGGAATCAATGCAATTGTATTAAATTGTGCTTGGAAATAATTGTTTTATATCCAGTGTTTCCTAAATCTGGATATTAATTTTTAAAATTCTATTTCTGTCTCAAAATGTTGTCTTACATTCAGGGCAATATGGTATACAAAATATCTGCACCTATAAATGCCATTTTTTATTTTTGAAAATTAAAAAATGATCTTTAAATTTCAGATCACAATTGGTTGATTATAACTTTTGCCATGATAGGCAAACTTGGCATTACCACTTCCTATGCCATAATTTACATCTTTTCTACAGAGCTCTTTCCAACAGTCATTAGAAACATAGGATTAGGTATGAGTTCAACTTTTGCTAGACTTGGTGGAGTCTTGGCACCATTTATTATACTTCTGGTAAGAAATTTATTTATATATAAGAATTTTGCTAAAGTAATCAAAATTCAAATTATATGCATTAAAGAAGAGAAAACATCTTTCATATAAAATCTCAGTGGTATCCAAATCTAAAAGTTCTTTATTTTTTTTTATTTTTATTTTTTTTTCTTTATTCAACTAAAAAGATGAATGAAAAAATTCAACTAATTCAATTCAACCTAATTGGTGCTATATGATATATAGCGGAAGACCATCCTGCCAAATTTTGCCATGCACTGTGTCAGATCATATACTAGATCACTAAAGTGGTGGACTTAACAACTCAGTGATAAATCAGTTGCCTTGTTCGGTTCAGGCGACATCCTTAAAGCGATGATCATGTAATGAGAAGTTAACATTTTTAATTAAAATACATCATTTCGCATTTATTTTATATAGTTTCAAAAGAAATTTCGCTTTGAAACTTGTATAGCCATCAAGTTCAAAAAATATTTTAAGCTCCGTGAAACCACATTGCATTTATGAATTCCCGTAGCCATAATGCGCTTTTATTTAGAAATTTAATTATGCATTCTTGCTTCTTTCATGTCAGTGGTTAACTAACATGAGGATACAACCATACAATAGGGATCATTTGGTGAAAAGCTAGTTAAACAAAATTTCTTCTAATTTCGCTATTAAGCCTGGACTCCATAGAACAGTTGTTGTGCTCCTTCACATGATCTACCTAGATAATACCATATGATTTGTAGGTCTGACAATAATCTCCTTATCTGCAGGGTCCTGTTGCTTTTGATCTACTTGAGAATAAGCCTTCAGATTCCCACCTGTCTTATACTTCTTGTTGTCATCTCCTGCTATACATGCATCATACACTTAGTATTCTGTAACCTTTAATGTTTAATTCTATAACCAAATGCCCTTATCGCTGCCTGTCTTTCTCCTTCATAGCAAGGTTAACTTGTCCTAATCAGATAAACTGTTTGTCATCTTTGTCAAACTGAGAGGTGAAAGTGCTTGGCCATTTTTATTGAGTATTTGTTCACCTTGGCGGCATGATGCCTCAAATATGAGGCACTCCTGCCGCGCATCTTGATGCTCATCATTAGCCATTAATTCTGTAATTTACTATGCATACTTGGCCATGTTTTTGCCAACTCAAACAGTGAATCAGGTCACCCATAGATGGTACTCATCAACACCGGTTTTCATGATTTTCTCCCACATGAATTTCTTAATAAATAGGTTCTAAAAATCTTAAGTAGAACTGATACATTAATAAATTAAAAGCATGACATACTGGACTAGCTGATATCATGGGATAATTAGGGAATATTATTCTGAATAGACACAGAATGAAAGCATTTAATATTGTGTAAAATTCATTATCATTTTTCCTATTCAACCAGAAATCTCTCGCCCATCATCTTGGCATGGAGAGATTTAAACAAATTGATGAGAGTCCAACATCACTGAAAAAGCATCCATCGCCCAGTAGTAGAAAAACCGCAGTATCTTGGAGATCAACTTCTTTATACGCTATATTTTCTAAAATGATTTCACAAATCACATATCACATTAATCTATGTACATAATCATTGAAAAGCTGCCCAAAAGTTGTGATGCTGAAAAGTTCTTTTAAAAAGGCTGAATTCAAAACTGCCTTTATTGATGTAAATGTGAACCATTTTAAATTTGTAATGGTGGCGCGAAGTCCTCCAAAATTCCACGGACCCATGGAAAAGACTGCTTTGCTTTTTCAAGTTAATTTGAAGACTTAAAAAACTCACACATGTATGCTTATGCATATGTAAGCCTATCTTCCATTAAATATCATGCTTTTTACTTTAAAATAAATAAATAAAAAATAATTACTTTGTTTACATGTTGATTTGAAATGTGTAAGATTATTATCATTTACGCAGATTACTAGACATAATTAAATTAACTCAAATTATAAATTTTGATTGCTTCAGAAACTGATGTTTGAGTATATCTATGGTTTTCTCTAGAAAAATAAAAATACCTTATTATTGCAGGCTGATCACTGGAAGCCACTACCTCTTATGATATTTGGAGGCATTTCTTTTGCTTCCGGTATTTTGTCACTGTATCTACCTGAAACTAAAAACAGTCATTTGCCCGATACCCTTGAAGAGGCAGAAGAGTTTGCAAGTGGATGCCCAGTTAGATAACCTATGGTTAAGTGAGTTAGTTCTGGTGCATGTTGTTTGCTGTATTATTATTCAAACAATATTGTTCTCAACAAAGTCTTGTTTAAAATCAAAGTACAAAGTTAAATTTATTAAAATGTTTTTTAAAATATATATATATATATATCTGTATATTTATAAGAATGGTTTTCGGTTAAATTTTTATATTCTATAAAAATTAATTTTTCAATGTATTTTAATTTTTTTAAAGAAATTATTTATTAATTTATTTTTAAGCATCTGTGTAGGATATAAGTGATCTAGAAATTATGATACATGTAATTTTTGTTGTTTATTTTGAATTATTTTTAATGTAAATAGATCGTCTATTTGTTTTCTTTTTTCACAAACTATTTATTGTTGTAAAACAACTCTAGATTAACAGATTAATATATAATTTCTGATTTTAAAAAAGAACAATGCAAGACTTTTTCAGATTAGTTTTTGCTCTTTGTTAAATATTTTGTTGAATTTATATTATTTAAAACCAGTGAAAATGTCCTCAGTCTCTTGTGTCAATACATTAAAAAATAAGCTGTATTTGATTAGATTACCTGTATATTTTGATGTCAATGAGGGGAGACTTTTGGCATGATTGCATTTATGCCCCTTTACAGGAAGTATGCAAATTGGATGTTTTTCAAGATAGTATCGTTTCTTGAAGATCTGTAAAAATTCCCGTGCCTAAAAAGATATGCACCTTTTTCCAAACCCATTGAATTTTCAAAATTAAAAGATATGAACATTGTGGTTTTCATCATAGTCAATGTTTCAATGGTACATGTGGATGAAGTAACACTGAAACATGCCTCTATCCTGGGTTGGCACTTGAATTTTTTTTGCTGTCTCTCAAGAGTGAAATCTTAAAAAGTGATGGTTAATTTATATGAATTTTTTTGTTGATCTCTTAATTAAAATTAAATGAATAATACAGATAATACCTTTATCGCTTATTCCAAATAAAAAAATTGAAAAAATTCTTGGAAAATTGCAGCCCAATTTCAAAGTGCTGCCTGAAACAATTGCTTCACCCCTTGAAACAACCATTTGTCGTAGTTTTCAGAATATAATATGCAACCATGCATAAAATAAGGTTATTTTTTTATTGTTTTGTTAGTGCATTGTAAACAAACAAAAAAAATTATATTACAAAAAAAAAATAAGTAAACAAAAAAAAAAAAAAAAAGAAACTGAGAAAAAAACCAACAGTCTATTTATATACATGTACTGTATCTTGTATAGGCTGTTTAATCTACTGTAATATAAAATATCATACGCTAATTTTGTTTGAAGTTCTTCCGATTGAATTCTAGATTTGTTTTCTAGATTTGCACTTTCGCATTCACTTTTGGCGACAGAAAAGAGGACAGGAAATTGAGAAAAAAACAATGAATTAATATGCTGCATCTTGTATAAACTGCATAATGCATTGAACTGCATCAGCTTTCTTAATGAAATATTCTTGGACGATTTGGAAAGATTAACATAGTGAGTGTTGAAAAGCTTTAATGATCACCGATTTTTTTAGGTGAATGGTTGTCGCCATCTTGTTTTCGAGAATTCACTTTTGCAATAGTATCTTGTGATGGGGAAATTGAGAAGAAAAATAGTGAATTAAAACACTGCATAAGGTATTATTGCATAGACTGTATAATGTTCTGTAAAGTACCAGTATATTACATATACACTAGCTTCGTTTGAAGTCAGCCCGGCCTCTGCATGAAACTTGTCATAATAAAATACAGATTATTATATGCAATTTTTTATAATAAGCACTGATGATATTTTTACTCATTTTGCATAGTACTCATATTATATTCTGAAAATTATGGTAAATATTGTGTGTAAACTGACAAAAATAAATAAAAATTTATTTATGCACAAAATGTAATTAGTCACTCGTCCTATGTACTTCTGGTTAAGGGGTATAGTTAAATCATCCCATGACTTAAAAAAACAAGAAATTAAACTTTTGGAATAACAAATAAGTAATGGTTATTCAAAATTAGATTTCCATACAGTATTTGATGAGTTATCAGCAAGGAGTTGATATTCAATCTACCATCAATATTTTTGGAATCATAATTTGTATAAATGTAGTTTAGTAAATCGTTTGATAGAAAGCAAGGTATCTACAACATGGTTAAAAACAAGATTGTAGCAGTCCATATTGGGTACCTTTTTACATTTTGTTTTTAATCCCATCAATTATTTCTGCATTGTCACTTACTGATGCAGGTTTTAAATTTAACACTGATGCTGGGGTTCTTGATTTGCCTGTATAATTTAATGACATTCCAAACTCATAAGCGTTAATTTATTGAGAACTTTCTTTCATGCCATGATCAATAATTCAATAGTCTTTACAGATACCTTATATATACTCGAGTATAAGCCAACCCACAATTTTTTAGCAGCAAAAAGTGGGGAAAAAATAGCATAAGCATAAGCCGTGGCAAAAAAAAAAAAAATTTTTAAACACTTTAGAGAAAAAAAAATTATTATACAACACAACTGTTACAAGCAGCTTTTGTAGCATCATACAAGACTAAATTTATGGTAACAAATTAATTGTGTGGGAAAACCAGCAGACAGCTTCTTCTTCATCTGACTCTTCAATGAAATACTTCATTTACAGTTTTCAGGGCTTATATAACACTTGCATTTCTATTATCCCAGCTTTGTACTTTCGCTGGTTTTATTATTGGATTATCATCTGTTGATTATTATATTCAGTTTTTCATAATATACAGTTATGATTGTTTTTTTGAACACTTAATTTTGTTTAAAAGTGCAGAATGATAAATTGTCGGCAGCTATATCAATATTGCCACCACAGAAGTGGTGCGGAAACCGGATTCAGCCCACAGCCTTTTAAGGACTTCTCATTATGCTCAGAAGAGTGGATAATTTTATCTTATCAGGAATGAGCATGAAATTTATTTACACAGTGAAGAGTTAATAGATGAATTTTAGAAGTAATAATAATAATAATAATAATAATTAATTGTAACAACGACAGGGAAAGCCCCTTCGGAATTGTCCGGAGGGAGACGCCCTGTGTTGCCCCCAACAGACCGAGGCCCAAAATAGGGTTAATGAGGAAGACATATAACAAGAAAATAATGAGGAAAAAAAAAGTAAAAAATAATAATAATAATAATAATAATAATAATAATAATAAATTATTTAGTTTTCTTTAAACTCTGTTTATAAGAAACCCTCTGCTTCTAAGAGCTTTCGTCAACTCTGGCTCTGCATAAGCTGAATGGGGTCATTTTTTTGGGCGGGGGGGGGCAGAATCTTGGCTTAAACACGAGTATATATGGCAATTTATTTTAATGTTATGGTTATTTATATATAATATTGTTTAATTTTTAATTTAACGCTTTATTGTCTTTGTTCTTTTTTTTTCCTGCTGAATTTCTTTCTATTTTAGGTTATCTTTCATACCTTTACCAAAACTTAGTTTAAAAAAATATAAAGTCCTCTTTTCTTGATCCCAATTCGTTAAGGAATTCTTCAGCTTAAAAATGCCTCTCTAATACACAATACACTCAGGTGTGATCAAGGGCAGATGTTGATAATATATTAACGTTGTATTACGTTATGTAATAAGCAAATACACTTTCAAAATTGTTAATAATTTTTTTATCACTTGAAAATTTTTGTATCAGATTGAAACAAATATTCAAACAATATGGTTAAACCATTATAAAAGAGCTCTCATGCTTATAAACCAGTACTTTTTTAAGCTAATGCACCTTATTATATTAATCCTAAATTATAGGGCAGCAAAATTGCTGAATTATTTTACAGATAGTAATGTATATAGAGCAGATGAATTTGAAAGTGCCTAATTTTTTAGTTTTCTCTTTTGAAAGGATTTATGACACCATCTTTAAATAAAGATATGAGAAATTAAAAAAAAAGTATTACATTAAAGTTCTATCAAGAACAGATGAAGATTCTAACAGATCCTTCCCTTCATCTGTTCTTGGTTCTATTTTTGCCGATGTTTTGACTAAATTACTTCATTAGCAGCCACTATGAATGCTTTATGATAGATATGACATAACTTTGATAACAAAGCATTTTAGACTTTTTAAAGAGGATTTAAAGCATTTTCTTGATCTTTGCATTACATTTTTTTTTTGACGAGACTGAAATCGTCTCCAGATACCAGAAATGTTGCTTTTTCATGGTCACTATACAATAATTGCTTAGAGAAAGGAGTATAATATTATTAATCCTAAAAATCTATACTCTACATATCTTTAATGTTGCGAGGTGGGATAATAGATTAGATAAATTTAGAAACCATGAAATGTCATGTCTTCTTGGAACTTTATGAATGGCTGTGCTGCTGTGCTAGTTTTACAGCGAGTGCCTGACTATTTCTAACAAAATAATTTATTATATTGCACAACATGTTCTAAAAAGACCAATTTACAGAAATACGTTATCCCAAAACAACGTAATGAAATTATCGTATTTTCTCGAATCTTAAAGCACAGCAGAAATTTGGAAGCATAAATTTGCATTTTTTGATTTTCTCAAAGCTAAGGCGCAGCAGCATTCTGGAATCGCAAGTTTAGCACCATAGCATATAATAACTATGTTATGTGTTTTACAAGTATTCTTTTATACAGAATCATCATCATAAGAACGATCACTGCTAATAGGTTCTGTTTCAGTGTGCTATATCATATGATCTTCCTGTCCATCAAGGCTGTTGCTGATGCCAAATGTTTTGAATGATCTGATGATAATTGATGAAAGCAGATCTTTCCATGCCAGATTAATCCAAGTGAACAAGATGGTCTTTTGATTTTTCCTCCAGCTATAAGGCTATGATTGTTGTTGATAAGCCAATCTATATAAATCTTCCTCACTCTATCCTTAAATGGTTTGTAGATACAGACATCCAATAGCTGAAGCTGTAGCGTCAATTCTCCCGGAATCACTACTATGTCGCCTCAGTTTTCATTAACTTTTTTTTTTTTTTGACAGCATCGATCAAAAGTCCACGAAAAGACTCAAGCGCTAACAAGTTCCGAAAATTGTGCTAATGGTCAATTGAAGTCAGTTTTTCATTGATAGGCTAAGGGGAAAAATAAAGGGTCATTTTTTGAGGAAAAAGTGCACCTTAGACTCGAGAAAATACGGTCTTTACTTCCATAAGGTTGTGATTTTATTTATTTTTTTCCTTCCATTAATTCAACAGAAAATAAAGATTGTTTTCCCACAAGGATCATAAAAATATCTGTAGTTTTATCTTTTAGGTCGGGATTGTAATTATTTTTAAATACAGTCTTGATGCTTTTCTTCATAGTGCTCAAATTATGTTGTGAATGAAAAGGCAACAGTTTATTAAATGAAAAGCAGATGTTAAATTTAACTGGTAATAAAATAAAAATATTTAATACAATATTTTTTGGATATTAGATGGAAGTTCTAAATAGGAGAATCAAAATTCTAGAGATTATTCAGAAATTTATCAAGTTCATTTGGTGAAATAGGTTTTCAGATATTTTGATTCAAAGAAAGTAGCACAACTCTTTTAATGTGAATATAATACATAGCGAACTAAAAGTAAGTGACAGTGTAATGCAAACCTGTTCAAATGCTTATGTGCTTTTGGTTCACCCTGTATAATAGAGACCTCGGAACAATTATTTTTGCAATTCGATATGTATTCAAACAGTTATGCTAGGTTGTTTAAGCCAGAATGGAGATGGCCCTTGATAAATTGTGCACTCTCTCTTTCATCTACTCTTTCTAATATATATAATGTTTTATGTTATTAATATTTCTCATCAGAAATAAACAAATAAATAAACACCTGAAGCCACAGAAGAACAAGAAAATTTCATTTTATTTCAAGAATGTAAATATCATAAAAAATAAAGTATATTTTATAATAAAATGAACCCTTTTTATTGGTAAAAATATTTTTATAAATGAATTTGAATAAAAGTAATTAATTTATTTGAAAGTTTGGAATATTTTTCTTCATTTTTTCATACCTTGATATTTTAATACAGATATATATAATGATTATTGATTTTTTTTTCATATATTTAAAGGAGGGGATAAATACAAATAATCATTCCTGAAGAAGTTAGAGGTTATATACATTGCCATTGGGTGTCCATATTTTTTTGACTGCTTGATCTGAATCTACATTTGGTTTTAGATGACCAACAGTGTTAATACAAATCCACCATTTAATGAATCCTTACATTCTGTTGGAGAGTACCATAAGCAGTTTTGTTAGCAAAAAATGAAGGGAGGAATTTTCCAAAACTAACAGTTTCATTAAAAAAAAAAATAATTAAAGTGAATTTATAAAAGATGATTTAAGTTGCCCAATGATTCTTTAATGACGTGTTTTCTTGTTAAAAAAAAAAAAAAAAAATTTTGATTATGGAGCACTTTAACATTACTTCGTATAATGTTCAGAAAATTGAAAAAAATCCATGATTTTCTAAGGTTTGCTTTAATTGTTTGTATACAAATTGAACTCTTATGGGATTCTCCTAAATATGTCATCTAGTGGTATATGTAACAAACTGTTAAACATAAAATAGAAAATAGGCAAGTACAATAAACCCACTAATATATTTAAACAATAGGCAATAACTATTTCTCACAGTAAATACAGACTGTATTATATGCTGACGAAGACTGGAGAGCAATTGAATTTTTTTTTTCACCATCTTTTTTTTTTTTTTTTATACTGTATCTAAATAATTGCCCACAGTCATAAGGTAATTGATTCTTCTCCTCTTTTAAATACTTACTCTTTGGCAGTAAACAAGTTCCTGATATTTGATCCATACATATACCTCGTGAATTTCCATGGAATTTCCATTTCAGACATGAAATGTTTGCTAGATGATTGGTGATCATATTACAAGAGCTAATAAATTCAGGGAGTTAGAAGTTTATCAAATAGACAGCCAATAAAGCATTAATTAGTCTCCATTTTTATCTTTTAGCCATGGTGAATATAGAGTCTCTTTCCTGTTTTTAAAATGTAAATGGAGATTGAAAACTAGAACATCATAAACTTTCACCTGTTAATGAGCCATTGAACTCCTAGTGCTCAGTTTAGGTGTTCAATTAGGTCTTAATCAAATGCTGTGTCAAACTGTTTATAACTGGACACAGGCAGTGAATTATTAATGATTGGTAAAATTTAATATTTTCTGTGTTAGTAGAGAGGTTAATTGAGAAAATTTAATATTTTGTGTGTTAGTAGAGAAGATAATTGGGAAAATTTAAAATATTCTGTCAAAAGTAGGGGTTCTTGGATATTAGTCCTGGAACGAGATACATTCTATCTTATGTTAGTCAGAAGCAGAAATACGAACATGCTTTCGGTCCTGCAATATGGAAAAGCATAGAAACGGTACGAATGCGATCTTTCAATTCATGCACATCTTTGAGGGAGTGGTTGTTTGTACAATTTCCTCACTTACTCCCAGAGACAGAAATGATGGGGCATGATATCTAGTAACCTGGGGAGGGATAGAAGATATTCATTTGCTGGTAATGTTCATAAGCACACATTATGTGGAGATTCCCTCCCCCCCCCCCCCTCCTTATTTAATAATGTGGAGATCCTAATGGATGTGGAGATACTCCCAGTACACTGGCAGTGCTTATAGTAATTCACAGCAGTTTATCAAGCAATCGCTCCCCAAAACATTCATGATTACTACTTTAAGCACTTGTTGTAATTGTAGGAGTCCAAGATTTCTTATGTTCGTTCCTTGAAGTCTGTATAAATTTTCAACCGATTTTCCTATTGTTGAAGCGTTTATACATTTTTGCTCCCTCTGTAAATTATTTGATTACAGAGAAAGAGGATTGCTAACCTACCAAGAAGATCATGGGGCAAGTGCTAATCAATTTTCAAAAGATTAGCTTGTAAACTACATTGATAAGATAACATAGGTAATGTCACAAGAAAGATGCATGTGTTTATAGACTAGAAACTGAATCCTAAGCCATTCTTATCCTTTGTAGAATGATCAGCCAAGAGCATATACAAAGCCTTCTACCAAATTCTGCCAAAGCATTGAAATGTCGGCTTTGACGACCTTCTCAGCTCAACTCGTTAATTCCATTTTATATCTCCCTCCCCAATTCTATGCACACACACATAATGATAAATAAGACTAGAGCATTCTGTCAGAAAGAACAGAAGTAGGGATATATGAATAGCAGTATATCCACTTTCAACTCTGCTCAATACAGTTGAGGGCACAAGGGAACCATTGCATTACTCCAGCTCTCTGGTGATGGCTATACCATTAACTATGTTAACTGCACTTTTGTCAAGCCCTTTATTAATTTCAGAAGGCACTACTGTTTTCAAGTATGCCTTTTATATAACAAATTACATTATCTGATGAAAACGTCCATAACACCTCTTCTAAGTAGTGAACGAGTCTAATAGGCACAAAAGGATGCATGTCATCTCAACTTCCTAGACATCCAATTTTGGTATGACCACACTACTTTTAGCATGGCATTATAAGATGCCATTGCTTCACCATCGGGGAAATTTTTGTTTGGCTTCAGCAGTCACTATTGATTATATCATCATAAAGTGGAATGCTTAGAAACCAAAACAAAATCAAACTAAGTTGGGAGTGCCCACTGTGAAGTGGGAATAAACAAAACATCCTTTAGTTACCAGCTCTTGAATACTGAATTCTGAAATGCACATCAAAATCTGTGTGACTGTGAACAAGCAGCTGCAGACAAGCTTAACATCAAAACATCAATTGTGGGTTGGAGTAACACTAAAACAGTGGAAATGGATTCAGAGTTTGAATTTGGTGGATGGCAATTGAAGTTCGAATGTGATATGCCTTTGGGAGGTTTGGTGGGGAGGCATTGTAATCTTGCATTGACTTTTTATTGTTCATGCTCCCCAAGTTCCAAGAAACAGGGGCTGTTATTTGAGATGTATCGACATATCAGCAATTTAATGTTTCCATCATTTATGACACTAGTTCAGTGAAGGCTCATATCAGTATTAATATAGGCATTAGTTTGAGGAAATGAGTAAGGAACAGCTTGCATAAGGCTTAATTCAATAACAATGAATACTTTGGGATAAGTTGAACCAATAAGGATGTCAGCACTGCCACTGACAAATGATTTTATAAAGGATGGAATATAAATCCCACAGAGGTAATCTATCATAAGCATTTTCAGAGGAACACGGCAGCAGAGGGCGAACTGCCGTCCGTAATTATATTATTCCTCTTAGAAGGTCAACATGCTTTTGTTCGAATAGTGTATGTTCAGTCCTTATCAAAAGTATTCATTTTCTGATTAATATTTCACTGGCATTCAGTCTCCAAATACAGTATTGGACGTCACCAAATGTTGAATGAATTAAAACGCCTAAAGAGGATTGCTGGCTTCCCCCCTCCTTCCAGATCGAATTTTAGACTGTGTTGTGTATGTGGAGGCAGTGGCATAGCTACTAAATGATCCTGGACTGAGGACTGTTTCTATGGAATAATAAAAAATGAGAAGTTTTTTTTTAATTATATGAGAAAAATAGTCATCCATATTCAGGTTTATTCAGGTTTTCGATGTTTGAAAAATTATAAAGAAAATAGTTTTACTACTTTTTAATATTACACCCCATTAAAATTTATTAAAAAAAAAAAAAAAGGTTCCAGATTGCTTCTTACCTAAGGGACCAGAAAAATTAGCTATGCCACTGTATACTATTTGAAGACAGGAGAATGGGCTATATATAATTATTTGCATTATAGGTAACGCCTTAATAAAATTTGAAAATAATTTAATAACAGGCCAGACTCTCCTTCGTTACCAGGCCCCATTACTCATAAAATCCCTGCAGCAATTTAATTTGGCCAAATATTGACAAATGTCTTTGCAAAAATCAGAAATATGCATTGCTCTGGTCTATGGCTTTTCTCCCTGTGAGGCATTAATCTTCCCCATGGCTTATTATGTATGTGGAGTAAAAATGCCAGGCATAAATGCTATTTCTACCACTTTGAGAACTGGCTGATTACAGCTTGCAATTATTAAAATCTGTAGACTCTCCATTCAAGTATAAATACATGCACTAAAGCAAACCTTTTGATTTTGTTAATGGTATGATCAGATTATTTTAAATAATCTAAAAAGTTTTGATAGTTCTACTCTATCTCCAGTATGAAATCTTAGCGCTGATAATGCTTATGCTGTGGTATGAACTTCACAGTGAGTCTTACAAATTTTTATGATCATGTTTGCAAACCATGAAATTTACAAAAATCTACAAATTTTCCTCAGATTTTTCAAATTGTTATGAAATTCCTTTAATAAAACTATACATGATAAATAATTAACATGGATTTCAGCATTTTCATCTGTTCCAGGTCTCTCACTTTGTTCCATTTCATATTTGGATATGTCGTTTCTGTTTTAGAAAATTGTTTTCCCCTGCTCATAAAATAGTGGAATAGCAGCATAAAATCCAGTGCTAAGATGTTTTTGTCTTCCTCTTCATTTCACAGCACTTAGTTCAGCCGTTTCGTCTGCCTTGTGAAACTTCCGATACTGGATAGAGTAATTCTCACGCTATCAATGTAAAAATTAATTTATTTTTATACTAGTATGTTAATCTGCAAAAGAATTAAGGAAACATTTAATAAACATTTAATTTTAAGTCATTTATTAGCATTTAATTGATTTTAGTTCTGTCAATTCTTCTATACTTCTCTTGGTTTTCTCAGAACTGATAGTTGGTGGTGCTGATACTGGTCCACTGGAACTGGACGGTCTGAAAAGTAAAATCATTAATTTATAGAAATTATTATATATTTATTATTTTATAATATATTGCGAATGAAACACTGATATTATTTATGAAATTATATTTTTCACACAAAATTAATTGTGAATAAACTTACGTTAGCATAAGTTCAGTAGCATCTGAAAAATTTTCTGGTAAATCCCTTCTGTGAGTTTCAGGTAGGAAGAGTGTTAGCAAACCTGAAGATAGTGAAAATGCTCCTAGAAGAATCAGCGGTAATGGCCTCCAATAATCGGCCTATGAAAGTGAAAAGAAAACATTCAATGGATAACATGTTTTATTTCAAGAAAAATTCGTCACATAAATAATGAAACTACAACCTCTTACAATTAAGTTCAGTGAATGAGTTCACACAACAAAATGCAAAACAGATAGCCACATTTACTTTATTGTCCTTCGAAATAATCACCCTGGAAGGCAACACACTTTTGGGATCGGGTGTATAAGTCCTGGAAGCTCCTTAGGGATGGCTTTAAGTTCACGTGTCACATTTGCTTGAATGTCTGGAATGTCTGCAAATCTGTGTCCCTTTAAGGCCCGTTTCAGGCGTGGGAACAAGAAAAAGTCTGCCGGTGCCAAGTCTTGTGAATAAGGTGGATGAGCTATGGATATGACCCCTTTGTTGGCCAGAAACTGTTGCACGATTACGGCAGTGTTCCTCTTTGATCCATTATCCACAGTTACGTGCGCACGCTACACCTTCAACTGAAGAAACAAGCATCTGCTAAACCATGGCACGCACAAACGTGACCTGTCTGAACTTGCTTAAACAATGACTGGGCTTGTATTCACATGCACTGTTACTCGCGTAAAGCTCGCACAGATTAGGGTGTGACGTCATTCACCGAACTTAATTGTCAGAGGTTGTATTTATAATTTAAAAGCCCAATTAAAATATCAGCAGCCAATCTTTGATTTTCATAATTAAAATACACTGACCCAATGGAACTAATGTTATTGAAAAGGAAATATTGGCAGTAATTATAAGCTTGTTTGCCTTTATTTCTGAGGAGCATCAGGCATGTGTTCACTTAAAATACCACTTTCAGTTGACACACTTGGTCCAAAAATAGATCTACAATTTTGATATAAGTACTGCATACAAAATTTCATACATGTAACTCGTTGCATTTTTGAGTTATCGTGTTCACACACATTTCAAAGTCTAATATCCTGACAATTGCATTACGGAAAAGTAAAAATACTGCTTGAGGAATTTTTAAATCCAATTGAGGAGGCATTCAGCAAGCTCAAATTGTTTTTAAAAAATGGGAGATTAAAATGGGGTAATAAAAAGTGGGGGGAGGGAGGGGGTATCATTTGTATCCCCAAATTTCGAACCCACTCTTCTACTTGTGAACTCTTGTCTTTCACTATTGTCCCCCGTCCCCCATCCCCCACCCAATCCTTCCATTTCTATTCCATTTTAAATTCCCAATATTTATCCCCAACATTTGAGGAAATTGGCCTCTTAAAATGGAGTAAAAAGTGAGGATTAAAAAATGGGATAATATCCCTCCCCCCATTTTTTATCCACTTTTTTAAAAGCAGTGACATGTATTGGGAGTTAAAAGTCAAGGATAAGTAAGGTCTAAAGGTGAGGATAAAAAAAAAAATGGGAATAAGGAGAAAGGTTCTACTTTGCTACAGTAAGAATTTATTACAGAGGTGTGTAATAAATCCTCACTGTTGCAAAGTAGCATCCAACTTATTTGAGTGGGAAAAAAAATGGAATAAAAACATCCCCCACGTCCAGTTTTTATCCTTTTTACCTACTTTTTTTTAACCCCTCCTTTTAATCTCCCATTTTTAACAATTTTAACTTGCGGAATGCCTCCTCAATTGGTCTAATAACTTAGCAAGTTGTATTTTTATTTGGCAAGCATATTTTTTATTTTGCAACCTATAATTTTAATTCTTCAAACTGCATTATTTTTTTTGGAAAATGCTTTTTAACATTAGCAAAAAGCTGTAAGACATGATGATGACCCTCTATCGTAAGCGAAGAAAATGTACCATACGAATCAAATTTTTTTATTTATAGAAGAATTTGATATGGGGCCTTATACAGGGTGACCCAAACTTATCCAGCATACTTGTTTAGGAACATTCTATGGTTCAAATGGAACAAAAAATGTCCTATAAACATTACATCTAGTTTCGATCATGTGTGAGATATCGACGTTTGTCTATTTTCTTTTGTTTAGAGTCTTTTCCTAGAAAAAACGTAGGTTTACCTATTTATTCTTAAATGTACTCTTCCTATTTTGCATATGGCAAACAGGAAGAGGAATCGTCGTACTTGTAACATATGTGAAAGTTATTTTATTGACTTGGCGGTTGATTTGAGCAGTTGCCCATATTGTGCAACGCAACGTCGAAGTTCATTATGCAGGTTGTATCATTCTTCTTGTACTTTCTTCTTATTTTTATTCCTAGTATCATTTTAGTTTTGTTTTGTAGTTCAATGATGTTCTGCAGGATGCAGAATAAAAGTGATCTGCACTCTCAAGTATTTTATTTATTTGCTTTAATAACTCTACAAAAAAATAGACAAACGTCGATATCTCACACACGATCGAAACTAGATGTAATGTTTATAGGACATTTTTTCTTCCATTTGAACCAAACAATGTTCCTAAACAATTATGCTGGATCAGTTTGGATCACCCTGTAGATCTTGGACTAAGATCCATTTTATAAGGGATTTAAAGCCACAACATAGAAACAAATGCTGTTTAAATTCTTTTCTTGACATTCTTCTCTTTTCCATAATTGGAGAGGGACTTGAGTGCATCAGTAATGCTAAGAACTAGGTTGTAGCTGACACAAGCCTCCATTATGACCAAATCGCGTTTTCGAATGAAAAGGGGCTCCTGGCAGTTAAGAGAAGGCCTTGCCAAATCAAGTTGAAATAGACTAGAAATAAGTAAGGAAGGTTTAAAATCTCAACAAATCAAGTTTAATTGCAATAAAAAAAAACTAATACAAAATTTAAAAAAAGAAAAAAAATCGAAATCTAAAATAACAATTTTAACGTCTCCTAAATTCACGAATTAGTTGCTAATTACTCCCTTTCTAGTAACATAAGCTCGCTGGTGAAACACCACTCAATTTTAGCAGTACTGTCAATATTACTATAATCTGCTTGAGAAGATGAACTGTCTGTTTCTTTTTCTTGAAAGGAAAAAAAAAAACTTTTCCCGTGTCTTACTTAATACACAGTCTAATTTGATGTTTAGGTATAACAGCAAAATATTCCTAGTACAAAACCATTTCCAGCAACCTTGTATATATCAAAATTTTCAATTTGCTACTGTAAGTTCCTGTATATGCATTACCATCAAGAAAAAGAATGCAACAATTTATTTATACGATTCTCTGCAACTTTTGTTACAGAAGCCAAATCTTCTTGAATATGACGTCGCAGTTTAAGCCTTCATCCTTCCTGTCGATAATTTATATCAATTTAAAAAATAAAATTTTTCTCAACTTTTTCTTACATTCAAATTGATATACAGGGTGTCTCAGAATTCATTGTACAAACTTCTAGGGAAGTTAGTATGGGTGATTCTAAGCAAAAAAGTTCATATGAACATGGGTCCGAATTTGAACGATAACTGAGATATGAACAGAAATAAAAATGCCGCCACCAAGATCAACAAGTTAATAACTCAGGTTCTGTAAAGCCTAGATTAATAAAATTTGGGGGAATAACAGGGTACATAAGACTGTGTATACCGTTAAAATTTGATCGAATTCCAACAAGAAGTTTCCGAGTTACTCATTCAACATCATAACACGTGCTCACTTGTGAGTGCTAACTAGCACTTGTTACAATTTTGACTGTGTAACTCGGAAACTTCTCGTTGGAATTCAATCAAATTTTAACGGTATACACAGTCTTATGTACCCTGTTATTCCCCCAAATTTCATTAATCTAGGCTTTACATAACCTGAGTTATTAACTTGTTGATCTTGGTGGCGGAATTTTTATTTCTGTTCATATCTCAGTTATCGTTCAAATTCGGACCCATGTTCATATGAACTTTTTTGCTTAGAATCACCCATACTAACCCCCCTAGAAGTTGGTACAATGAATTCCGAGACACCCTGTATTAACAGTGGCGGATCTAGAACTTAAACAAAGGGGGGGAGGGGGTAATCAGGTGGTTGGGCTAATATGTTATAAGTTATTTCAAATAACCACCTCCCCTCCCCAGGGAAATGATGGTCCTGGGGTCTTTCCTGTACTGAAATTTGTAAATGTAACTTTGTAAAAATATTGCAGTACATGTATTAAAAATCCTAACAATTTATCTAACTGGTATAACTTTAGAACCAATGGGGCAGGGGAGGCTATAGCCCCAGTAACCCCCCCCCCCCCAAATCCGTCACTGATATATACGGTAACGTTTTTATACCGTCAAAACAAAAAAACAATCCCATTTATAGCAGCCCTCGAAAGGCGAAATTCCTTTGATTGCTGCTGAAATATAAACATCTCTTAATGCTGTCTTCCGTTTATGGACTACAAGAAAATGTAATCTGCAAACAAAATACTTTCTCGGATACCTTTTGCGTTAAACAAGAAAATCTACACGTTCGGTTGATATTATAACCGTCTGTTTACAAAATGTTCGGCAAGCAGCTTTAAAACTATTTGATATCAGTTCATAAAACAATTTCGAAAAAAGGAGAAAATTAATCTTGCATAAAATATACAGGGTGTCTAAAAAGTCTGGTAACATGGCAGATATCTCAAAGCTGCTAGGTAGGCGAGATCTGATGGGTGTTGTTTTAAGTAATATGGGGGTGGGGTATTCATTGCCGCACTCAAATTTGACTTTGACCCCCAAATTTAAGTTCATCCATTTGCTAATTCGAAAACTATTAAAGATAGAGAAAAATTTCCAATTGCTACCCTGTAGAGCAACACCACATTAGTCTAAAAACAATTTTTAATCACACCTTTCCCCTTGAAAGATTTTGAGAAAATGGGCGAGAAAGAGTCACTCAAGGAAAGAAAATTCCCAACGGTGTGTTTTACTGCAATTCAAATGTGTTAGAAACCTCAGCCAACCTGGCCAGCCCAAGATGACCTTGAGTGACTCTTTCTCGCCCATTTTCTCAAAATCTTTTAAGGGAAGGGTCTGATTAAAAATGTTTTTAGACTAATGTGGTATTGCTTTACAGGGTAGCAATTGGAAATTTTTCTCCATCTTTAATAGTTTTCGAGTTAGCAAATGGATGACCTGAAATTTGGGGGTCAAGGTCAAATTTGAGTGCGGCAATGACCCCCCCCCCCCTATTACTTATAAACCATACTCATCAGATCTCGCCTACCTGGCAACTTTGAGATATTTGCCATGTTACCAGATTTTTTGGACACCCTGTATTTAAGTGCTAAGAATATAAATAACTTTGCCCTAAATTGCATGAACAGATAAAGTTCGTATTAATAAAACAATGAAAATGCTGTGTAGAGAAAATGAAAGCCTAGATCTCAATTTTATTTATTTGATTTTTCAATCTTATCAATAAAGAATTTCAGAACGGTAACGGATGCGCTAGAGATAAAACTACACTTATAATGAATTGTTTTAGCTATTCCTGGATAGGTCAAGTGGCTTATTAATAAATCAAATTTTCAGTTAAATTAAGTGCTGCTTTTGACTTACCAGTAAGACAATAAATGAAGAGGACATGCTGCCCGTCCGCGCAAACGTCGAATTCACCCCGACCGCAATGTTTCGGATTTGCGTTGGATACAGCTCGGCTGCAAAGATGTACATTATAGCATAGGAGATCGTAATGCCCAGCTTTCCAATCATCGAGAAAGTGATAATCAACCATGTCATCTCTGTAGGAAATAAATTTACTAAATTATTATAACTTTTAATAGCGCTACACCTCTCAATCTGAAGTGGAAGAAATTTTAGATTTTATATCTCCAAATATTAGATTGCATACGCTAATATTAAAAATCATCATTATATTAGCTGAGTGATTTATTTCGATCCACAAATATAGCCTACTTGAGCACAATTTTAAGATTCCCGTCAAATTAATAGCTATTTATTAAACACCAAAGTTACACACAAAATAAATTGTAACTCTTGGCAAACGAATTAATCAGAATTTGTAATCTTTATAAACTATGCAAACGTCAGTTGATCAGAAATGAGAAATTAGAAAATTATCAATCTGTTTAAAACTCGCTTTTCTTGCGTGCTTTTGTAGAAATAAGCAATGATAAATAGTTCATTTATGCTTAAGTACAATTCGCAACTTTTTTTTTATCACATTAACTTCCCCTGAGGATGACTTTTATGATTTTTTTTTATTCTGCATTTTTATTATTTCTGTAGAAGATAATCAAAATAGTAACAAACATCTATATTTCGCTCCTACATTATCCTCATTTCATCAACTATCATTAGACTGTAACTGGTGAACTATATTTCCTTTATTTTATTTACTTTGTTTATTTTCATATTATCTTTATAAATGAGAATTTTGTTTGCTAATATAATGTTTTCCTCCTTTTCTGCTTAGTTAGGTTATAATAATTATGAATACATGTACTGAAAATTATTGAATAACAAAGCTCATTTCTTTTTGAATCTGATTTAATTCAAGTATATTATTTCTGTTTTAAAATTAAAAATTTTTGCAATTAATTATTCTCAATTCACTTTACAAAAAATAAATAAATAAATAAATAAATAAATAATAATAATAATAATAATAATAATAATAATAATAATAATAAACATAAATAAAGCGATTAGATTTTTCGTAACATTCCCTCAATGTTACAGGAAGGTCCAAACGAGTCTGTTATATTTTTAGTGTTTGAAATATATTTTTCTTGGCATTGGTACTACCTTCAGTCGAATGCAACCAAATAAGATAACGGGGTTAAAAATCTGTTATAAAAACTCTAATTTCTTTTTAAGTGAAAGTGCAACATAATTCTTTCTCTGGTGGCTTCTAATAAAACGAAATGGAATACACAGAACTCTATAGCAAATATCATTTTACGTAAAATTAAAAAAAAAATCCGGTTTTTATAAGTTGGCAAAAAGAAATGGCACCCGATTACACGTGTTTATTGCATTTTGAAGCTGAATTAACTCTTTAAAAAGTTTAACGTAAATTTATTAAAGAGCATTGATCTATTGAGTTAAGCTTGTTTTTCTTTTTTTTCTTCCACTTTGAGTAAAAATAAATAAATAAATAAAATCATTTTTTAAAAAAAAAATATATATCTGTATTTTAAGAATATAAAATTTCAAAGATAACACTTTTAAAGAGGCAATCACTCACTTCAATTAAAATACATGTAAAACCAAGTGATTGGGAGAAAAATTGACTAAAGGGAACATTATAATTCACGTTTGAAGAGGAATTTTCCGTTAAAAGTTTTCAACAGGAAGCAAACAACTATTTCGTGACCGAAGTTCCACGAAGGAAAATGCAAACGATGGAGCTTTCATTACAGAAAACTGAGATTAAATAATTTTTAAGAACTAAATTTTTTTATATTTATGGTATGACGAAATCGATTATAAACATTTTTTCACCATTCTTAGATCTAAACTTCTGAGAAACTAGCAAAATCTTTTGTTTTGATCTTTTAAAAATACGAAAAAAATAAGACGCTAAAAAATTAATAAATGAATCTGGATTTAATGCTCTATGCATAGTAATGGAAAAATTCCGCGAATGGATTCGAACCTACGACAACGAGTATCATCTACTACAGGCAACGACCGTGACATCTTTTTCTGGTTCGCATCCAGGTCGCGGATTTTATTCTTCCATTTCCCCCCCATTGATATTAAATTAAGGCACTAATTTCTAAGATTCTAAACATTTATTATTTTGGAATTCAAATTTCATTCCACTTTAAATAGGTTTCATTTATTTAAAAATAATTGTAAATCCTTAAGTCCACATTTGCATCATTTTCTGAAGGGAAATCTTTACATTTTATAAACTACCAATTAACTTTAAGAACTAACTCAACGAAGCATCCTGAGTCTTACGAGATGCCACAAACTATCGCTTCTTATTATAAGAGCTTTAGCAAAAAGCTACTTATCCAGGTCGCAGAATTTTTTTCTTCCATTTTTCAATCGAAAAATCATTACCTATGCTTGGGAGCATCTCCAGTTTATAATTATTATTATTTAAAAAGCTACTTATAAGAATGCACGCTCGATCTGTACGTTTATCCGTCCGTCCGTCTGTCGTTTGCTCGATAACTTGAAAGCGGGTTAACTTTCTAAAATTCTGACTACCAATGTCATAGCTCGGCTGTATCGACTTTTCAGGCTTTTTCGTGGACTCATTCAAGTCGATTGCACGTGGTATAATATTGACCATAAAGAATACCAAGATAATGGCATGTCATATAAAAATCAATTCGTCAAGAATGAGTAGATTGTTAGTTTCTGTTTATCTTTTAAGCATTGTTGACATGGGCACACGCACGTGACGATCGCTTTGTTGCAGCTAAAGCTCCTTCTTGGAATGTTACAAGATTTTATTATAGTTTATTTTCTATACTCATAATTAGATGAGGGAAACCTTCGATTGTGTCAAAGCAAGCAATTACTTCTGAGAGTTTACTTTCCAATTATTAATGAATACAAACCCCTTATAAATTTTAAAATTCAAATAAATAAGGAGAAAGGTTCTACTTTCCAACTATATAAACTTATTATAGAGATGCGTTTTGATCTTAGATCATTCTCAGTGAGACTACATTAAGAACTACATAGGTATATACAGGGTGATTATAAAATAAGTTCGCCTACTCAGAGCTCAATCTAATGAACCGATTGTGATGCAAATTGAAATTTAGGCTATTCAGACCAAGGGGGAGAGAATTCCGGAAAGAAAAAAATTAATGCAAATTTTCACCAGCAGTAAAAATGTCGCGACTATGGAATGACAAATGGAGATTTTAAAACTAGTTTTATTGTTTTAAACAAGCAGGCAAGGTTTTTGTTTGATTATAGCATATGTTCAATATGTCCGCCCCCTGCGTCAATGACATGTTGCAAGCGTAGCACAGCATGATCAACTGTTGCATGAAGCGTTTTCCCAGAGTCAAAAATCGCACGGATTCAAATCCGTAGAACGTGGAGGCCACGCATTTGGAAAACTTCTAGAGATCAAACGATCATCTCCAAAGTTGGCACGAAGCAGTTACGTTTTGTTGCTAAACACGTAATAGTAGCTGACAGTTTTGTTACGTTGTGCGATCGTTAAAATGCATTGTTATGCTTGAGCTGTAGCCAAATTCATTCAAGAGAGGGGGCAAAAAACGACTTTTCAGTAAATACAGCAATCCAATTGTTGGACTAAAACAATGGAATTCAATGCCTGTACACAGAACAGGGGATTGAAAGACTATGGTATAACCTTTCTCTTTAATTATATTTGTGCAATATGGACCCAATTTACTCGTGTGAATTTAAAATTCATCTATTAATAATTTTTTTAAAATCTAATTTAAAAAATATGAACTTAATTTCTTTTTCTTAGGAAAAAAATAAAAAATGTAACAGAAATCGCATTTCGGAGTTCCCTTGTGTCGGGTTTCGCTTCATAAATTTAGACTGAAGAATATGCAGGTATGTGATGTCCAGATAACATCCCCTATCAATCATATGCAGAATCTGCATATCGATTTAAAATTTATTCTGAAAATGCCCTGCCCTATCAAAAGTCATGGAACAACCCTCATTTGCATGAAAATGGGACATTCCTTTGCAATTTCACTGTTGGCATTCTTCCCAGCACTACATAACAGAGAGTGTGCTATTATGAGATGATGTTTGCGTGAATGCTGTAAGAATGTCTCAAAGAAAAGAGCTTTCAGACTTCCAAAGAGGTGCAATTGTTGGGTGCCATCTCGCAGGCAAAACTGTTAGAGAGACGTCAACCCTCTTAAACATCCCGAAATCGACCGTTCACAACATCATCCGGGCATTGAAAGAGAAAGGCACCACAAGTGTTCCGCCTAGGACTGGAAGACCCAAGATCATGTCGGCCAGAGACCAAAGGGCTCCTCGTAAAGTGATCACTGCAAACCGTCACACATCGCTTGATAGACTGACAAGATCGTTCATAGAGTCGACGGGAACAACTGTGAGCACCCTGACTGTTCGTAGGGAACTGCATGCAATGGATTTTTATGGCAGAGCAGCAGCCCACAAACCTCACATCAGCATCAGCAACGCAGCGAGAAGATTGCAATGGTGCAAAGAGCGACGACATTGGCCTCTGGATCAATGACGAATGGTTGAATGGAGTGATGAGTCCCGCTACACCATCTGGCATTCGGATGGACGGGTTTGGATATGGCGAATGTTATTTGCTAAGCTGTGTTGTGCCCATGGTGAAGTTCGGTGGAGGGTCGGTGATGATATGGGGGTGCTTTTCATGATATGGGTTGGATGCAATCGTTTCTGTGGACGGACATCTAAACGCAGAGCGTTACCAAGACATTCTGGACAACGCAGCACTCCCATCTCTCTGGCAGCACTTTGGCAATGGCCCTTTTCTGTTTCAGCACGATAACGCACCTTGCCATAAAGCAAGGGCTGTAGGCACATCGTTTGATGAAAAGGGGGTTCGAAAACTTGACTGGTCTGCACAGAGCCCCGATCTGAACCCCATCGAATATCTGTGGGACGTGTTGGAACGTCGATTGCGCGCTTGTGCAAAACGCCCGAAATCCGTGACTGAACTGTCCAAGACACTTATGGCAGAATGGCGAAAATTACCTGTCGAAACGTATCAAAAACTTGTGGACAGTATGGTCCATAGAGTAGAAGCTGTGATAGCAGCATAAGGTGGACCAACAAGATACTAAAATATATAAATTTTTGAGTGTTTCTATTAGGTGTTCCATGGCTCTTGATAGGTTAGTGTACTTGTTTTCCAAGTTTCAGAATGTGCATTTTTTTTAGCTTAGCACAAAACACTGTAATGTATTAATACAATTTTTTTTTATTATTCGACGTTGATGGTCTTTCCGAGCCCTTCCAGTGCAACTTATTTCCTGTTACCCAAAAATGGAAACCTCTGAATCACAAAGAGAACGGATACGATTTCAACTTGAAATTGTTTGAGCCAGTAAAAACAATTGCTATTGTAATGTATATTAATGCGGATAAAGGGGAAATAGTATAACAGAGACGTGCTTTAGACAAAAGAATTGATTTTTTTCGAATGTAATATTTGTAAAATTGAAAAGAACACTACCCTCATTCGTTTCTCGTCATTTCTGGTCGAATGACATATCACGTGCAACATGTTGCTTTTAGCAAATGTTAATAGTTCTATATTACCAAGTGACTGCTACCCCTACAACGCCGACCCCAGTGGTGCAATTTGGCCTAAATTTCATATTAATGTAGATTTTTAAGCCAAATTTGGGGGAAGGCCGGGGACTGGTGGGCTTTCACTGAACACAACTTCTGTGAAGTTAAGCTACATCAGGCACGGCTAGTCACTGGATGGGTGATCATCAGTGATAGACAATCTTCACCCTCCCCCCCCCCCCGGCTGCTGCGACCATCATAAAGCAGTCGTGAATCCAGGTCCATCCAGGTATCCAATTCGTCGGCCTCTGGCCATACAGGCCCTGGATGGACGTATTGGATCCCAATTCATAAATAAAAAATAAAAATTCTTGCCTAGAGGAATCTCCTTACCGAATTTCAATCCTTAACATATCTGCGCAGCATATAGACCAGATGGTCCCCTCTAACTTCCACCCCAGTGGACTAATCAAAACCGAACTAAGTAGTGAAATAGGACATGTTCGTGGTAAGCGACATTCAGAATTTCAAACTTCTCAGCCAAAAATGTAGAAAATATGAAGGTGACAGACAAACCAATGTCCAGTCTTCCGCTACTTAATAATGTATTGTATTATTTATTTGTTTATTTATTTAACAATCAGCATCCCTAAGGGATGAAAACACAAAAGATAAATTCAATTTTCATGTTGTATAGACATTACGTATTGGGCAATCAAACGTTTAGTATGTGCAAGATGATTAACACAGTCTTTAGTTTTACATTCCATCATCGTTGTTCGTAGTTGTTCAGGCAACGAGTTCCAATCGTTAAGAGAATTGTAAGGAAATAATGTATCAAATTTTTTGGGAATGATAGTAGGAAGAACTAATTTATATCTCTGGGAAGTGCGAGTTGAACTGTCATTCTTCGCCCATTTAGCAATAAAGTGAAGCGGGTGAATATCGTCCTTTAAGGCTATATAAATTTCTTTGAACCTTGCGTTAAGTATAATAGTATTAAAATTTGGAAGGCCAACGCTACTGCAAGCATTTGTTATAGAAGTATATTTGCCTAACGAAAAGGCTGTGCGAATTATCTGATTGTATTTAGTTTTAAGTCTAATTAGCAAAAATCTAGAAGCAACGGACCAAATAACGATACCAAATTCTAGTTTGGAGATAACAATAGACTTTATGAGTATAGTAAGTTCTCTCCTCGTCAAAATTCTTTTTAGTCTTTTTATTAGATAGTTAATTTTAGACAATTGGATTATCAAGTTTTCAATATGGTTCTTAAACGACAGATTAGTATCAAAATTAATACCAAGAAATTTATGTGCATTATATTTCACATTATTTGCAAAGGAAATTTTTAGAATCGATGTTTTTTCTTCATTCAGTTTCATGCCTTTTAAGAGTATTTCATTATTTTACTTAAATACCATTGTTTAAGAGTATTGACATCCTTATGTATAGTTTGTTCAGCTATTTCAGATTCTTGATAATCATACATTTAAGTTAAAATGTTATCGTCAACATAGGAATTAATCTCAAACTCTAAAGGAATTTTGTGTACAGAAGAGGTGGCAATAGCGTACAATGTGGTACTTAAGAAAGACCCTTGCATAATGCCTCTAGTTGATTTTTGACAAAATTCTTTATCATCTACATTCATATAATTTGTTCGATCAAAAAGATAATCTTCAAGTAATTTAAACCAGGAGGAACCTATCTTAGCTGCTTGTAATTCTGTTTTTAATAGATCGTGAAGTACAGAATCAAAAGCTTTCGAAAGGTCAGTATTCACAATATAAAGTTCTTAGACTAGTGAGCTAAATTCATGCTTTTTTGAAGGGGGGGGGTGTGAGTGATTATATGATTACCGATAGGAACGAACATGACGGCGAGCAGTGAAAGTCCCGCGATGACCATGGTGATGCAGAGAGGGAGTCGTCGGCCGTAATTCTGGATGCTGAGGATGCAGATGGTGCATGCCGGGAATTCCAGGAGGGCGGCGATCAGAAAATTCAGATAATCGTTACCTCCGAGATTGGATATATTTAACGATAAGCCATAATACACAGCACTGTTTACATACCTGTAAATGCAAAGCAAAATCATTAAATAAGCAAATAAAACACGTATACCGTAATATTATTTATTCAGTTTACCTTATCTGATATAATAATTTATAAAGAAAAATTTCAACTAAAAATAATATATTCCTCTTTTAATAAAACTTTTCATTCATTTTATAATCTGATTACTATTATTTTTAAAAGTTAATATTAAATAGCCACGTAATTACCAGGACTATTGAATAGGTAAATTTTCCGGTGGGCACAGTTATTAGAATTTATTCACGGATGGGCCAAAACATTATGACCATAATACGTATTGCTCCATTTTTGTCATGCAAAACGGTTTCAACACTTCAACGGCCGAATTTGCAAGAAAAGGTTACATGGTGGATTATCTAATACTATAATTCTCTTATCCGTCCGTCCATCCGAGGCCAACAAAGAAAGTACAACAATCCGTCCGAAGCCAGGGACTGTTGTGGTTTAAGACAATACTCAGCCATTGTTGTGAATTAAATAAATAAACTGAAAAATGTTTTATGCATATGAACAGTATATTGTTGCAGAATATTAAGTTTTGAAAACCATTGATGCTCCACTTTTATTTCTTTACTCTTCAACCTGTACGGTTGACACCCGTCATGTGACGGGTGGATTTCTAATGAAGACATAATCCTATCGGTGAGTTAGCATCCCATGGTACATGTGGTGATCAACTGTTCACCTTGAAGAGGGCGTACCCTGACACGGCCATCGACGGAATGCAAAAGAAATCGTGATTCATCGGACCAGGCAACTCTACTTCATTGCTGCATGGTCCAATAACGATGCTCACGGGCCATTTAACGTCGATGATACTATAGTGTCCGGCACGAATGAAAAAAGAAACAGGCGCATACGTAAATGAAAAAAAAAAAAAGCTTATCCAACCGATCAGAACGGACAGGTTACGGAGCATTACTTATTCCTGGCATTCCCTTGACGAAATCGCAGGTTAAAAATGAAACCGAAACATATTTGATAGTCGATTAATCGATAGGTTGAATACGCTGCTCCAGTTGCATTGCTGTTTCTTTTATTATTGTATGATTACTATATTTTGTAAGTAATTAAAAGTATTATAAAATTCAAGTTCTAATTTGACTTTTTATATGTGTTCTTGAGCAAATAGACTTACAGGCGAGGAGGAGGCCGCCATGCTTCAGAAACTCTGAATGAAGCAGGCATCTACAGTCGATAAGCACTTATATTACGCATGCCCAGGTTCCTTTTTCTTTCGTGCCGGGCACTATAGGTTTCATCTGTACCCGTGAAAGGCATCATCTACAGAATTCTATCTTCAAAAGTGTGCTATAGACAGTTGTGCTCAGATGCATTTAAATTTGAACCTGTATTGTATTGAGCTGTTTATTTGAGCCACTGCAGTAGCCTATTTGGTTTCACCAAGCAGGACAGTCTCCGACGTCCGCATTCGTTAATTAGGCGTGCGTGAACGTCCAACGCTTTGGCGTCTACTACCGGTTTCACCATCCATCTTCCAGATCAGAAACTCCGGATTTTCTTAGCGTGAGATCAGAAACTCTCACCGGTGAGAAGAGTTAGCGAGAATTTCTCACTAGACTTTTCTCGGTTTGGATGGTTAGACTAATTGATTAGTTATAGGAGCATTAGCTGCCGTTTTTGATCGCGTGAAAATGATGCCACCGTTTTCCTACCGTGATTTATGGTCGACCAATCGCTAACTCTTCTCACCAATTAGGGTTTTTGACATCACCCTTAAGTACTAATAACGGCAGCTCACGAACAACTGACTAGGGAGATTCGGAGATACATGTCCCTAGCTTTTGGGCCACCTGATCACAATCTAACCTTTATCAAAGTCGTTTAAATCAGCAACCTCCCCTATTACGCGAATCTGTAGTAGACAAAATGATGCCTCACTTTGCACGTGCCATTTACGTCCTTTCGACGAGCCCATTCTCACAGGGTAGTTAGTGGTGGTCATAATGTATATTATTGTATATCATTAATGTATATCACAGCTGATCAGTGTATATTATTTCTTTAATTTTTTAAATAAAAGATTAAAAAAGTCGAAAGGCATAGTTAAACCATTGGTTTTATTTAAAACGTGAATGAAGCTATCAAAGAACATCAGTTTAATCTTTAAGTATATCTTTCTGAAACAATTCGAGTCAAAATTATCAGCTACTGATATCTGGAAACTTTTGTCCCTGACTCCACAGCACTGGTTATCGCTTTCTTAAAATTGTTCACATTCTGCAATGACCTTTTTTCTCTTGCAAGGTCATTTTATTTTATTGATCTAAGGAGTTTAAATGATTAATTTTAAATTTAAATGTGGTCAGTCTCCTTTTAATGGGGAAAATCGTAAAATTAATAAAAACAGAAAAATTATGATTAACAATAAATGGACACTACTTTTAAACAACAATTACCCTAATATACAATAGCCAACAATCATAACCAACAGTTACAACCAATGACGTATATTAAAGATAGACTCCGAATTCTATTGTTAACAGCGGCAAAAAGTGAAGCAAATTGAGCCATGATAGTTCTGGGCAGGAGTGAGCCGTGGAGTAATTAGCTGTCTGGCTGCTTTGTTTTTGAAGATTTTGGGCCTGAGGAATAATTAATTCAAAACCATTCCTCAAAGTTAAACTGCGTATAAGTGTACAAACAAACAAGAAAAAGGACCAGGAATCATTTTCCACAAAAATAAATCAAAAATACGTAACTAAAATGAAAATACGTAACTGAAAGACAATCGAAACGAAATTGAAATTGAAACCATGATAGAAAAATTGTTTATAAAATATAATAAAATACTTCAAATACAAAATAAACGAAAAGATAAACTTATCACTCCGTGATCGGCGTATGAAAGAATTATTAATCAGCTACTCTTCTGTTTAGCCATGTGTTTTGCATCATATTCACTCACTTTCGGCCATGACAGTTCTGGGCATGGAGCTTCCCAATTTGCTTCAAGTTACAACAATAGGATTCGGAGTCTATCTTTAATATACGTCATTGGTTACAACCAACTTAGCTTCATCATCTTTATATCAATTGTTTTTCTTATCAATTGTTAAATTCTTATTTCAACTGTTTTCACCATTCAAAAATGTTTTATCTTACTGATGATGAGAAATATTCTCGAAAACGTTTTATATAAATTTTATCCCAAATATTTGGATCACCCTCTTCAAAATTTCATCTGTATTTCAAAACCTTCCTTCAAGATTATCGTTTTCCACTATCAACATTATCTTCACAAGACTTCATCTACATCCTCAATAGACTGGGTTTATTTCTGCTATCAACAACATCTTCAATAGACCTCATCCTTTGAATTTTTCTTCCATCTCACAAGTTTCTTCATCGTTTTTCAAGATTGGTGACTTTATTTATTATTTATTTTTCTGTTTTTATTAATTTTACGATTTTCCCCATTAAAAGGAGACTGACCACATTTAAATTTAAAATTAGTCATTTTATTTTATTAAAATGTCCTTTAAAATAAGCAAAATGAACTCACTATACAATAATGTAAATAACTAACCATGCAAAGCACATGACGAGAATTTTCCCAATAACCGACGGACGTTTGAAGAATTCACAAGGATGGTAAGCACTTGAATCCACTTTCTCTTCCTGTTGTCATTGTTCGTCAACAAATTAAAAAAAAATAAATTTGGAAAAAAAAAATAGAGAAAAAAAATCCAATTATTAAATAGTTATATTGGTAAAGTTGTATGAAGAAAAGGTGAGAACCGTCCTATTCTCCATATAGAAAAGAAATATATTCACAACAAAATACGTGAGTGAAAACTCCAAGAACACTGTGCTGGTACTTTTTCGAGGTCGAATTCGGGCAGCGACGTTTTATTAGCTTCGGCAGCTTTCATAATGATTGTCATCGCCTCCTCGGACCTGTTGACAGAGATGAGCCAACGAGCCGATTCGGGAATCCACCTGAAAATCAATTCACATACACCCAAAGGGCGTCGTTTGAGCAATCGGGAATGCTTATAATTAGTTAAATGGTATTTATTTTATGTGGGAAAAAACTCTGACCAGACAGCGATTACATATAGTAAGGACGGTAGAGAAAGGCAAAGTTGGAGGTAGGGCCATTCTCTAAGGCAATAGGCAGCACCAGAAACTAGAACGTATCCAATGCCAAAAAAATAGTTCGTGGCCACCCCCGCAATTGCACGCGTTGAAGGTCCCACGAATTCAAGTGCTGGAAAGAAAAACAATCGAAATCAACTTAAAAAAAGAACTAAAATCAGTAATAAAAATACTGAATTAATAAGTACTGGATTTTTATTTATTTATTTTTTAATGTTTGACGCTTTAATCAGAAAGAAAACGATTTCAGGCTTGTTTATAGTGATTTATCCA
This sequence comes from Rhysida immarginata, assembly GCA_023313115.1. NCBI lineage: Eukaryota > Metazoa > Arthropoda > Chilopoda > Scolopendromorpha > Scolopendridae > Rhysida > Rhysida immarginata. The sequence continues at coordinate 3,284,197 of JAHWFO010026864.1, forward strand.
GTTATCACGCAATTCAGGATGAGTAGATTAGATTAGGCTACGGTAGGTACAAACAAAAAGCGGGACCTACCCTAGCCTAATGTCCTTATGGATTAGAGACCCCCCCCCTTTTTTTGGTTGTTCCATTCCACAGTTTTTGCTTATTTTTGTTTAGGGTAGATAGTTCTCACAACTTTCAAGTTGCGTGATAATGGATAATCCTGTACATATATTTTATGTAACATGTGAGAAGAAATTCGAAAACAAACTAAATGATCATTTGAAACCAGTCACCCCTGAGAGCATGCTGAGATCATTAATAAAAGACCTACACATACGGTATAAAAAATCTTATTTATTGCACTGTAGTCGTGCTCCAAACAACTCGGTGACTTCCAAAGAGTTGTAAGTATAAGCTGTCGCATTAAGGATTGGAACGTAAATTCATAGTTAAATATGACCAAAGCAACATTATTCGAAAGTGGAGAGATACAAGCTTGGAAATATGATATACACAGTTGCTCCGTCAAATCGACATCTGCCTGGGAGAATCTTAGCAAGCGGTGGTTTCAAGGTCAACTTGCTGTCCATAAACCAAAAAAACAGCATGGTGTCGACGCGAAACTTCGGGTCTTAACCAGATATAAGGAAAGATTTTATTGGACAATGTAATGCTGGAATAAGGTGATATCGAGCGACGAGTCACGTTTTTCTAGTCAGACGACTGAAACGGACTATAGGGGCTACTTTGTCTATCAGGAGGATAATCGCACCTTGCCACAAACCTAGAGCCATTATGCCTGATTTGAAGACAAGAACGTACAAGTACTGGATTCAGAGCCATCCTGGAACACGTTATCAAACGCATTGAAGGAAGAGTAGTCTAAGATACCTGCCTTCAGACACTGACAAAGGGTAGCACAAATAGATATCAGATAGAGTGTAAATAAAGAATATGTTCACACTACAAGTGTGCGGTTCAAATGATCATTCACTGCAATAGGAATATGCGAAAGAGAGCGAGGAACGACAATTTCCTATAATTTTTACGGATATTTATAAGAGAAAAGGACGAGACACAAAATTTTTTGTAATTTTTGTAATTTTTTTTCTGTAATTTTTACCTAATACATAACAGACTAGAATAAGGCCTTGGGTGAACATTCCAACCATGGTGCGGAAAAAGATGAACGCGTAGTAGTTGGTAATAATCGCGGCTAAAATACCGCTCACACTCTGACCAATTAGGGTCAAGAGTAGAACCTTCTTTCTTCCGATCCTAAAAGTGAATTTTTTTTTAATGTACGCCAATTTATAAACTGAAGAGTTTCTTTAATAATAATTAAATCTATTACGTAGTTACCTGTCGGAAAGACCGCTCATGACTGTGCATCCCAGAATTTCGCCAAAGACATACAGAGAGTGAATCAGTGCTCTCTTCCAATTACTAAGGCAAACAAGATCATACTGAAATAATAATAATAAAGTTAAAATCTGATACATGATTCTATTTTTTAAAATATACTGGAAGCTTTATATTAATTAATAGTTGGTTTAAATTGTGAAGAATAAATGTAGCTTTATTCGCAACTCACTTAATACACTAAAGATAACTCATATTGTGCCATTACCAAAATAGAGTTACTTAATTTACGAGGGGCGATTGATAAATAAGGTCTCCATGGCTGTAACTTTTTTATTTGTTAACCGATTTTCAAAATTCTTTTTGTATCTTATACTCACATTTGTCCTCTATGTAATGCACTATTCACTTTTCGACATAGTCCCCATCCCTTTCCACGCATTGTGCCAACGCGTGACTAGTTGGGTGAACCCGTCGGAGAGGAATTCCGGAGTTGTTGTCGACACCAGGATTGAATGGCAGCTTTGGACCCTCTTCTAGAGTACGATAACGTCCGCCCGCACACGAGTCAACACACACTAGAGGCGTTGCAGCGCCTACAGTTCAAAGATGAAAAATTGCAGTTCAAAAATGAAAGACTTTGCACACTGCGACTTTCACCACTTCCCAAAAAAGAAAAAGCCCCTTAAGGGACATGAGTTGGTTCTGACGGCGAGGTAAACGCTGCCATTCAATCCTGGTGTCGACAGCAACTCCGGAATTCCTCTCCGACGGGTTCACCCAACTAGTCACGCGTTGGCGCAATGCGTGGAAAGGGATGGGGACTATGTCAAAAAGTGAATAGTGCATTACATAGAGGACAAATGTGAGTATAAGATACAAAAAGAATTTTGAAAATCGGTTAACAAATAAAAAAGTTACAGCCATGGAGACCTTATTTATCAATCGTCCCTCGTATATAAAAGCGTTTTTAAAAAATTATGATCACTTTTCAATAGAGCTTTATTTATGCATTCGAGTATCGATCATGTAAGTCCAGATGCATCAGTCAACGTCAATCGTAATCGTTTAGCCACATACCTGCAAAGACGCCCAAACCAATTTCACCCGTGCTATATTTCGTGAATTCGCTGCCACAGTACCAAACTCAAGTTGGCGCAGAGTATTGGGAAAATCCAGGCGCGGCCTATGATGGCCTAATCCATGGCGTGTTGAAGCTTTTCAACACGCCAATCCATCTGTGCGCTGGGACAATGTTCCATCGTACGAGGCCATGGCCACATATTCGCGAGGCTTCCGAAGTGGCCAAATCAGCTTAGAACATGAATTCCTCGGCCTGGGCCGTTTTCCATCATGCATCGAGTGGAGGCCTTGGTCCTTGAAGACCGAAGAACCACAGTGGAACAAATTATGCAGAAGGTCTATATCAGCGACAGCGCTGATTGTACAGAAAGAGCGCCACAGAGACACATCTGCCATAGTTTTGTTGCGATGCAAATGACTTTCTCCATGCATCTTGGAGATACTGCCTCGTCATAATGGACGAATGTATCCTACCATTTCGTATCATCTTGGAGGCGGAGCAGGTCCTCCAGCGCCAAATAGAAGACGTTCTAAACAAGAGATCCGGCGCTGATTCATCATTGGGAGAACGCGTGGGACATATGTAGAGAAGGCTTTACCACTCTTTAGGGGCTCTTTTCCGTCATGATGACTGTAAGGATTTATGACTAACTCTCGTTTATAAAAATAAAATACAGCTAAAATAAAAATCAATTATAATGGGAGCAAAAGATTATATAAAAACCAACCCTATAATCTTGGGCAACTCCGTCATATTTCAGGGTATGTTTAGAAAAATAAGTTACACAAACTTTTTTGAATTATTCTACATTCAGGACATAATTCAAATGCCATTTTTCAGAAAGACAATGCACGACAGTATAAAGGGAACATCAGCAGGCATGCTTTGCAAAGTGTCCTAGTGATTAAATTTCCAGAAAACTCTGCAATTGAGAATCTGTGACACTTGATTGGACAAATCGAAATGAAGATCAAACTCTGGACTAAGGTGAATACTGTATGTACTACAATATCCCATGACAATATTCAAGCAGATTGATTCACTGCCACGCTACATTAACGAAAGTATCGTGAAATGTGATGGGCCTACTGCTTACTAACCTTCTGTGCGTTCAGCCAATAGGAATAACAAATAGCTTGAAATTAGAATTATTTTTTTCAGAATCTACTCCTTTTATCTGTGCGCAAAGTATAAGTCTCACTTGAGGTATTCATTCATGGCGGAGAGGGGGAGAACAAATACAAAGCATGTAAAGGAGAAATAAGGGGATGAAATGCAATACACTCAATATACAGGAATAAATGAGTAGACTATTAACTGAAACATGATTAAAAAAGGATGAAAAAAAAACAAAAACAAACAAAACATGAACGCTGAGAGCGAGAGACCGAGGCACTGAACAACACAAGAGCGGCAGCATTAATTTTTTATGAGTTTCAAATATTACAAATTGCGATAAAATTTTCTTTAAAAAGTTCAAGTTTTATCGTATACAGAAATTTTTACTCAAAATGCTAATTACCAAGATTATGTTCTTAATTTTTAAAAGCACTTTCAAAAAATTTATAACGCACAAAAATTAACCGATTCAGTTGTGTGACAGGTGCCCCGTGCTCTCAGTTGAGACTTGTTTTTAATTGGGCCTCCATGCCAGCAAAAGTCAAATGTTTGCATATCCAGAAAAGAGTAAAGGAGGAGTCTGGTGGTTGAGAGTAGGCTTTTCGATCGTAGATACCGCTTTGGCCCCTTTTCACCGAAGAACAGAGAACATGGATGAATTGGCTGGTCATTATATTCATTAACATTGCGCCTTAAATCGGTTGGATTAATTATAGTGGAATCCACCGGATTAACCAAATTTGGTATACACGAAATTAGACGAAAATACAGGGTTTCTCAAAAAAATATACTAACACTTTGTTTTTTTCAGGTGTAACTAATGTAGCAGAATGGCAGGAGATCAACTTAGCTTTGAAGAGAGAAAGTTTGTCCTTAAATGTTATTGGAAGACCGAAAACGCCACGGAAGTGCAAAGATGGTTCAGAAGGGAGTTCGATAAACCGTCACCAACGCACCAGAGATAAATTTGAAGCAGATGGAACAGTTCACAACGTCGACAAAAAACGTTCTGGACGACCACGGATATCCACCAGCCCTGGAAAAGAAGAGCAGGTGCGGGAAATCCTCATTCGATCCCCACAGAAATTTCGTGACGTTTGCGAATCCATTGGTGCGCGTTATCAGCTTTGTCTGGACAATGACGGTCATCAATTTGAACATTTGCGAACATGATTCTTTAATTACATTTGTCTTCTGTAATTCAAGCCTTTAAACTTGTCTCTATGTTCATTAATAATGTTTTTACAGTCATTCAAAGTGTTAGTACATTTTTTTGAGACACCCTGTACATTAAAAGGGAAACCGATTTTTTTTCCCCCTCAGGAACCGCTGTTATAATTTTTTAAAAAAATTTATTATTATAAAATACCAAGCAACAAAGAATGGAATATATTAATATAAAACACGGATTAATAAAGACCAAACTGGATAAAAAAATTACTGAGATACTATTCCGTTTTTACTGCTAATATCGATAGATAACGTTGATAAATGTTACGGCCAATTGAAATCTTCTGAGAATTATAGTCCAGTATTTTTAAATTCAGAAACAGAGAACGAAGGATTCTGCTACTAGAGTTATTTCATTGGTGCATTACAATTTAGTGACATTTGGCAGTATTAAAAGTCCAATAACAGGTGTCTAAAGTGAATTTTAGAATGTACAATTTTATGAACAGGTTGGAGAAAGGACTGAACCTTAAACTCCTCTAACATTACTTTCTAGTGATCAGAAACAATGCCAGTAACGGAATGACAGTGATTAAGATCATACAAGAAAATGCTTTCTGGCAATCGAAAAAATGCCAATGGAGATGCTTCCCATGCTTATTTTGGTATTGATATTTTCAACAGGCAATGATTTAAGGTTATGAGGAAGAGTGAAACGGTGGAATGAAGGATAATCGTTCTTGTATAGAATAATCGTTCAAATAATTTTCGAAAAATAGGAGGGATGGAGAGAAGTCGACTATCCTTATCCTTCCTAAAAATGAACTCGATTCTTAAGATAAACCTGGCTTACTTTGAGCTGAGAAGAGGAAAAGACGGATAAAGGAGATTGGTTGAACACAATAAATTATGATAAACATATTAATGAAGGAAATGACAGATAAGAGCTAATCAATAATGATAGTGATTTTATGGAATGGCTTGTATTTATATTAACTGGATTACCACCAGTATAAGAAAAAAAAAACAAGAAAAAAAAACGACTTGAATAATGTGATTGGCAGTATTAGAAATTTTGTGTTTGCTAGTCTTTTAAAGTTCACATTTTTATAGAATTTAATACTAAATTGTGATAAATGCCGAAAGTAAATTATTAATTTATTATAGTGATTTATTTAATATATTCTGGAAATAATACTGAAGATCAAATAGAAGGCCGTGTGATAAAAGCGAATCAGACTTGACAACCAATGGGTCTCATTTGTATGTCAACTTATCCTCAGACGTTTGTTAACACCTTTGGGAATTGTGTTAGCTTTGTAATGATCCCTATTGTTAGCTTGGTTAGTTCCAACAGTTCCAATAAAATATATATCCAATATAAGGGAGCGTCCAACTTATTGTCCTTTAAAAGAAATGGATGATTTTTTAAATGTAAGTTTAATGACATTTAACTTTGCAGAAAAATAAAAGCAAGACAAGAAAAGACAATATTTTGGTAGTCTTCTACAAAAAATCGGAGAGGCTTCTAAAGTGTGGACAGAACGGTAACTCTAATGAAGATGGTAATATCTTCATCGCAAAGATACTATCAGGAATCAACAAACAATTTTAAAAGAAGAACACCAGGATGGCCACAGTTAATTGAAGAATTGAATGAACAATGTAACATGTAGGAGTGGACTATTTTGAAAGAGTTTATGTAACCATTGAAAGAGAGTAAACAATCGAGGAAAGTAATACCCTTTATTCAGCATAATCTTCGCAATTTTTTAAAAACTTTTTCAGCTTAAAAACTTTATCAATATAACTTCAGAAGCGTTTTTTACAAAGTTGAATATATCATTTCGTGGATTTTTAGAGTCGCGACAATCTAATTGTCATCTTTAGCCGACATGAAGAGCCGCGGCAACCTAATTGTCATCCACCGACATGACATCCAAATTGCGAAGAAGCATGCGAAGCAAATAAGATCTCGCCCAGAAACGAATATGATCAGAAATTCTTTTTAGTTTTGTCCTTGAAATTAAGTTGCATGATTTCTGAACCGGCAGCTGATTACAAGTTGAGTTATTCCAGGAAAGTTTTGTCTCCGGTTTTCTTAAGATACCCTATTTCAAACGGTTTTGTATTGTTATAAATCACAATACAGATTTGGGTCTTCAATAATCTGAAACGCTTCTCCGAATTATATTAAAAATATAAACTTTGGACTCCCGGTGTCCAACTTCAAACAAAAAAGGTTGTAAAAGAAATAATACACAGTAGTAATAAATAAAGCATATAGATCGCTATAATGTTTAACGTTGTGCTTATTTCTCAGGTTACTTTTTAAGTTTCCCAGTGAAAATCTGGGATCCCTATTAATGCGTGATGTTTATAATTATATGTGTTATTTATAGTGATATTGCATTGTTCTTTTTTTACAATAGTTTGTCTGTGATTTGTAATGGGGTTTATGGATACTGGTAATCCTTTCCAATGTTTTTGTAAATATTGTTTAAAAATAAAAAAAAAATAACAATATATATTAAGTGTTCCTTTCAAAATATTTTTTGGCATACTGTTATTCAGTATACTGAAAACAGTCGAACCTCGATATCTCGAATTTCGCGGGAACAGAAACAAAAATTCGAGGTTTTGAGAGGTGGAGGGTTACTTTTCAATAGAGATTTTTAGGTTAATAAAGGTACTGTGAGAGTACAGAAAACAATAGAAGAGTTACGCCATATACAAGTGGCTCCACTAGCGTCAGAAACGCACAAACTGCGCATGCTCAACATCTCATACGTAACAGAGACTTGCCAACGAGATCGAAAAAATTTTTTCGTGAATACTTTTTTCGTAACGCAAGAGAATCGTCTAACCATTAACGGAAGTGATGTCAAATTTGTTCGTTTTCGTACGAAAAATTTCTCATAATGGAAAAAAATCTTAATTCTCTAAATGTATTTAAATACTTTGCATTTTGCTGGATACCAAGTCAAAATTCGTCATAACGGGGTCTTCCGAGAAAATGTTTTTGAGATAACGAGAAAAAATCCATATACAGGGTGTATCAGGTTCGATGGTCATAAAGTACCTAGCGTGATCCTTTGCATGATTACAAACTTAAAGTTCCTTATGCAAAATGTTCAAAGCTCAAATGTTAAGGGTCTACACATCACGCGAAGTTTGCTGAAAACCTGTCGAAAACGTCATTTAATCTCAACAATTACCGCCGATTTAATTGCAATCGCCCCTTTGAATTTAATGAACTGCTGGTGCGGAAAGCTCATAAATGACGTAACAACGCAATTTAAATTTTGAGTTTTCGACATTTTCGATAAGGAACTTTAAGTTGGTAATCAAGCAAAGGATCACGCTAGGTACTTTATGACCATCGAACCTGATACATCTTGTATATTGAATTAATATGAAAATGCAGGGAAATAAACACTTTGCAAAATATCGAGGTTCGACTGTATCAATGGATATATAGCACCATGGCAATGGCCACACAATGATTTTTCCCTATATCGACGAGAACCTTTAAATTAACCCCATGCAGGGTTTAGGACATGTGAAACCTTATTTTTGCAAACAAAATTATTTATTGATAACGCTTCTTAGTAACATGTAAAAGGATATTAATGTAAGAATTCTTTATAAGAGAACGGAAAAATTTAATCCACGCTTTATATGTCAACAAAAACAAAAGCTTAATAATCATTAACTTTAATTGGATGTTTTTCTTAAGCTAAAACAACTCCTGAGTCGCGACCCTCCGAGGGACCATGGAAGAATTTTGAGGTTGTGTAATTCTCAAATACAGTATACCCAGTATATAATTTATATGTATAGTATTCTCAAGAAATTCTCAAAACTCTTAGGGGTGTCATAATTTTTCTGTCTAAGAAAAAGAGTAAGATTGTGCACCACTGATATAGAGCACAGGTCGACCAGAAGTAATGATCGCCCTGCAACGTTTTGTGAGAATTTACAGCTTCAATCAATGCATAATTATTTTCAAATATATTTGTTTTTGCCATTCGTCAAAATAAGAGTGAGTATTCTCGTTTATGTTGGTATGCATTTCGCCATTACCTCAGTTACGACGGTGGAATTGTACTGCGAATGGTCGTACACCCACCGATCGCACTCTTGCGTCTCTACATTCTTGATGGACACGTTGACGAGCGGAGAGACGTAGCGCTTGCAGCGGCTCCACTCTTTGTTGGTGACGTCCCAGGGGATGAAATGATCGAGAGTAGCATTGGGTAACGAATAGATTGCGGATCCATTGGCAACGTCATCTATGTCGACGTGACACCTTTAAAAGAAACGAGTCAAAATCGATTAGTAGGAGGTCTTCGTGTACTGGTAACATGTGGCTTTTAAAAAATAGAATTATTGATATTTTGAGAAAAGAAAAAAAAAAACAATCAATACGAAGTGTCCCAAAAAATAATAAAATTATTATTGAGCTTTAATGTTTATATAGAAAATAAATAAAATACGCGGAACTAGAAATGAAAATAGCCTGGTTGAAAATCAGTAAGTATAAAATAGGCAATTTTCTAAGAGAAGCCTATAGGGATCGTGCCAGCATAGAAATTTTAGTGTTGAATCCACTTTGAAAAGCTTAAAATAGAATAAATCATAGTTTTCAAACGAAAACCAGCTGCATGAGTTTAATAGAAAAAAGGAAATTAATATTAATAATAAAATAACAACATCCGTTTAATTCTTTAATCCGTTAAATTCTTTTTTTGCTATACAGTCAAGCTTTCGCTTCATACAGCTGTTCAGTAAAAATATTTTAAACGAATATGATCTGAGAATTTATGAGGGTTTATTTCAATTATTTTCGAATTTCGCATAGAATATAAAGTACTTTACAAGTTTGTTTGCTAAGTGAAGCCAACAGTTAACTGCGTCCGAACGTTAACAGTATTTTTATCACCTAATTATAGCAGCTTTTGTCGTCCAAAAACAAAAGGCGAAAGTTGGCAAATAAAAAAAACAACAAAAACCATCCCAAGTTCAAAGGTTCATTCACTTCGGGATATTCCTCCCCATCCCAAGAGTAAAACAACTGCCCACCCATAGGGAGCTCAAGCAAAGGAGATTGCAGGGTCTTCAAGTAAAGTTCATTTCACCTAGCAGACTCGTTATTATTATATAAACATTCTTTAAAGTTGGATCACATGAACCAATGTCACCATCTTCTCTTTCAATTGCCTTTCAAAGTTTAGAACTCAGCTGAAATAGATTCAGCACACTAAATCTCAAATGAAAACGAAAAGCTTATTGTAAACGTATTCATTTTGGCTGGCGTTCAAATTATTGTTTTCGTTAAATTTCAGACGACAAAATGTTACCAACACAGTTTTTTATTCTTTGAAGGCTTAATCACAGCTGATCATTTTTTTTCTTTGCATTTTATCGAGCATAGTTGTCAAAGGATGAAAGAGAAAATCTTTTGCAGGTGGTTTGGATATCACTGACAAGGCAGCGCCTATTCTGATAATGTTAATTGCAGTGTCAATAAGATGACGCGATTTCAACAGACTAAAGAGAGAGGAAACATTTTGAATTCATACACCTGTATCTGCACAGTTAAATCTGTCAATAAATCTTTATATAAATATATGAAGATCTATCATTTGAATATAAAGTTCAATTGGAACGGCTATTAATCCCCCTCCCCCCTGAGAATTTCGGTATTCGGATCAATTCACAATATGAAAATGTTATTAGTCACGAAACAAAGGAAGGTTAGCTATTAAAAGTCAATAACGAGCGAAAAGAATAAATTTTATTTCTAGTAATGTTATTTATTTTCATTTTATTTTTATTTATAGCAATCTTATTTAGAACTCTTTGTTTAAATAAGCGAAAAAGGATTTAAATTTAAAAACAAGAAAAGTGAAAAGAAGAGGCATCTCTTCTTCTTTAAAGCCAAGTAAAAAAGGAAAATAAAATTCTCACAATTGTCAGTGTAAATTCAGGTTAAAAGGCTTTCAAGTCAGAAGTCGGCCTATTTGTGTATACAATTACTGTTGCTTGAGAAACGATACTTTTGGGACTCAATTGAATCAAAATAATAACGTAGGCTCTTATTCACTTCAAACCAAATATTTTCTAAGTGGTATTCATTTTATATAAAATAAATTTTCCAATCTGATATCTTCTTTATTTGTAAATCACTATCAGTACTAATCAAATTTCGCAAGTAGAGAATGTGCCTGATTTTGATATGTACTGATCGTCTATTCAAACAGAAAACATTTTAATTCTTATTTTTAAAATTTTCTTAAAATTATTTCTAATAATTGACTCGTTAATAGAAATCTAAAAGATTATAATTATTTTATAATTTTTTTTAAAATTTATAATTAGATAAAAGGAAAAATCATGTTGTGCATTTGTTGATGCATTTTGTTATGCCAAATCAAGATTTAAAGCTGTTTCCTTTATATAATCACAGCTGCTAAAATGTCATTCAAACACATTATTACTAATTTTTGATTTAATTTCATGGAAAACAAAAGGCGTGTCCCTGCTCTTACTACTCACTACGATTATTATTACTGTACTACTATTACTATGGAAAGAGCTAGGTCTATTTTACCGGTGAGGGGGCACGGCGCCCAGGAATACCCAGATGAGTTTGTGGAATGCGGCAAAGACGGTGGGAATGCATACGAGAAAGTAGATCCGCTTCTGGTAAGGGCCAAACTCGCCAATGTGCTTGAGCAAGTGGTCAAATTTCATCGCCCCCTCGACTGTTTACCCGGCGAGATTTCTATCAGGTGAAGGAGAACCCGGCGTCTTTCGTGCATGGAGATATTTTTCAAGCTGCGTTCATTTATGCGCACGCCGAAGGTTGAATGCAGCGAGATGTCACGTGACGGAAGAGATGGATGGAGACGAGCGAGCTGTGTGCCAAGTAAAATGTTATCGACGATCAGACGTTCTTTAATTCGTGCGAGAAGCGCCAAATGAGGTTAGTTGTAAATATAGGTTTCGTTAAGAAATATCAAGGGATGCTTTTCTTTCGAGTCGTATGAATGAAGTTTATGTTTCCTAAAGTTTAAATTTCGGTTTCGCCTACTCTCAGTCATTCAAAGAGCGAACAGCTGAGGATCATGGGAAAATCGATTCTTTGTAACAGCGAGCGACACAATCAACGTGGATGAATACACGTCCTCCTTGGTGACATGGGCACAAACGGAAACCTTGGAGCGGAAGAATACTGCAGCTGAAAGAGGAAAGTAGTTCTATTCCGGAATAAAAAAAAATCGATATTACTTGTGCATGACGTAAGAAGAGCAACTCAGAAATAAAATGCGCTTGACAAGCTGGATTTTAGAAGCGCACGTTTGTAAACACTTTGATCACAAAAGATAATTCAATCTCTATTTTCGAAAACTATAACATACATTCAAATGACTGTAGAGTTTATTATCGTTATTATCATTTATCACCAGGTTTCAATGATGAGCCAGAAGAGCTTTAAATATGGCGCATCAGTATTTTTTTTTTTTAATATCGTGATCGACAAATATCAAACGGCGAATACGGGATCCAAAGTTGAAGATAATTTAGAAAAGAGATAATTGGTCTTGCGAAATATGCAAAAGTTAATTTTTTTTTTTACCATATTTAATTAACCAGACTTCATATTTGTGTAAAATAATACTTAAAAAAAATCATATATGACGTCCTTGAATTTATAATTTTGAATATTAATGAATATTTCTTCTTTTAACGAATTAAAAATGTAACTACGTGTATCAAAATATTGTAAATACAAAAGGTAGAATTACACTTTAGCGTTCCCTACTTCCTTCTCGCCAGCATTCTGATAAGATTAATTCCGTGAACTTGTTTTTCCTTCTCTTGTACGCTACAAGCATAATCTAGCTTAGACTTCCTTAGACTATGCTACTAGGTTAGGCTAGGCCATGGAGCAATTAACCATGGTTTATTGCTCCATGGGCTAGGTACAAGAGAAGGTAAAAACAACTTCCCGGAATTAATCTTATCAGAATGCTGGAGAGGAGAAGCAACACCTCCTAGAAAGAAAGCCTCACAACTGAAACGTCATATATTGTTACATCATCATAATTTGATCATAATTCGATCGTCATAACGTCATCATAAGTGTTGATCGTATTTCTACCAATAATAAGCTCTAGGTTTTTAAATTCATTGTTGTAAAAGTACTCTTTAAATATGAGGTGAAACGCCCAACTTATATAAATGGGAAACGTCACACATGAGTAAGGGCGCAAAATGAAAAAATGATCGTCGTTTTTAATCGCAGCTTTCAGTTTAGAATTAAATCTTCATGCATGTTTTTGATTTGGATAAATCTTCATTGAATCATACTTTGTGTTAGAGTCTAAATATAAAAAGATTTACGAAATGCTTTAATCAGATGTGTGAATGTTTTGAACAATTTTAAAAAGTTCTATACAAATATAATATTTAGTGTAAATATATACTTTCATATTTCTCTAAAAAAAAATTGTAAATATATTTTTATATAAAAGTAGTAAATCTCTCCAAAAATTTATACATGCAAAACTAATTCTAAAACGCGTCATGAAAGCTGTCGAAGGTCAGCTGTTACAGGTGTTGCTGAAGTAACAAGCTCTATTGTTCGACGCCACCTGAATTCCATGGGTCTCCGAGGATGTGTAGCTGGGATGAAGCCACAGCTGTAAACTATAACATATACGAACACTTGTGCAAACCATGTATGCCTATTAAACAATTTGTATTTTGGTAACCCCTTCTGAGTTTTCTGCATTCGGCAATGTATTATGTATGACCTACACCGAAGAGCTATTAGACTATCTATATTCGCTCTCCAGATTGGAGAAATGAAAGCAACTGTAGAATTAACAGCCACACGTGTTAAGGTGAGAGAGTAGTGGAAAAAAAACCTAACCACAAAAAAATCCGAGATATGAAACGCCAGACACGTATTTCGAAGGCAAGATAGAGATTAGCTTTCTTGCCATTGAGAATGAAGGTATAGCTTTCGGAATACGTATCCGGATTTACCTTCTTCTACAGGCAATTTCTCACCACAGATCATATACTTTTCTAAGAGTTTGGTAAAGAACAATTTGAAATTACACAGCGTCTCGGAGTCCGTATTCTGAAACGGCGCGGCTTGGAGCTGTTCACACACCTTTGGCGTGAACACGTATCGAAAGTAGTGACTGCAACTCACTGATGCTAGAGACCAGTCGAGACAATCGCGTATTCTTCAGATCGACCGCCTGGGCCATACATTACCCACAATTACAACAGTTCACACAGCACACTATTCATTGAATCTTCTGCAATATGATCGCGTAGATGTAGACCCAGTCTATTCTCAAATCTGTCTGCATTCCATCGACGAAAGTCGCCAGGATGCAGACAGGATCATCCATAATGGACCGTGGGAATTGGCAAAAAGTCGCCTGGTCCGATGAATCCAAAATCTTGATGCATAACGTGAACGGCCGAACGCGTGTTAAACCGATTACAGTCGCCGGCTGGTGGATTCGGCTACATCATTACTGCGGCAAAATGTATTGGAGGATTTATTGCTCAGATTATGGTACGGTAAGTGGTGAAATATGGGCATAATTAATTTAATTGCATTTTAATTAAATTTGATTAGTGATAATTATACCATTTCAATTGTAAGTACAATCTTAGTAAGTCGTTATTGCCAAAAAAAATCCGTTTTGCAAAACACATGAAACCTACCAAATGCCCATATAACCCATTCATACGAGTAAAATGGGCACACAGATTCTTTTAAAATAAATAGTGGAATAAATATAATAATTAACCGTTATGTATTTGATGTATGTTGGGCTTTTAGTCAGCCTTTTCAGTTAAGTCTGTGAAGCAAGGATTGGTGGCCGACCCAATTTTCCTTTTGCACTGTAAAGTCAATATGTTGCTGTCGTGGCGCACCAAAAGTTGAACTTACTGCTTTGCAGAACAGATTTCCTAGTTTGATAGCTGCCACACCGAGATGTGGAAATCCACATGTACTTATCTCCCTCACTAAAGTTTCATCACATGATGGCGAATCTAAAATTTTCACGATTTAAAAATATCTATAATCAATAATTAGTTGAGAAAAATCAATACTGCGTGTACAGTGGCAACAAATGCTTATTGTTGGCATGTTTGAACTCTAAAATCGAGAATATCTTCCTTCTAAAATCGAAATCCCTCAGCAAAAGCGGCTGCCCTCTTTTATCCAGGGTGTGGTAATCGACTATCGAGAACACGATAAAGTAGTTTTTGCTTTCATCTATTGACAATTTCTATTTTTTCGATGCAGGTACCCATTTTTCCCCTATGCCCATATTTCCCCCAATCACCTTATCAAATACTCAAGGATATCTATCGCAATTTCATTCAATCGGTGCTTGGGACAATGGCCGCTGTCTTACGAGTTAAGATGTAGGAAGTTCTACATCTTACTAGATGGTGATAATGTAATGGCTCCTCGGCGTAAAAACTCATTAACTAAATCACGATCAACTGCCTCAATCAAATATTATTATCAGTGGAAAAAATATTAAAAGTAAAAGAAGCCATTTCATGTCTAAAATTATTCATGATTCGTCCTGACGGCAGAAAGCGCGGCACATTGGAATAATTTGAAAGGCTCTCACGGGTACTATGAAAGATATCAGAAATCTGACTGAAAATGCAGCAATAATGGAGTTTCCATATACCTGTACGATATAAATTAAATTTGAAAATGGTATCTGAAATTTTTCGCACTTTGTAACACTGCCTATGCCTTGTCGAACTGGTCGATATGCTTATCGAAAATATAGGGTGGTTATAAAATAAGTTCGTCTACTCAGAGCCCTCTAGAGCCCAATCTAATGAACCGATTGTGATGCAAAGTGAGAGAATTCCGGAATGAAAAAAATTTGTGAAAATTTTCACCACCCGGTGAAAATGTGGCACTGGAATGATAAATGTAGATTTTAAAACTAGTTTTATTGTTTTAAACAAGCAGGCAAGGTTTTTGTTTGATTACAGCATATGTTCGTTCTCAATATCGGCCTTATTAGCAGAAAGTGTACTCAAATTAGAAAGTCAACATACCCAGAAGGGAATGGATTGATCCATTCATTGGATTATGTTTAGTAAAAAGCTTTCACGAAAGATCATGGTTTTAAGCAAGAAAATACGCGCACTCTTGGTAAAGTTGTTTTACCAAAATGATAGAGCAGCTCATGTCAGATACGGGGTTGCGAAAAATGATAAAGTAATTTGAATCGACTGGGGATTTGGCTTTCGCACCAGGAAGAGGAAGGCGCAAGATAGCAGACGAAGTTGTTGAGGACGTGGCTGTTGCAGTGGTGGACAGAGCTTTCTCTTCTCAACATTCTGCAACAAGTGCTCGAGCAACAGCACGCGAATTGTCCATCCCATGGTTCATAGTGCGAAAGGTCTTGCGGTCCCATTCTGCATTGGTATCCATACAAGATTCATCTGGCACAACAGCTAAAACCTCAAGATCCCTCTCAAAGCGCTGACTTTGCTTATCGCTTTCTGGCGAGGATGATAGTTGATGACCTGTGGCCGTGGAACATTCTATGGTCAGACGAAGCACATTTCACCCTAGAAGGAGTGGTGAACACACAGATCTGCCGCATATGGGGTGCCGCGCTCCCTCATGTCGTGCATGAAAAGCTATTGCATTTTGAATACATGATTGTATTGTGTAGGTCCACTGCTGATTTTATTCTAGGCCCCTTTTTCTTTGAGGAAGTGACACAACGAGGTCATGTAAGATGCTCTGTAACAAGTGCACGGTATTGTGAACTTCTTGCACAGCATGTGATCCCTGCCTTGCGAGAACGACGATGCTTGAAAACCCACTGTCTTTATGCAAGATGGAGCACCTCTTCATATTGGTCGACAAGTGAAGCAACTGCTTCGTGCCAACTTTGGAGATGATCGTGTGATCTTTAGAAGATTTCCAGATTTCGTGGCCTCCATGTTTTCCGGATTTGAACCCGTGCGATTTTTGGCTCTGGGGATATTTGAAAGATTGGGCCTATCATAGCGTACGGACTGTGCCTGAGCTGAAAGCCAGCATTAGACGACATGTCTCAGACATTTCCCGGGAAACGCTTCATGCAATAATTGATGATGCTGTGCTACGTTTTCAACATGTCATTGACGCAGGGGGCGAACATATTGAACGTATGCTGTAATCAAACAAAAAACTTGCCTGCTTGTTTAAAACAATCAAACTAGTTTTAAAATATCCATTTGTCATTCTACAGCGCCACATTTTCACCTGATGGTGAAAATTTGCACTAATTTTTTTCTTTCTGCCCATGGTCTGAATAGCCTACATTTCAATTTTCATCACCATCGGTTCATTAGATTGGGCTCTAGAGGGCTCTGAGCATGCGAACTTATTTTATAACCACCCTGTATTTTTTTGCTCTTAAGAAAACAGCTTCAGAGACATACGAAGTGGTGCAGCAAGCTGGAGGATAATACAGTATAATATCACGTTCTATATGTGTGGGCGACGGCTTAAGGAGTTTATGGAAGGAGGCCTGTTGCGGTTCTTATATTGACTAACTTCAATATACAGTATGTTTCGAATTTATTCGGACACTTTAAAAATAGCACATTGTCAATGATTTTGACCGTTATTTAATTTCTACAACAATGATAATGGTTCAAATGAACTATAGGCCTCTAAATATAACCAAAAACATAAACGACTCGTTATTTAAAAAAAACACTTGAGAATTTAGAAAAAAATTGAAATTGAGTGTTTCACAATACTCAATGAGACAACCCATTTACAATGGGCCAATGGTCGTTGGTATTTATGCAAATTAATGTATTTTGAAACATTGCATGGGTCATTTTTTTCACTGGACTGCGAATTGAAACACTGTGCTACAATGGGACGAGGCAAAAATGGCACCGATTATGAAAAAGAACAAACTGATGCCTTTGCTAGCCAAGGAAAGTTTGTATACGTGAGATTGCTGCTTTTGTCAACGGACCAAAATCGACAGTTGCTGATTACCGGAAATCAAAAGAAGTTCAGAAACCACCAAAAAATAAAACAGAGCCGAAAGCAATCTTAAAACCTCGTGATGTGCGGCGCATTGTCAAAGCAGCATCCAATAAATGCACATCTGTAAGACGAATTCGAGCTGAATTGGACCTTCCATGCAGTAGTACAATAGTGTACAGAGCCATAAAAAATTAATCAGTGCTGATACATGGACGTTTGCGTTCCATTTTACCATTAACAAACCACCACAAACGTGACAGATTGACATGGGCTAGAACACATATGTCCTGGACCGATGAATGGTTGGAAATTTTTATCTCAGACGAAAAAAAATTCAATTTAGATGGACCGGACGGGTGGGCATGCTATTGCCATGATTTGAGAAAAGAGACAAAGATGTTTTCAAAACGTCAAATGGGTGGCGGATCAGTGATGGTGTGGGAAGCATTTGGCTTCAATGGAACGTCAACATTGGCGTTTATTTCACAAAGATTAAATTCAAAGGGGTACCAGGAGATCTTGGAAGAACATCTTTTGCCTGCTGGAGCAGTTGTCAAGATAATGCACCAATACACAATTCAAAGGACACCAAAAAGTGGTTGGAATCACATAACGTTCGAGTTTTGTCGTGGCCATCCAGAAGCCTATATATCAATCCAATCGAGAACTTGTGGAGCATTATGGCCAGCCAGGTGTACAAAAATGCACGGCAATTTTCATCAGTTTCTGAATTGAAGTCTGCATTTGAAGATGCCTGGTACTCTCTGGATCCTGGAACTCTTCAAGAACTCGTTCAATCTATGACAGAGTTTTTATGTCATCAACAAAGGGGGAGGTCACAGTGGACGTTAAATATTTTTATTATTGTTTAAACTGGTGCTAAATCGTGCCTGTCCAAATAAATGTGAAACACTGAATTTCAATAATAAAAATAAAGAAAACACTTTTCCACAAATTAATTTTAATGCACGTATGTACATTTCGAGGACTACGTCCTCTTCGTCAGCGTGATAACGCAGAAACTGATCTCTCGCAACGAGCGCAGAGAAAGTAAGACAGAGAGCCGCCGCAGGGTCACCAGTCCACAAAAGGAGCCGTTCAAAGAGAGAGGGGAAGGGTTGTAAACGAGAAGAAGAGAAGCAAAACAAACTCACGTGGTCACCATATGCGCAACTACTACACGCAGTAAACCACCTCTTCCTTCAAAACACCTCCTACATCCTCAAAACAATACTTAATGCCAAGAAGCACACCAGCGGCGACATCAGTCCCCATCCCCCACCCACTGGATGGGCTATAGCGTGCGTTAGCCATAAAAATGTTTTTAACCGTGTGATCTCAAGATTCGGTAACGTTCCCTGGCCCCCTAGATCGCAGATTTGTCCGTATGTGATTTTTTTCTTGTGGGACTATCTCAAGAGTAAAGTATACACGACTCGACCAAGAACTCTGGATGAGTTAAAAAAGAGAATTCAGGATGAAATTCACAGTATCCCAGCTGAGATATTGCAGGGGTCAGTGAGGAATCTCAACAGTAGATTTCAAGAATGCATTCATACAGGAGGACGCCATAAAAAATGATAAATTCCATTAATGTTTCGTAAATGGCAAGTATACAGGTTTAAATTACTATGAATAAAATGTTTTTCTTCCATCTCTCTTGGCTTTATTGGATTGTTAAAAAGTTCCTGTTTTTTGGGGTCACCCTGTTCTTTCTGAGAATTTTCATTATTTCTAATCATTAAGAATGCTGGTGAATAAAGTGTATATATGTAAATTTCAGAAAATTTGATATCATTTTGTAATCTAATAACTCCACCATTTCTCGTTCAACTGATCTCAAATTTTAACAGCATGTGTAAAACAACGAAGTGTCATGTTACCCAAGATATGCTGCATTGAGATTGGCAGGAACTTGATACCAACGAACCTGAAGTGTGTGTGGTGTCACGGCGGTGCGCATTTCGAAGTCACTCATGACATTCACATGCTCCTGAATTTCTCATTCAAATTTAGACGAATAAATCTTATTTTGCTCAACATTACGTCTGTTTAGTTTCTTTTGCCTAGATATTTACATCTCAAATGATATCAAATTTTGTGAAATACCCTGTATTATTTCTGCAAGTTTTATTTTCTTAAATAAAAATTCCATATTATCATCCTGTTTTGTAAAATTATTTCTTGCGGACGTGGCTGGAAATTTTCGATTTTAGTGACTATGTAAATTAAAAGGATCGAATACTACAAAATTGCTAATAAAATATTTTTACTTTAATAAAATAGTTGTTAATAAATAATTTTATTTGCTATATGTGCCATATTTAATATTGCTTCGAATAAATAGCCCTTCTCAGTTGGTAAAATGTTGTTTTTTTATTCTTTCAGGAATCTTGGCTGTTAAAACATTTATCCATTAATTTCCCTCCCCCCTCCCCAAACATTTACTTAATTATGACAGATGATAACACTCTTTTGAACTATCCCTAATTGAATAATTGATTTCAATTATGTGTTATTTCAAAATAATTTCTGGAAATCATTATAGGCTAATTTACTTCTCGTTACGGCAAATTGTAAATTGGCTTTCCTTTTTTGTTGAAACAAGTTTACCGCAACAAATATTTACAGCATATTAAATCGTAAATGCAAGGAATTTACAAAATTTTATTATTCATTCCTTTTACGTTTTATTGAGTAATAAAATAAAAAAATAATTAAAAAAAACAAAAAAAAATTAATAAGAATATAAATTATCTTAAAATGTGTAACTGTCATTACTGTGATACATTATTTGTTTGCTTATTTTTAAATTTATTATTCGTAGTATTGGAAACATCTGAATTTTGAGGTTACTTCGGTTAAAGTTTCTTCATATTTTTCTTTGCAAATGCTTTGAAATCACTCACCAAATAGGATGTTTTATCCATTTTATTTATATGTAATACATCTTTTTTTTTTTTTTTTTTTTTTTGTAGATTTCAAAAATTTGTTGTCATAGGAGAACTACTCATATATAGGAATCTAATCGTAGCCTGTGCAACTCAAGAAGCACATTGGCGTAACTTTTATTAGATCCTTCTAAAACTTGAACAATTCTTTATCTACAGTAATAAATAAAACAGAATATAAGTAAGTATATATGTGTTTGTTCGGTTTTATAATGCAACTTGGAAGAAAGTTATAAAGTTGAAATTTAACAAACAGCTGTGTAATACAGAGTGATCCAAAAGTCGCGCACATCCACATATCTGTATAAATACATTTAAATGTTACTAATGAAGATTATCTTTATCTACAGTACTTATTATTGGATCACTCTGTATTATCACAATGATGGAAAAAAATACAAAACTGAAGATAAATCTCTCAAAAAACATAGGAATTATTAAAAGACTTGAGTTAGGGGAGAGTAGGGCAAAGTGGATATAGCGGGCAAAGCAGATACAGCCGCATATTTCCCTTTTTTCAGATAAATGGCACGACGTGCACTTTTCTAAGTGTTGCCTAGTCAGTGCATACAGAGTACAAGTCATCGTGCGAACGAAGTAAATTATGTAAGTTAATGTGTTTTCATGTGGTTTTCGTAAAATTTACAATGTTCATCATTTAGCTGCAGTTCAGTAATGACTCGTTTGATCAAAATTTCTTCTAGATATGTGTGCTAGCGATTTATCGATAATATAATTCGATGCAGTTTTCGCCCATTAGGCTTAATGCGTTGCTCATGGAATTTTTTTGTTTTTAAAGTGAGAGGATGGGGCAAAGTGGATAATTGATGAAGGGGCAAGATGGATCAGGAAATATGTGAGACCATTGCCTACCAAGACCGTTGGAGAAGTGCGTAAACGAAGTGTCAGGAGGAAACTTCCGAAATATTGACAAGCTCGCCAGAAACGGGAAAAACCATCCAATTTTGCAGCTAGAAGCTCGAGAGGCAAAGGTTCGAAGAAATGTGTGAAGAAACTTGAACTTTCAAAAGCTCTGGCGTCATTGATATCCTATGAAGGACAACTTTATTTTGTCTGTGATCACTGTACCTCTTAGGCTATTCTGCATGTATGATCCAGTTTGCCCCCGTCCACTGATCCACTTTGCCCCCATACTGGGGCAAAGCGGATAATTTGCGCGTATTTGTAAAAAAATTAATATTAAAAAAAATGCTGGAGTATATAACTGTGATTGCTTCAGATTATTGTCCCCATTGCTTCGAGGTATTAGATGTGTGTGAAAACTAACTCATATTACTTACGTTTAATCTTAACCTAGAATTAAGTGATCCACTTTGCCACACTCTCCCCTATGTTTTTTTTTTATTTTTTATTTATTATTATTTTTTTTTGCTTCACATTTTAAAGGGAATAATAATACAAAAGTAATAAATAAATAAATAAATAAATAAATAAATAAATAAATATTATTTCTTTTGTATTAAATTCTTTGGAGCGTTGTAAAAATAATTCTAAAACAAATAAGAGGGTACAACTTTTAGAGCATGCAGCTGCTCAAGCTTTAGCTGAAAAGGTGAAAGTACTTTCCCTAACTGGAGAAAATTAATTTTTCATATGGTTTTTGCAATGTAGTAACTTCCTTTAGAGAAGTTATAGATGTTTATTTAACCATATTAAAAAATTATAAGGATCTGAACTGATTTTTTGAGAGGGCAATTCTTGCTGCTAAAACTGATAATATCAATATGAACAACCACATTCAGGACATAATTCCACGCACTGTGACTGAATACGACTCTATCGTAACGAAGGATGTTGATGAGGCTGTAAACAGGCTTTCTCAACTCTCTCAATTCGTCTATGTTTATTTTTTAATATACGTAGAAATAATTCAATATTCTTTAACCTATTATTGATATTCTAAAATGTTAAGTATGCATTGTCGAATTTTCCTGGGCAAACTCAATGTGGATACAAAATTGCAATGCGAGCACTTTAAAAATTCTTTTCGTTTTTACAAAGTGAATATTTACTGCATTAATTCTAAGTTGTTTTTATCATGTGTTAAAATTCAGATATTGCAAAATTTCATCAAACAAATAGCCCGAGCAATGCCGGGCATATCAGCTTGGTTTTCTACAAAGTAAATGTCAGTCCTTTTTCCTGTCATATTGTGCAGTGTTTCTTCCGAAATGAAGGAAGAAATTTTTTCACATCCCCCCCCCCCCCCCCTAATGTTGAGTGATGTCCAAATATCCCTGTTCATCAAGCGTCATTTACTGTTTTTTCGCCTTTTGTCCTAAGTAAAAGAATAAGTACATACTAATGTTAAAAAAATATGCTTAATATATGCTCTCGAGATGAAGCTTACATATTCTATGTAGTTTTAAATTTTAAAGATTGTTAAACATTTAGTAATAATTTATTTCTCTTATTTACTTCTGCATGATTTTCGAAGCGTCTGAAAAGTTTTCTGGCAAATCTTTTTTGTTCGTTTCTGGAAGAAGTAAAATAAGTAGACCGGAACTAATGGATATGCCACCCAATAAGACCCATGGAAATGGTGCCCAATAGCTTTTCTAAAGAAAGATAAAGACAAAATAACTGATTTAAACGGAGTTAGTCGTCTTATTGGTTCACTTAACTCCTGTAAGGTGATTCTCATAATGTAAATAATTTTAATATATAGGTTGTTTACTACCCCTGTGGGTGGTAAAGGACCTAATTTTTAATATATTTTGCTAATAAATAGGGGGTCGCAATTGAATCCTTGATACAGAAACAAAAATTTCAAAGGCATTCATGTGAGAGATATAATGGTAATTTATGTTCATGAATTTAAAGCATTAACACCGAAATGTTTGGGCAGGGATTCTCCATGATCATGTCATCGGACCATATTTGCTTCCAGAACGTTGAAACGGCGATGTGCTTGAAATAGTCCTACAAGTTCTGCTAGAGTTGCTTGAGAGGTTCCCTTGGCTGTCCGAAGAATCATGTGCTTCCAATACGACGAAGCACTAGCCTATTTTAGTACACCTGTACGACATTACTTTGACAATAGGCTCCATGGTCGATGGATTGGTCGAGGAGGGCCACTCGCTTGACCAGCTCGAACGCCGGAACCAGACCCTCTAGATTTCTTCTTTTGGAGACATCTGAAGAATGTGGTGTACGATACTCTTGTGGTAGCCCGAATTCTAGCTGATAAGAGAAAATGCATGGATTTTTGGCCGTGTCAGAAATTCAATGACAAGACGCTGTCAGGCATGCATTGCTGCTCATGGTAAACTGTTTGAACACCTTTTGTAATTTTACAAACGTGTGGTATTTGGTTATTAAAAACGTTGTGATCATCAAGTTTTCTAATTTCTTCGTTTTCTGGAAATACATTAAGGAGAGAGACAATATTATGAGGAAGTCTCAGACAGCTATTATATGTATGAAGCGTGACAATTTTTTTATGTATCAAGGATTCGTTTTCGACTCACACTTATTGGCATAATACATTCAAAATAAGGTCCTCTAAAAGTTTGTACACAGAGTTTACTAACGAGCAGCATTATAAACGAAGAGAGGAGTCCTCCGATGCGAGCACAAGTGTTATTGAGTCCCAGGGCTCCGTTTCTCACTTGGGTAGGGTACAATTCGATGGCGTAGACATAAATTACGGAAACGGCGATCGTCATTCCGAATTTTGCCGTCATCACCAGCGTTATGATAACGGCTCCCATTTCTGTAAAGATCATAAATAAGCTATTTATCATTAAATATTGCTTATGGGAGGAAATATTATAAAAATAAAAGTTTTTATTGTTAATACGTGACAAAATATAATTTATTACCAACAAATGATAATAAATCTGTATTGACATGAAAATTGCAAAATATATCCTAAAGCTTAAGTAACTCCTAATTGATATAATTCTTTATTAGTTGTGAAATTTAAGACGAGTGCAGTAAATAGTCATTATTATGACAAACCATTAGCCATTTTATGCTTCAATAGTAGGCTCTCACAACCAGCCACCAACTCTCTGAGGTGCTGGAAAATTTCTGTATGGAGGCTGAAGTGTACACCCCGGCGATAGTTTAGAGATTTTTTTGCGGATGATCCGTTCGTCTCACATATCGTTCGAGTTGGGCCCATACATTTTCGATTGTTTTCAGATCTGGGGAGTTTGGTAACCAGGGTATGGCTTGAAGTCTTCATCGTGCTTCTTGAGCCATTAATGGACAACTCTAACGATATCTGTGAGATTAACGTGATTCTTTGAAATGTCGATAAATAATTTATGTTCCCTTCCTGCTACAATGTAAACTTAGATGAATTCATCTCGTTATTTTCACAGTGAAGGGTAAGATCTGTTACAAATATTTTACAGTTCAATTCTTACGAATATGGAATGTCGTATTGCTTTGCTGATAGGTACGATCGCCACGTAGAAGGTCGGCATGGGTGTACCGACCAGGCAACGATCGCGAAGAAAAGTTTTATGTTCTTATTACCTTCCAGAAGTATCAGCTGTCCCAAACATTGCCATAAGTAAATTTTTTCAGACTGTAACCTCATCCCCAATAGACTCCTTTTGCCAACAATTGTGTCCGAAGGTTTGTTTCCTCAAGTTGACGCCGAATACGCCACCGTCCATCCCCTTAATGAAATAAAAATCGTGACTCATGAAGATGGCAGCCATTAAACATGCGCAGTGTTTTGTGGGAAGGAGTATAGTTTGTTTAGAAATTCATTGAATAAATGCAAAATTATCAGAAGAGTTTACAAAAAAAAATTGATAAAGAGAATGTCTATATTGATGCATAGCTCAGCTTGTCTAATGTCTTTCAAATATTTTCAAAATAAACTTAAGCTATAACCAATTCATATTACTGACACAACTAATACAACTATAACATTCATATCATGAATTGCCTATCTTTGGGTATACTCTGCAATTTAATTTAGATCCAATGAAATAAAATCCAATACTGACCTTTAGGAACAAATATATTTCCAATCAGTGCTGAACCACTGAGCAGAAGACTAAAGCAAAGAGGTATTTTTCGACCGCAGTAATAAGTGAAGAACATGCTAACAGTATAACCAGGGAATTCTAACAAAGCTGCGATGAGAAAGTTGATGTAGGCATTGCCTACTCCAATGTTGGAAGTGTTTAAAGAGAGGCCAAAATAGACGATGTCCATTGTGAACCTGTAATGAGCAATTATTTAAACACCTCTAACAACTATTGAAAATTCAAAATACAATAACTTAATTTATTTAAATATTGTAGTAATAAGATGCAAAACAGTTTGAAATTTCATGTTGATTTGATGATCTGCAAAGCAGATGGAGAATATGAAGAACAATACCCTCTTCACGACTCCTTTATACATGAATTCCATTACTTTAATGAAATTCAAGATTTAAAACTTTGGGAATAGATTAAATACAAATATATAGAATTCCTCCTAATATAAACATAAAAAATTGTTTATTGACCCAACACAAAAATTAACCTAACAACAAAAAGAAATATGTAATAGTAAAAGAATCTACCATGAAGAACAATAGCCCGCCAACCCCCTGACTAAATGTAACAATCCAAAATATAAATATCTGAATTCAAAGAATTTTAAAATGTCAGCAAAAAGCTCAGGGGGTTGGCGAGCTGTTGTCCTTCATGGTAGATTCTTTTACTATTACATACTTCTTTTTGTTGTTAGGTTAATTTTTGTGTTGGGTCAATAAACAATTTTTCATGTTTATATTAGGAGGAATTCTATATATTTGTATTTAATGAAATTCAATTAAGACGTACAATTATGTGATAACAGTGATCATTAAGGCATGCTCTTATCTTAATTCTTATTTTTTATGAAGAAATGCGACAGGTACGTACCAGGCATAACACATAATAATGACTTTGAAAATAATGGATGGTATTTTCAAAATTTCTTTCAGTGTCATCGTTTCAGTAAAAGAATCTTCTTCCTAAAAAAATTCGAAAGTATCTGATAAGGCTAAACATTGAGAATCTGGGATCTTGTTATTATTAGAAAAATGCATACTAGCTCACAGAGGAAATGCCACCTAAATATTTGCTGGAACGAATATTACAGAATACAGTATACGACGAGCTCATCAGTGATCGCAATTTCAAATTATATGATTACAGAGGAACACAACCTACTAAGCTCATTATTTTGACTTCCCAAAATGCCTGTAAGACGCCGTCGAGAAGCGTTTCAACATACTGATGCTGTGCACACCGTGGGTAGATTTTGGGGACAATGTTTATTTGAATCATTGTAGAGGGGCTGGGGCCCAAAAGTATGCATCGACGTATTCGACGGCAAGTAATAGCGTCCCCACAATCCACAAATGGCGACATTTTGCGAAGTGTCTAGTGAATTTTGGATGCTTAGTAAACAGTTTCTTGAAGGTTAGTCGAGGCAGGCTTATGATTCAAGCGAACAATCGACATGAACAACTGTAGTGAGGAAAATACCATTGGGTGCGTGTAATTTTTTTTAAAACCTACTTCTGCCTGTGTACTTCTATCATATTTTGAGCCTTCCTTCAAAATGTGGCATTTTCTCTGTGGGTATCGAATATTAGAATCCTTTTGTACATTCCAATCATTAATTAGAATTGAGCAGAGGCAATACTAGAATGATCAATTTTTCGTAAAATAAAATATCTCAAGTACTAGAACACGTCAAAAATTTTGTATACCAATATGCAATATTCCTAATAATTTGGTATACCAATATGCAATATTCCTAATAATTTGGTATACCAATATGGCAAATTATTAGGAACATACCTAATAACGGCTTGAACTAACCTTGACCTTCAAAAGTGCCTCAATTAGACGTGGCATGGAAGAAATGAGGTTCTGAACAAAGTTCTACAGGCATTTATGACAAGACAGTTGCGAGAACCACGGTCCATTTGCATATAGCTACAAGAAGAGGTTCTTTCTTCGGACTGCGTTTTCAAGCTCATTCCACATAGGAGATTGTAAGTAACAATATAGCGCTTGGAAATCACTGTCACGCTTCTCCAACAACTGTATGACAATTAGAGCTTATAGCATGAAGCGTTATTCTGAGAAAAGATGTGCATGCGTTATTCTGTATGTCATCAAGGAGGACGATGTGCATAGCATGTGCCTGCCCAGATTCTGAGATAACGCTGAGCATATTTTTAATGGAGTAAAAGCCTTCGATGAAAAAACAGTATAGAACAGTGTTTCCTAGATATTTTGAAGCTGCAACCAACTTTTGGGTGAGGACTTCGTATGCAACTCCTGTTCGGACAAGGCATATCCTGAGGATCATTATATATCGTACTTAACCCCATTTGAAGTGGCATGATCAGAAATGTCTGCGTGGTTATCGCCATGGTACGGAGTCATTACTTGAAGAATGATTATAACTACATCTCTGTCCTCTTTTATGATCCTCTTTGATCGACGTTGCCTGCGATCACAGACCTTGGATGATCTCTCGCTGCATGTTTTTTTTTTGCTTATCCGGGCACTCATTGAATACGCGTGGCTTTTCTGAAAGCTGGTACGTCTTTACCGTATTTGAGACTGCTTTTTATATACTTACTTAAGTCACAAATGAGATTGGCGCGTGTTCGATCACCATTAGATATTGTTAATAATTTGCATGTTCTGTCTATTAAGTCTTCCCATATATTGGAAAATCTATTTAAGGTAGTAATCAAAGTAAATACCGATTCAGTTTAAATATTTATCGAACTCACTATCTTAAGATTAATTTCGGGTAATGATTTCTTGTTATATTTGGCTGCTGTCTCGATTATTTTCATGGCATCTTCGAAACGGTTCGTCGCGACTAACCAACGAGCAGATTCGGGAACAAATCTAGAAAGACGCAAAAAAGCTATAATTCTGTATCATATGGTTATATAAAATTTTAAACATTAACTATGAAAATCTGGCAATTTAAAATGTTCTCTGTTGTATCTAAAAAAATGAAAGTGTCTCTTACAGGATTACTATAATATAGAGCAGGGCAGGGATGGAAATGGCTGTTTGCAAGAATCTCCAATCTCGTATTATGTGGGCGAGCCCGGCATCTATTGAATAGCCGATGGCATAGAAGTAGTGGAAGGCGGTGCCTGCAAACACTCTTTTGGAAGTACCGACGAATTCCATTGCTGTAAAAAACCATAAACAATTCTGTATGGTTATGATTTTCTGGATTCGTTTTTATATAACCATAAACAATTGAATGGACTATCTACGGTATTAAAGTAACAATGAATATCAGATGCAATCTATTTTTAGCAAGAAATTAACCTAAGACAAAACTGATGAGATATATTCCCTGGGTGAACGCTGCCAAGACCATCCTTGAAAAAGCGTAAATATAGTAGTTTTGGATGAAGGCGGACATAATGCCCACGATTCCCTGGCTGCCGAGGCAGATAATGAGACTTTTCTTCCGTCCTAAACTGGTGAATATTTGAAAATGAAATCAAAAAAATAACAAAATGGGTTACTCGTTAATTACTGATTTAATTTAATATTTCAAATCGTTCATTATGTATCTCTATTTGACAAACAATCAAAAATTGGTACTAAAAACTTCATTAGTCAGTAATAGAAATGAAGCAGCCGTCTCATGATACCGTACACTCTGGAAAAGCTCGAAGCACCTGGAAAACTACTCATTGAGTAGTGTTTCGTTAGCCTTTCGAAAACTACTCAATTTTTGCGTGTATCGTGGGCGTAGGCTCCCTCCGTAAATCAAGTAAACTTATATGCAAATACAGTGGGCGCCGCTTAATGTAATCACGGTTAATGTTATCAATCGGTTATTGTTATCATTTTGCTTGTTACGGAACGCTTGTCTCTAAATGCATACTAAATACGCCGTTTATTGTGATCAAAACTTCTGAAATTGTCATCAACTTTTTCCTAAATGTAATAAAAATATTTGGATTTCTCCCAGATTCCGCTTATAATAGCTACGTTTCATTTCCCTCAAAACCAATGGGCACTAATTTTCCGATTGAAAAATGGAAGGAAAAATTCTGCGACCTGGATTCGAACCAAGAACCTCGACTATCATGGCCGACGCCTCTACCAATTGGGCTATCAACATACTTGTGAGCATCTCCAGTTTATAATCATTATTATTTACTTGTGAGTTCATCAACTTTCTGATGGTTTGGAGTGGAGAAATTCTCGATCTGCGGGCCAGGTTCCCGTCTCCCATTGGGCTTTCAACCGTGACAACTTGGTTGTCTTTAAGACACCTTGAGACAGCTTGGCTGTCCATGTGTCTGCGATAGCTCAATTGGTAGAGGTGTCGGCCATGATAGTCGAGGTTCCTGGATCGAATCCAAGTCGCAGAATTTTTCCTTCCATTTTTCAATCGGAAAATCATTACCTATGCTTGGAGAGCATCTCCAGTTTATAATCATTATTATATCAATGGGCACTGCTGCCCGAAATTATTGATTGGTTTTAGTGTATTCTTATTTATTGTAGAGATATCTGCTTAAAGACTGTACAGTGTAATGTAAAGTTCCCACAATGCCTCTTTTTTCAACTTCAGTTATTATTATCAGTTTGGCTTGGTCCCAGAGTACTCACATTAAGCGACGCTCACTGTATTAATTATTGGTTAGGTTAGATTAGGTTAGGTACTTGATTTTTTTAAAAGGTCGTAAATCTGATGTGAATATGAACTTAAATAAAGAATTTCAGTTTCAGAAACTATTTTATTTGGATTACTGCTGGTAATGTCTTCACTTTTTTTTATTTGGTCGTTCAAATTAAGCATTCATACATGTTTTTACCTATCTGACAGAATACTAATAAAAAAACTTCCTAGGGCTTCACCTACGAACCAAAGAGTTAGGAGTAACGTTAGCATCAGCTTGCTTTGGCAGACGAGATCGAACTGCAAATAACAAAGCAAGAAAGAAAAAATATTAAAATTTTATATAGAAATTTTTTTTAGCTAATATAGAAAATTACAGAGTCATGAAAATATAAAATTAAATTATTCAAGAAATTTTTAGATGATTAAGCTTATATTGACTATAATAAATCAGCAGAGAAGGAAAGTAATGGTTCTAATTTGCTTGGCCTGGTACACATCTGCAGAAATCAGAATGGTGTTCGCAGGTGTATTCTCACCAGGTGGCGTAACAGATACGTACCCTAAAAAAATCCGTGGTTCGACGCAGAACTGTGGAATTTTTAATTTCCATTTCCATAATTTATTATTTAATATTGTGAGAAATAACGTAACCATGTTTTTGGAAAATGCATGTAGTTATCAAAAGATATGTACCTAGGGACTGAGAAGTTGCTCGAAAAGCTTAGCTTTTTAAATTTTATTAAAAATTTGTTAATTTTATTTTCAACTCCAAAATAAATTTTATTTTCATAATTTGTTGATTGTTATACATTTTCATCGGCGTATTATACACCCCATATAGGTCGCAAAATTTATTCTTGAATATCGGTCGCAAAAAAAACTGGGGTACGACCTTTATTGCGAGTCAACTTAAAACTATAACTGAAAAATGGGTCTAAGAGGACTTTTTAACGCCATATCTCCGGATATTAATAATAATTAGAGGAAAATAGTAAAGAAAATTTTAGGACCTGCACTCGAACCAGTGACCTTCGGGTTGCAGTTCCGATGCCATAACTACTAAGCGACAGTTTCCAGATCGAGTTCAGGCGTGGAATTTTCTTTACTATTTCTCTATTTAATAAACAACCTAAATACCTATCGATATTGATCGTTATCAGCTTTTGCCATGTTGCCATGTTTACCTCGTCTTTATTGCATGTCAAAGGATCGAAAAAAATGGTTTATACCAACGAAATTCGTTAAGTGGATACCTTATAAGTGGATAATCCGCTTTAGTGGATATTGTGTGTTGTCCGGTTTTTATTTAGTTGATAATCCTTATAAGCGGCTACCTTCTTCCCAGATTGGAGGCTATCCACTTATTGAGGTTCGACTGTATATAATTCGATAAAATTATTTCCGGTAGAAAAATTTTTACCTGAAAATGCGAACTTTCTCTTTACTCAGTAAATGTAAACAAACTTGTTTCAAGATGCCATTCACTTTGTTGTGATCTTTAAGGGGTTAATAGGCCTGCATTGATTTGAGTAGCATTATCCATTATCAGTTATGAATTTTAAGGGAAATAAAGTTGTACCAAAATATATTCTAAATTTGGAGGAGCGACCTACATTAATAAAAGAGAACTGCAAGACAATCTGAATATCATATTCAACCTGTCGGTTAATCGAGTGTCAGACATGCTTCGGTTTCGTTTCAGCTGTGATATCACTAAGGGAATGCCAGAATGAATAATGCTCCATTTCCTGTCCGTTCCTGATTGGTCGGCCGAATTTTTTTTCATTTACATATTTTTCCGTTTCATTTTTCTTTCATGCCAGGCATTGTGGGTGATCTATATTTCCAATGGGAACTTTTCATTAAACAGGATGATTCAGAAAGAATGGTTAAAAAATAAAGACGAATTGTTTATTCCTGACCGGACACAGCTATAATTACTTAAAAACGACACGTTAAATATAAAAAAAAATTAAGGGATAATAATCGGGAAAAAACTATAGAATTTTTTTTGTTCTCTTGCCTCTGTAGCCACAGTAAAGGTATATTGCGAAGTATCATAAACCCACGCATCACAAGTCTCTTTCCGAAGTACGGATGATCCGTTGATTTCGACGTATTTTTCGCAAGAGTTTCGCTCTTGGAGTTCTAGGTCCCATGGAATGGAAGCGTTCAGAATCCTTTCGGGTAATTGGTAAGAAATTCCGCCGGCGTTTTGTGCATTGGCATCGACCTCGAGAAAACATCTAGATAAAATTTCGAAAAAGAATTACTGTAACCACTCACACTTTAGGCCAATTTTTATTTGATTTTATTTTATTGTAAATAAATTTTCTTTCTTTAACAATAAAGATATTTTTCAATGTAGTATTTGAGGTAATGGATCCCTCCATAAATTATACTATGTTTATAAAAGTTATATTATTCTCATGATCTTGCGTCTAGGATGTTTATCACTAAAACAGCTTCAAAATAAATTATCCCGATTAAAAAAAAAGTATCAGATAAAAATAAAAGGAAAATACCTGAATAAACAACTTAACTTTTTGTAATAGTCATTGAACTTGATGTAAACAAACTCATACAAAAAAAACTCATGTCTTGAGACAGATCGGTTTGTCTGAATGAATACGGCTATTACTGTCATGAAGACTAAGACTGTCAGTTACCATGAACTTCATCCTCCTGTATTCTCCTCGAAAGAGTAATTAGTTTTTCTCTAAGCTTACATATGTCCCATCTAGATATTCAAATGATGGAATAGATTTCAAATGTTTATTTCAAACAAAATATATAAGACAGAAACGCATTCCACGCATCACTGAATAGAGGACGGATCAACGTTTTAAATACCCGCCTAGAAGTTCCATTGAGTTTGTATCTACAACCAACTTCCACAAATTTTTTATTCTATTCTTAAATTTGCCTATGACAAGATGACTGTTTTTTGAACCTTTGGCAGAATTCATGTTGCACTTGAACAATGGATTCGCACTTCAAAAACGTAGCATACAACCGAGTACTTCTGTTGTGTTACTACAGCTTACCTGCATTAATCACAATCCGTCTTATTGTAGAACTACGCTATTAAGATGGTTCCAAAAAGTATAAAGCCACTTGAATTTTAATAACAATCATTTAATGCTAAATCCGAATGAAGAAATAAATAAATTACAATATTATGCGATTCATACAGTCTATTTGTCATGGTTTCATAGAAAAGTTTGTTTTTCATTGTCCAAAAAATATAAAGCCATCATTTACAAATTTTTAAGAAGATTCCACTTAGGAATATAGGTATGATGAAATTGATATAAATATGCAAAGCACTTGACGTTAAAAATAACATAGAATTTTACATTACGAAAAACAGCACGCCACGAGGTTAACCCTTATCAGAAATCGAAAAGGGCCAAATTGTGGCTTTAAAAAACTCAGGGCAATCATCTCGATCAATTGCAGAAACTTTTAACAGGTCACGCTTATAGACCGTTCCGTGAAGCTGGGAAATAGTTATGGCCAGAAAAAGCCAACTGGACGACCGAAAAAACTTAAACCATGCCAGAAAAGAGCAGTTTGTAAAGAAGGAAGTAAAAACGATGCTTCTCTTGTACACTACCCAAAAGAGCCGGAATTCAGTATCTGTAAATCAACTATTGATTCATGAAAGAAAATTCCTGAGGTATAAAAGAAGAAAATCGTGCCCTACATTGAAAGGTGCTCACAAGGAGAAACGGGTTGAATTTGCAAGAATTGTATTTAGGTAGATACAATGCCTAATCCCATATCTCAAATTTTGTTGAAATACGGAAAGCACATTTGTTATTAAAATATGATGGCTGTATATTTTTTGGACAATGAAAAACGGATTTTTCTTTAATTTCTTTGTAATTTGTTTATTTTTCTATGAAATTATGATAAATAAACAGTCATGAATGGCATATTATTGTAGTTTTTTGCATTTGGATTTGGCGTTAAATGATTATTGTTGAAATTCAAGTGGCTTAATACTTTTTGGACGCATCATAATTAACTCATGCCCATTAACAATACAGCCCATTCGTCTAGCCCCAACTTTTTTCCTTGCATCAAGGCATTTGCATATTGACGTGGTGGCTTCATATTGCATAACTCGAATAATGAAGTCTATGTTGAGGAATTTTCACTCGTTCCTTTATAAGCAAACTCGTTCTTCCTGCATATTAACACTGGATCAATGTTAATACTTCATTCTCTTTAAGAACCATTCTAAATTTAACAGCACTTTTTATTTTTCATAAACCATTCATTCAGGTCCCTGCCTTATCATTAAGTATTCAATGCACAGCCTTACACTGTGAGAGGATTAACCTAATATCGAAGGAGTTGATGTAAGACTGAATTGCAAGCATGCCACATTCTTCTACATTTAGAGAATACTTTAATAACTTTTTAATTCCTAACCTCTTTGAATGAGTAATTTTTAATTTAAAAAGAAAAGAGACATGAATGTTCTTACCTGTGTTTAGGAGTTGCTCCTATGAAAACCCAAGCCATGTTGTGTAAAGTGGTGAAAACTGACGAGAAGGAGACGGCAAAATAAACGATTATTTGGTAAGGTCCGAAGTCTCCCAAATACTCAAAGACTTCGTCGAATCGCATTTTTTTCGTCGTTGTTTTGTTGTTTCACCTTTCCCTAATATTTTTTATCTATTGAAACTACCATAACATGTTCATATATTCTGCTATATATTGAGAAAATGTTTATTTCTCGTCCAAAGGAATCTACTGACGAAAGTTATTGACCGACGAGGACCTGTATCAAAGGAGATAACCAGTGGCGTATGATTAATTTATATTTTCAAATACGTTTTGCGAATAAAATTGGCCTTATTGCTCTAAATCTGTTGATAACCTTAGGAATAAACGTAATCTATGTCATTAACTCGTGCAATTTGAGTAGTATGATAATTATGTTACAAAATATAAATAGTCTACTAAGAAGAATTCCCGTTGAAGTGAGCTAAAAGTTCATTAATTATAATTTTTCAGATGATTAATATTGCAATTCAAATTTTTAATTAGTTGAAAGAGAAGAAAAATTAATTACCTTGACTGTGGGTATTAATTACAGTAAAGAAGGCGAAGAAACATAACCACTTCCCACAATATTATCAATTAATATTATCAATTAATATTGTGGGAAGTGGTTATGTTTCTTCGCCTTCTTTACTGTATTTAATTAGTTTCTTAACGACATTTATCTTAACCATTTTGCGTATGAAGGAAGTCTAAACGAATTAACATAATTACGATAAAAATTAGCTTTCAATTAAAACCAAGCATGCAAAACGATGCATGAACTTTATAAAGTAGAAATTTGTAATTTCATGTGATTTTGAAATAAGCACTTGTGTAAGAATTTAAATGACAAGCTTTTTAATAATTACAGTATTAAAACGTAGATTTCTTCTTTATCATCTTTAATATTTTTTTATTTAAAATCTGGAATTAAGCTATACGCCTCCAGGAATTACAGTAGAATCAGAACGATCATCAGATTAACGACGAGGTTTACAATGTATATGAAACAAATCATATTGTTCGTAATAGATAGGAAAGATATCGTTTGAGTTAAGGGAGTTTTGCTTACCTTGGAAGACTAGCCAAGAGAGCATTGTGGAGTCTTGCTGTGGTTTTCTCAACACTGCAAAGTATATTTATTAATTTTTGTTGAAATGCATATGTGAGTGCTGTATCGTTTCTTTTTGCAATCGGAAAAGAATGCGAAGTTTTCGGAGAGTTCACTCGATTCAATGATATATCTTTTGACCTATTGATAAAACGATCTTGGTTAATATTTATTAGAGTTTGCGGCAGTGATTTTCTCATATAAAATGCGGCGTTATGGCTATAATTATATCAGAAAAGTCATAAGCGTAACGAAATCTGCATTAGTTATAAAAATAAGGGAACCAATCAGAAAGTCTCTGTTATTTACGTCATTGTGATATCACTCACAAGTGGAGATTAGCCGCCGATCTTGCCGAGACCAGCGAGAGACAGGCCAGGGCACTCAAAAATCACATGATCATCGGGGTCCTGATCATGTAACTTTTGAGTGCCCTGGCCTATCTCTCGTTGGCCTCGGATCTTGCCAAGTGACGGCAGTCCTTTGGTACAAATCTGAACATTTGGTCTGCTAAAATGCCACCAAGACAAATGAGATTTAGATTTTTAAATGCGGAGCCGTGGACGAATAATCTAACTTCATCGCTATAGATATTTTTACCTCCGACCTCATCATGTGACTAATTTATAAAAGGTTATTGAAAAGATATTGTTGAATAATATCAACAACAGGGTGACCAGACGTAGTAATTTCATTACTACCGTAGTAATAAATGGCCTAAAATCCCAGCCGTAGTAATGACCGTAGTAATTTGGAAAAAGTAGTAATATGTAGTAATATTTGAATCTCCGTAGTAATAGGTGTAGTAATATCATAGTCTAAGGAAGTTTTAGGATATTACTTCCTTAGATTATGGTAATATCCTAAAACATGAGCACTAATTGGTCATCAGTCCAACATGCAACACCACCTTGACTCATCGGATGGTGTTGATTGATAAGTTAAGTGATGACTCATGGTTGCGTGAGTGGATGAAGTGGATGCAGTTGATTTCACGTTCAGTCTCACATCACTTTCGCCAGACGCCTGACAGCAGTCCCCTGGGCTGAGCCCAGTAGTTTGCCGCATCGCTCCTTCCGCACTCCGCATCCGCTCCCTCCGCCTGCCGCACGCTGCCACAGCTTTTGTGCTGGTAGTTGGTGTTGAAGTATGCCGCCCTCCCTTGCACTTCCTCTCACTGTCGACTCGTTTAAAGTTAACTACTTGCCTTGCGTTGTATAGCACTGATCTAAAATTAGCCTAATAATTAGTAAAAAGTCCCCTTACTCGGGCTGTATTTAGATGAAAAGAGGCCCCTAGGCTATTCCACTTATGAGGCCCTTTCACCTCCCATTTTTAATGCTAACAATTTGAATGTAGGCCCCTCTTGATCTTGAGGCCCTAGGCTGAATCCTAGTTAGGCTAATGGAAAATTCGGCCCTGCCCTTACTGTAGTAATAAGGTAGTATTTTGGGACACTTAACGTAGTAATATGTAGTAATGGGAGGCCTAGTGCCGTAGTAATTTCGAGTTTAAAAACCTGGTCACACTGATCAACAATTATTTAACCAGATTCATATCTTGCGATCAACATGGATTTATGGCTGGTCGTAATACTGTTACAAATTTGGTGACTCTTGAACAGGATATATTATCGGCCTTTAAGCGTCATCAACAGATGGATGTTATTTATTTAGACTTTACAAAGGCATTTGATAAAGTCGATCATGTTCTACTTCTGAGTAAGTTGAAACTTTGTGGCATTACTGGTTCCTTACTTGCTTGGTTTGAATCTTATCTTGAGCAGCGTCAATTGACAGTTAGATTTGCATCTTCATATTCCTCTTCCTTTATTGCTCGCACAGGTGTCCCTCAAGGCTCACATCTTGGTCCAATTTTATTTAATCTATTTATTAATGATTTAGTTAATTTGGTTGGTGTACGCCTGTTGCTTTTTGCAGATGATGCGAAACTTTATTTTCCAATTTCCTCATTACAGGACTGTGAATTGCTGCAAAACAATTTGCAGATAGTTTATAACTGGTGTAACTTGAATCGAATGATCTTAAATCCTAATAAATGTAAATGTATGTCTTATTATAAATCTCACACTTATATTAAATTTGATTATTGTATACTGGATAACAAATTATCTCGTTGTGATTGGGTATTGGACCTTGGTGTTAATTTTACTAGTTCATTGAGTTTTGACGTTCATATTAGTCGTATTACCAGGAAGGCAAATAAAATTCTTGGCTTGTTACTACGTTCTTTTAAATTTTTTGATCGGCCTTCTACCCTCATTCTTCTTTATTGTACATATGTTAGACCAATTCTTGAATATGCTTCTATTGTTTGGAACCCTTATCATCAAGGCTTAATTATTGAATTACAAGCAGTTCAGAATCGATTTATACGTTTTTTAAATTATCATTTTGGTTTTGGTTTACCTAGAATGTCTTCAAAAAATATGAGTTCTTTTTCGGGTCTTATTCCTTTACTTCAGAGAAG
Source organism: Rhysida immarginata (assembly GCA_023313115.1). NCBI lineage: Eukaryota > Metazoa > Arthropoda > Chilopoda > Scolopendromorpha > Scolopendridae > Rhysida > Rhysida immarginata. The sequence continues at coordinate 3,322,753 of JAHWFO010026864.1, forward strand.
AACGATGCATGATGGCATTTTTCTTTTTAAATTGGTGAATGGCTTAATCGATTCTCCCATTTTACTGAGTCATATTAATATTAAGATTCCCAGTATTACACGTAATATCGAAATGTTTTTTATCCCTCGTTGTACTACGAATTACGAGTATAATTCTACCATTATCCGTATTCAAAGATTGGGTAATTTTATATCTAATTATATTGATCTTTTTAATTGTAATGTCTCTGATATAAGGAATTTTCTTTTATCCTTAGATGGTATTTTTTAAATATTCTGTGTTTTTTTTTTGTTTTTTTTTAATAATAGTTTGATTTTTCTATCTCCATCAATAATTTATTATTTTTTAATATTTTTTCTGTTATGTAATTATATTATGTTTTCTTTTTTCCTCTTTTACTTGTATATATGGGATTTCCCGTTGGAATGTAGTAAAATAAAATATAATGTAATGTAATGTAAGGTTTGCATGTCACAACAAGCTTATTTGGAACAAAACCTTATCTTATGCATAACTCTAGCGAGACTGTATTATGCAAGGAAATATTCACTGCCGCAAACTCTGTATAGTTGTCTGCTTCATTATGGAAAACAATCAAATATGTAAGTCGTTATAACAGAGAAAGCTTTTAATGAACAATGACAAAAAATAACATATAATTCGTTTTTCGGCGAATTCATGATTGCTATTCTTATAACGATGAGGATGATTATGAATCGAAAAAAATTATATTATTATTAAGCGACTTTAAATAAATTTTGGACTATAGTTCGGGACAGGTTAACCTTGTAATGAAGGAATTTGTATAGACAGCGAGAAGGCCATGTGCATGTGAAATATAGTTCCCAGCATTTTTTTTAATATAATGATATAGTAAATATACACAATTAAATTATTTATTCTTAATATTTTACAAACTTAATACATCACTTTCCAGGCCTTTCTACTTTTTATTTAAAAATTAAGCAAGGTCTATGACAATACGGATACTATTATATTTATTGCCGACGCATGTTTCGGCTAGCAAATAGTTACTAGTATCCGTATCGTCATAACCTTCCTTACTTTCAATTTCTAACGATACTAGATCATGGACATCATGCTTTTTATGTAATAACTAATGCGTAGATACCTTTCCGGAACTGTATCTTATCATGGCTACCATGCCGGTTTCGCTATTCAAGTCACACACCTTCAACAAGTCAAATGAGGCAATTAGTTTTGAATGTTTACGTAAGATTGTGTGAAGAATATCCAAACAGTTCTTTAGCAACCAAATGTCCTGTCTTTAGTATAAATTTTTTCATTACCTACCCCTTCTTCCTTATTGAACCCGCGCATTGATACAATGAACTTGCAACTATACTTGTTAACCTGTCCCGAAATATAGACAGTCGCGGGTTTTTCAGGAGATGAGTCCGATCATGGAAGCCGATGTTCCCGTAACATTTATCTTCGGTGATTCTTCTAGAGCTCGTGTTTGTGTGAATTAAACACGCGAAATTTAATTTCTACTGCGGTTCAATCCGATATGAAGAAAATGTTTTGCGTTCTAAAGTCGTTTTCCCGATCAAAGGATGATGGTGTCAGACCTGTAAGTTTATAAAAGTCGGAGGCGTAAAATTCCTGAAGGTCAAAGATGGGAAGAAGACTACAGCGAACTACAGGCATTCACCAGATGTGTTTGGGCCGTTATTTTTTGTCTGTTATTCACCAGGATGATCTGCTAGGCCGTTATTTTTTGTCTTTTTTATTAGATATCCATAGTGAAAAGATTTTAACCACTTTCCAGTGATACGGGCGATTCGAATATACGATAGGAGTCTCCAGATAGATAATGGACTCTAGACGATATCCCGAATGCTCGATAAATCCCTGTGAGAACTCGAATTACGGCGACTTGCACGATAGCGTTGCGAGTTCGTAAACCCTACGCTTAGAACAAAGTTATTGGTAAATAATAAATATAAACTGGAGACGAACCTCCAAACATCAGTTAATGATATTATTTGAAGAAATGGAAGGAAAAATTCTGCAACCTGGATTCGAACCAGGAACCTCGAGTTTCACATGCTCGACGCCTCTACCGTATCGCAGACACTCGTACTGCCATGCTGTCACTACTTAAAGAATGTCAAGGTGGAAAGCCCAATGGGAGGCGGACAGCCGGCTCACAGATCGAGAATTTCTCCTACCTTCAGAAAGTTTGATGAACTCGTATAATAAATAATAAATATATAAACCCGCCTCCCATTGGGCTTTCCACTTGACAGCTTGGTTGTCACAAAGACTAACTTCCCTTACCTTTACATGTATTTGTCAATTGTTATTATGGCAAATTATAAATTGACTTTCTTTAATGCTGAAAACGTTATATTAAATCATAAATGCAAAGAATTTACCAAATTTTATTTTTTTTAAATTCAAACTTTATTGATAAATGAAATAAAAGATTTTAAAGCAAACACAAATTTAATTAAATTATACATTTCTTTGCAATACAGACTTGCCCTTAATAAGATACATTATTTGTTCATTTATTTTTTAATTTCTGTTATTCGTTTATTCGGAAACATTTGAGTCTAAATGACAGCAAACGAGATCATGAGATTACTTCGTTATAAGTTTGTCCATATTTTTCTTTGCAAATTCTTTGAAATCACTCACCAAATAGGGTGTAGCACATGCTTTTTATGTAGATTTCGAGAGATTCACAATTTATTTAATACGAGGTTTTTCAAAATAAGACCGGACTTTTGACATCTTAATTTTATTAACTGAATTACAACATTATACATGGTTGTCTTCTTCAAAGTAGCTCCCCCTTGCTTACATTGCACCGCTCCCATCGTTTCTGCCACTGTTGGAATGCTCCCTGGAATTCGTTTTTTTTGGGGGGGGGGGGGGGGGATAGCGCGTAGCTGACTCTGCGAATTCTGTTTAATCTTATCTACATTTTGAAAACTACGTCTCTTTAAGGTGATTTATAACTTCGGAAAGAGGAAAAAGTCTGCTGGGGCCAAGTCTGGACAGTACGGAGGGAGGAGAAGAACGGCCACTTTTTTAGCGGTCAAAAATTGGCCACTATGCAGACAGGAATGGCTTTATGCGTTGTCGTGAAAAATTTTAGACCAAGCTCTTGTTTTTCCATAGCTCACTCCACCTTGACTTAGGAGAATGGTCACTGCATGAGTTCACTTGGGCAGCTGTAGATCGCCAACGGATAAAGATGGAAAGATGCACCAAACATTTTGTTGCCAAAGGTTGCCACTAGGTGGCGGTACTTACAGTAGCTCAATCGGTGCAATGGTTTGTTCTCTATGGCAAAAGTTCGGGCTTTTTTTGAACAGACCTCGTATATTGACCTATGTATTTGTTGTGTGATCTTCCAGGGCTCTTATCTTTGTACATCATCCCGTTGTTTCAAATTTCTTTTACCAATCGTAGACAGAATGGTTAGTAATTGGGATTTGTGTTGCACAGCAGTCATGGATATTCTTTTGTTAAACTCTAATACACGAAAAGCTTTCTCAACTGCGTTGGCGTCTATTTGCATTGCCTTGTCACGCGACGCTTGACGCATTGCTGACTGCTTTGGAAAAAAACTTTCAGAGTTTTTAGACAAATCCGAGTACGTTGAGTGTCAATATATTAAATAGTTTTTTAAATAAATTTTTGAAGTTGTGTATTTCTTTTATGTTCAAACTGTATAATGAAAAAAGTATGTAAATTTCAATATTATTCTCCTTAGCAAAATTTTATATTGTGCAGTTGTTCTCTCAGGGAGGAAAGAAATTTGCTCATATTTTTTTCTTCTTATTAAAGTTGAATGATGTTCACAGTGAGAATATTCTTCTTCATCAAGTACCATTTATCATTTTTTCTCTTTTTTCCTAGGAAAATGAATAAGTACATAATAATTAATGATTAAAAATGTTGTATCAATATTCAGCTACGATCAGGGAAAATATAACTCATCTCTTCCAGTTTTGATAAATTGTAATTTACGATACTTCGTTTTAAACATTTCATATATTAACATCTAATTACTATTTGTTAAAAATAAATTCTATGGTCACATACAATTTTGATTAAAACGAAGGATGAAGATATCAATAATCACTTAGCATGTATAAAAATTTTTAATTCTAATTCAATTCGATCGAAATCGTAGAATTACGAAAAACTTTCATTCCTTCTGCTCCGCCTCCCTGCGATAGAGAGGGACGGCATTTTCCTGGCCAGTTGAGATATCACAAGATACGACGGAGTGCAAAGGACCTTCGGGATCATGAATTGCAGTGATAAAAATTCTATAAGTTTGTGTATTTAACATACCCAAACACAAGTCAGTGTAAACGTATTCCGCAAGGGAAAAAAGGTTAGCGAAATCTTGCGTTATGTAGAGTCGTTCGAGACTAGAGTCGAAAGCCCTTCGATGACGAGATTCTCGGCACGTCCTCTCGGTAGAAAATGGTGTCATGTTCCGCTAATTCCTGAAGAGCAGAAAGGGTCGGACCAGAGAGCAAATTTTCAATATTTTGAGATATTTTTCTTAATAAAATATTGACTAAATAGAAAATTTTTGATTGAAATACAAGTATTTATTACTCTTGATCAAATGTTATGATGCAAAAACTTTGTATAATTATTATCCAAATTATTGTCTAATTTTTCTGTAGAATTTACCTTTAATGTTAAAGTTTATAATAAGTAATAGAAGAGTTTCGCCTTCCACCTTAATGCTTCCGCATACAAGTCGCCGATTATGTGCTATTTTACTTAAGTGTTCAATCTCTATATCAATTTCCAAAATCCCAGGAAGTAAATCCCATCGTAATCTACAGTTTGTTAACATTTTGCGCCAAAAATTCAATTTTGAGCTCTTACCATCCAGCTAGTGTAGAGGCATGTATTTTTGGTACGCGGATCTCCTTCACACTGTTGGACTGCGCAGGACTTGGAGCATGACTAGATTGGTTTGATGGCGTAAAATTTAGATTGTACGCAGAATGTATTGTCATGCTGCGTAAATGAAAATCTTCGATTTACCTTTGTCTCTGTGCTTAGTAGGGCCTTCAGGACGTCATAAGCTCGCTGCAGTTGCTGGATTTAGAGATCAGTGTACAAGCTAAGAGTGCAACACCTCGAAATTCTACCCAACACTTGGCCATGTGCTCGAACCACTCGCGTTTGACAAGAGGTTTCGAACCCTTTCCGGAATGAGCCACTGATTTCCCTGTCCATAAAAGGTCTGACACATTTTATCTGTGTATTACCAAAAAACTAATAAAGATAAACAGAAACAGATTTCAATATATGAAACTGTAACTGAAAAAGTTTTATTGCGTTTCACAGCTTGTGCAAGCTCTCCAACCGGATGACAAACCGAAACGTACAAAGTGTGCTGTTTACATGTTAAACAGGATTGAAGACGATGGAGATTTTCTTCAGCGTGTTGTGTTTTCCGACGAGGCGACATTCCACCTTTCCGGACATGTTAACCGCCACAATGTTCGCATTTGGGGATCTGAAAACCCGCACAGTGTCCGTGAAATGGAAAGAGACAGCCAAAAAGTCAATATCTGGTGCGGGCTTATGCACGATCGCGTACTAGGACCTTTCTTCTTTGCGGACCCAACCGTTACTTCCATTACGTATCTGAACATGTTGCAGAATTTTGTATTCCCGCAATTAGATGGAGCACCACCATCCCGATATTCTCTTCCGATAGGATGGAGCACCACCTCACAGGGGGACAATTGTTCGTGCCGCTTTGGACGAAAAATTTCCATGTCGTTGGATAGGAAGAGATGGACCTATCTCTTGGCCCCCTCGATCACCCGACATTACGCCACTGGACATTTTCTTGTGGAGGTTCGCGAAGGACCAGGTGTTCAAGACAAAAGTTAAGGACATTACAGATTTGAAACGCCGAATTTTGAACACGGTTGCTATTAACAAGGTGGATGTCGATATACTCAAAAGAACATGGCAAAAAATTGATTATCGGCTGGATATCCACCTTGTGATCCCCTAGTGTTGGGGTCTACTAGTTTGGTTTAATAAAACTTTTTCTGTTACAGTTTCATATATTGAAATCCGTTTCTATTTATCTTTATTAGTTTTTTGGTAATGCACAGATAAAATGTGCCAGACCTTTTATGGACACCCGGTAGATCCAATATTCATCCCCATTTACGTACAATCTGGCGCCAGAAACAGCCATTCCAGGAATTAGACAGCAATTGCTTACAAAGAACCACTCATTGTTGTGTCTGAGTGGAGTCGATAATGGGAAACTACTCGGCAACCTATTTTGACTCAGACTGGCAAACTAAATAACGACAATGAAAACCACCAGGTGTTATTCAGTTAGACCGGTCCATTATCTTACAGCGGGGAATGTAAAGAAGCCTTGTTTATCGTGAACAACCTCTGTACTCTAATGAAACTTAACTATTCTATCAAAACTTAAGTTTTAAAGAATTTTAATAATTTAATAATAATTTATTTTTCTTGTTTACTTCTGCATGGTTTTCGAAGCATCTGTAAAGTTTTCTGGCAAATCTTTTTTGTTCGTTTCCGGAAGAAGTAAAGTAAGTAGCCCGGAACTAATTGCTATGCCACCCAATAAGACCCATGGAAATGGTGCCCAATAGCTTTTCTAAAGAAAGATAGAAAGACAAAATAACTGATTTAAACGGAGTTAGTCGTCTTATTGGTTCACTTAATTCCTGTAAGGTATTTCTCATAGTATAAATAATTATAATATTTACTAACGAGCAGCATTATAAACGAAGAGAGGAGTCCTCCGATTCGAGCGCAAGTGGAATTGAGTCCCAGGGCTCCGTTTCTTACTTGGGTAGGGTACAACTCGATGGCGTAAACAAAGATTACGGAGAAGGCGATCGTCGTCCCGAATTTTCCCGTCATCACCAACGTTATGATAACGGCTCCCATTTCTGGAAAGACCATAAATGATAAGCTATTTATCATTAAATATTGCTTATGGCAAGGGGTGTAAAAATGAAACTTTTTATTGTTAATCTGTGACAAATTGTTGAAAATGATAATAAATCCTCGTTAACATGAAAATTGCAAAATATATCCCAAAGATTAAGTAACTCCTAATTGATAAGGTTCCTGTAAACAGCCACGTTATTATAATAAATCTAGTAGCCATTTTATGTTCTTGGCAGTCATACCGCAATTAGCCACCAACTCACTAAGGTGCTGGAAGATTTCTATAGGCAGGCTGCAGTGCATCCCGGAATTAGTTTAGAGATTTCTTGATGGATGATCCATTCGTTTCATATATCAATCGAGTTGGGCCCACATATTTTCAACTTGTTTCAGATCTGAGGAGTTGGGCTTTAAGTTTTTCTCGTGTTTCTCAAGTAATTCACGGACAACACTAGGGATATGGAATGTCGTATTGTCTTTCTGGTAGATACGATCGCCCCCGAAAAATACGGTCGACATGAAGGGTGTACCAATCAGGCAACGATCGCCCGGTAACCTTTTACGTTCTTGTTACCTTCTAGCAGTAACAGACGTCCCAAACCAAGCCATAAAAATATTTCCCAGACTGTAATCTCATCTTCAATAGCTCGCCTTTTGCCAACAACTGTGTCCGAAGGTTTGTTCTCTGAAAGTTGACGCCGATACGCCATCCTCCATCCACTCCATGAAACTCGCAATTTACGAAAATGGCTACCATTAGATACGTACAATTTTCTTTTGTTGAACGGAATATAGTTTCTTAAAAATTCATTGAATAAATGTAAAATTATCAGAAGAAACTATGTTTCACATCTAATGGTCATAATGATGTGACTGGAAGTAACTGACTGCTATTGTTGCCAAATAAATAAAGTGAAAGTGATTCGTTTATACAGGGGTGCAATTCAAGACACAGACTTTATGTAGGATACTTAACTCCTCTAATGTCTTTCAAGTATTTTCAAAATAAACTTATAACTAATTCAAATTGCAATTACTGACACCAATAATTAAAATAAACAATCCACATCATGAATTACCTATCTTTGGGTATACTCTACAATGAAATCCATTGAAATACTAAATCCTTTACCAACCTCTAGGAACAAATATACTTCCTATCAGCGCTGAACCACTGAGCAAAAGACTAAAGCAAAGAGGTATCCTTCGACCGCAGTAGTAAGTGAAGAAAATGCTGACTGTATAACCAGGGAATTCCAATAAAGCTGCGATAAGAAAGTTGATGTAGGCATTGCCTACTCCTATGTTAGAAGTGTTTAAAGAGAGACCTAAATAGACAGCGTCTATTGCGAACCTGTAATGAGCAATTATTTAAATCGGTTTTATAGATTTGCTAACACCTCTAACAATTATGAGATAACAGAGTTCCAGCGTCGTATTCTATAGAGGTTACTAAGGTTGGCTCTTATCTTAATTTTTATTTTTGATGGAAAGAAATGAAGAGATGCGGCAGATACGTACCAAACATAACACAAAATAATAACTTTGAAAATAATAGAAGGTATTTTCAAAACTTCTTTCAGTGTCATCGTATCAGTAGAAGAATCTTCTTCCTAAAAAATTTGATAGCGTTTATCAAGGCTAAACATTGAGAATATATGATCTTATTATTTAAAAACATGCATACTAGCTCACAGAGGAAATGCCACATAAACATTTGCTGCAACGAATATTACAGAATATAGTAAACGTAAATAGATGAGTTTGTCAATGATCGCAATTTCGAATAACGTTATCAAAGAGGAACACAATTTTCTAAGTTAATTATTTTGACTTCCCAAAACAATCTTTTTTTTGCGATGTTGATTTCGTCATACTAAACTTTGAATAATAAAAATTCATGGAAGACACCGTCGAGAAACATTTTAGCAAAATGATGCTGCTAGAACCGTGAGTAGGTTTTGGGGGCAGTTTTTATATAATTCATCAAAAGGTTTACATAGGCTTATCCGACGGCAAGCAATAGCGTCCCCACAATCCACAGTTAACGGCATTTTGCGAAATGTCCTGTGAATTTTGGTCAATATCAATGCAAATAGTTTCTCGGAGATTAGCCGAGGCAGGCTTGCGAGTCAAGCGCATAATCGACATGAACGATTCATCATTATCACCATCATCGTCGTCCGTACATGTGTTATTTGATGTGGCAATGATTTTCACGGCCGGATGCGTTTCCAGACGCCAACCCCTAGGACAATGCTTTTAACGACTGCTGTAAGATAGTAGCAGCAGCCGGGACTGAAGGCTTTATGTGCCCTCCGAAGCACGGGGGGGGGGGGGAATGATTGTAGGTCACTGATTGTCACCCATCCAGTGACTAGTCGTACCCCATGTCGCTTACCTTCACAGAGCTGGCTTGCTCTGCGAAAGCTCACTAGGCCACGGTCTCCCCTAACATATACAGGATGTCCCGTAACTCATGGTCGTAAATTTAATATTATGCATATTCACTAGTAAGGAACAAAAAAATCCCTATGGACATAGGTTGAACAACGCACCGATTCCGAGAAAAAATGACTTTTTTTGACAAATAGAGCAACAGCCCGTACAGGTGTTTCTTTGGCAGAGACCATTTTCGTGCAAAATTCTCCAAGCAGTGTTCCGACTTACGCCCTCTGCGATGGCGATCCGTTTTGTGCTGGTGGTTGGATCCTCTTCCACACGCTGCAGTATCGCCTGTTCCCGCGCAACAGCCCCAACCGTTCGCGAGGAGGCGGGGGGGGGGGGTGATGGTAAATGTACCAATGTCACGTAAACGTTAGTGAAGACGGACGAACATGCGACGATCAGGGTGTCTTCGGTTTGGGTACGTGTCTCTGTAAAGACGTGCCGCGTCTGCTGCATTCCCATTTGCCTGAACATACGTGAAATACATATCCGACAACTCGGCATTGCTGTAACCTGCTGCAGCCGTGTAGTCTCACTCAAACACAGTCCAGGCAACGAATCAGCCAGATCTACTTCCTTCCATTTACATGAACATGGCATTCCATTTACATGGCAAGGGGAAGAGGTTTAATTTCTTTACGTATCTTCATCATCATCATCATCATTTCTCGGAAACGGTGCGTTGTTCGGCCATGTTCATAGGAAGTTTTTTGTTCCTTGCTATTGAATATGCTTACCATTAAATTTACGACCACGACTTACGGAACACCCTGTATTTAGCGTTCCTTCTTGGTGTGGTATTTTCTCTATGAAGTATCGCATATTAGAATCATTTTGTCCATTCCGTGTCATTTAACTAGAATAAGCAGAGGTTAATAGAATGATCAGGTTTTCGTAAAATAATATATCTCAAATACTTGAAAATTACCATAGATACTAATATGGTAAATTATTAGGAACACTAGCTAATAACGCGTTGAACTAACCTTGACCTTCATAACTGCCTCAATTAGACGTGGCATGGAAGAAATGAGGCTCTGAAAAAGTTCTACAGGCATTTATGACATGACAGTTGCGAAAACCGCTATCAATTTGCTTATAGCTACAAGAGGAAGCTATTTCTTCGGACTGCTTTTTCAAGCGCTTGGAAATCATTGTCACGCTCTTACAGTAACTGTATGACAATTAAAGCGTATGGCATGGACAGTTATCCTGTCCATTAAGGAGGACGATGTGTATAATAGCATGTGCCTGACCAGCAATGATCCAGAGATTTAATAGTACCCTATTTATTAATGGATTAGAAGCCTTCGACGAAAATACAGCCTAGAAAGATATTTGAAGCCGAAACCGTTCTTTGGATGAAACTTACATTCGCAACCCCCGTTCGGACAAAGGGGTATGCTCACGACCACTAACTACCGTACGAAACTCCATTTGAAGTGGCTGATCAGAAATGTTTCTCTGGGTTTCGCCATTGTATTGAGTGATTATTTGAAGAATGGTAATAATCACGTGTCTGCCCTCTTTTATGGTCATCTTTGGTCGACGTTGTTTGCGATCACCGACCAGTGTCTTTGCCCCCAGGATGATCTCTCGCTGCTTGTATTTTTACTTTTCCGGGCACTTTTGAATACTCTCATGGCTTTTCTGAAAACTGGTAAGTCTTACCGTATTTGAGATACTCGCACCAGCCATACGAATACTTACTGTCACTCCTCTTTCAAAACTCGCTTAATTAACATTCAGAGATGCAACCGCTTTTTTAATGCTTGCTTTAAGCCACAACTGAGACTGCCGCGTGTTCGATCACCAATGGATATTGTTAATAATTTGCGTGGTCAGTGTATTTAAGTCTCCCCATATGTTTTGAAACCCTATTTAGTAATTTAAACATTTATCGAACTCACTATCTTAAGATTTATTTCGGGTAATGATTTCTTGTTATATTTGGCTGCTGTCTCGATTATTTTCATGGCATCTTCGAAACGGTTCGTCGCGATTAACCAACGAGCAGATTCGGGAACAAATCTAGAAAGACGCAATGTATCACATAAGGTATTTTACTCTATTTCAATGTAGAAACACAATTAAATAACATTAACTATGATAGTCTAACAATAATTTAATATGTCCGCAGTGTATCTAAGAAAATGAAACTGTCTCTTACATGATTACTACAGTATAGAGCAGGGGAGGGATGGACATGGCCATTTGCAAGAATCGCCAATCTCGTATTAAGTAGGCAAGCCCGGCTTCTACTAAATAGCCGATGGCAAAGAAGTAGTTGAAAGCAGTGCCAGCAAACACTCTTTTGGGAGTACCGACGAATTCCATTGCTGTAAATAAAATACGATTTTTGGATTCATTTTTATATAACCATAAACAGTTTAATAGACTATCTATTGTATTAAAGACTATGAATATCAGATGCAATGTTTTTTTTAACAAGAAATTAACCTAAGACAAGAAATTAACCTAAGACAAAACTGACGAGATAGATTCCCTGGGTGAACGCTGCCAAGACAATCCTTGAAAAAGCGTAAACATAGTAGTTTTGGATGAAGGCGGACAAAATGCCCACGATTCCCTGGCTGCCGAGGCAGATAATGAGACTTTTCTTCCGTCCTATTCTGGTGAATGTTTGAAAATGAAATCAGAAAAAATTAACAAAATTGGAACTCAATTATGTATCTATTTTGACAAACAAACAAAAACTGATACTAAAAAACAGCGATAGCCAATAATAGAAATTAAGCAGCCTTCTCATGAAGCACCTCGAATCAAGTGTCTGATCAGCCTTTCGGAGACTCCTCAAGTTTCGCGTGTATCATGGGCGTAGGGGGGAAGGGGTTAGTCATCCCCCTCCGTAAATCAAGTAAATTTAAATGCAAATAGTTGATTATTGGTATAAAAATAATAATAATAATAATAATAATAATAATAATAATAATAATAATAA
>JAHWFO010026896.1:0-12792 GCA_023313115.1 Rhysida immarginata
CCCCCCCCCCCTTCATCTGTTCTTGATATAACATTTTATTTCAATATTTTGTGTGTGAATCCGATTTAAATCGATTTTTCACTTACATCGAATATATCGCTCATTGTGATAAATGCAGATCGGTTTATATTAAGATTCGATTCAAAAGAAAAACTAACAACACAATACAGTAATTCGTTTTCATTAAAATGTGCGAGCGTGACGTTTGAAAAATGTTAAAAATATGTTGGAATAATTTCGTTTCATTAATTTCATTCAATGCAATGAAAACCAAGACCACATAAGGATCGTGTCATTTGCTCTTGCTGAAAATTAAACACTAAACCGGCGTAAAGATAAATTCATCAATATTACATAAAGATATACATAAGGTGGGGAGGCCGTGGCCTGGTGGGCTTTCAATGTAACAACTTCTGTGAAGTTAAGCAACATCAGGCACGGCTAGCTACTGGATGGGCGACCATTCAGTGACTCACAATCTTCACCCCCCCGGCTGCTGTGACCATCATACAGCAGTCGTTAATCCTGGTTCATCCAGGGACCCAACTCGTCGGCCTCAGGCCATACAGGCCCTGGATGGACGTATAGGATTACTATTAGTTAAAAATGAATAAAGGAAATTCAGTTAAGTAATGATTTTTCACTAAAGTGATAATGTTCTTTTATAACAAGGAGAACCTCCCATAAGTACAGGCAGGGATGGGTGTATGAGGGCAGGGTTTTTTTTCACATATTTATAGAATTTTTATTCCACTGTCAATTTGAGCATATAATAAAAATTTCCCTATAAAATCATTTCCATGAAAGAAAGTTTTCTTTATTAGACCTAATTTTGTCGTGAGAGCCAGAATTTTGCGAGATAAAGTCGGATAAATTAGCATAGCGATCAGGTAGAAAGTAGTCGTTTATCCCTGATGAGCGCCAACTAGCGGTCAAAAATTGAAAATGCCTCGGCAGGCAATTTCAAGCCCGATGCGGAGGCCGTATATCTCGAAGGCCACGATCCTACATAGCTCAGTTCAAGTAATGCCACCAGGGCGGCGCCACTTAAACTGAAAGTAGCGAATACCATTGATAGATGAAAATACAGCAATGGGCCACGGTTCGCTGACTCAGAGGATTGTCTGATTTGGCCATTTTCTTGAGCTTTTCAACTTGGATGCTGGAAGCACTTGTGGATGTCCCAATTGTTTCTTCCATTTTGTAACTGTCAGGGGTTTTCATTTCCGTTCTGATCCTGGAGATTGTGCTTGCACTTACAACACGGTTAGACTGCTTGACAACTTTTATAATTCGAGATGTGGACCATTTCTGTCGTAAAAAAAAAATGATAATTGACCTTTAATTGGAGATCAATTCTCGCCTGCAGCCTGGTTTCATATGCTCACACTGAAATTGCCTTACATATGGGAAATAAAGGTCACATAATTTGCATGCAGCAGCGTTCTAGCCTCAACGCAGGAGGCTCTATGAATTTTCAAATTTGCTTCAAAATATTATTGGACACCTTATGTACAATCCTCCAAGTGTCTTTTGTTTATTGTATGTAAGCAATTTTGATTCTGAAAATGTAGGATGATAACTCTGATATGAAGGGAATGTCTTCTAGGCATCCGGGGATGTTTGACAGGGGAAATTTTTGCATGCGGACCTTTTGACCGGGGAACTTTGGAGCTACCATCACTTTTATCTCGAGTTAAGGACCCAACAAACTTGCTCACAAAAATCCTTATAAACCAATAGGGCTTTTGGTAATGGGATTTCCTGACCCATAGGAATGCAATATCATAATTATCAGCATTCTGCTGAAGCATAAACACCTACAAGGTTACCTCTGGAAATCGGAGATAAAACATGAAAAGAAGAGCCTCCCAGCTACGGATATTATGTGGATAGCACCTGATAGCAGGAAGAGGTATTTCACGATTTCGGCTTCCAGTTGTTCTCGTCCACGATTCTCTGTTACTGTTACTGAAAAGCGCTTCCCCGAATTGCGTTCGATCCCCCCTCAAAACACACAGTGGGCGATTACAGGTAGATTCTTTTAAAGCAAAAATTATACCAATCCACCACGGTGATGTTTGAAACGATTCCGGATTCACGTTCATCTAGAGACGTTTGAAAAAGCGAAAGGAAATTTTATGTAACGAAACTCTTAGCCATAAGAAGCGTGTATAGCATTCGATTTTAATTTAATACAATAGAAAAATCACCACAAAGTAAGACAAATAAAATGTTTTTACATACTACAAAAATTATCTTTGATTTTTTTAAAAAAAACAACCCCCATTTAATATGATATTTTGACGAATGAAAACGACAAAATTCGTTTATTATCAATCCGTATCTCCTCTTCCAACTTTTAGCAACGCGCTGTAGCAGATAATAAATATCGGTAAATTAGTTTAATAATATCAGATAAATAACGTAAAAATAGTATTAATTAAACAATATAATCACCTTTTACATGTTTTTATTTTAAAAAATATTAACATTATCTCTTATTTTTAAGCAATAGTAAAGAAATCTAAATATATTTACCATCCTGATTGACAAAGAATTTTTGCTACAACACGGTAATTATAGCAGAAAGAATTCAACATGGAATAATGACAAATATCATGAATATTATATTTATTTGTATGAATTTTTGATTTCTCATCTACTTCCATATATGCATTGTAATCTTCATGCTTTCCCCAGGTAAGCGTTTTTTTTTTCCCCTTTGTCCGTAAATTTATTTACTTGTAAACAATTTTAAGTGTTTGTCCTGGTTTTTCAACTGCTCAACCTTTACCACTGTTTGTGTTGTTGACAGGTACCTCCCACATCAAATCATAGCATTTCACCATCACCACCATCAATTAAAGTATTTTAGAATATTATTGTATATTTCATCGCATTCAAAATGAAAGTTGCTGTCGAAGGTTGTTCTCACGGAGAGCTTGACAAAATATATGCTGCCATTCAGCATGCAGAAAATAAATTTAATTTTAAGGTATTTATTATGCTAACCTATTTCGCTGACATTATTAATTATCATTGTAATTTTATAATCATGCCTTTAAATAAAAACGCTAAATTAATTTTGATTACTCTTATTATTTTAGGTTGATCTTTTATTATGCTGTGGAGATTTTCAATCGGTTCGAAATAAAGAAGATTTAGAAAGCATGGCTGTACCACCCAAATACAGGAGACTTCAAGATTTCCATCAGTAGAGTAGTTTTAGTTTATTTTTCTCCTCCTAAGTGCATGCTGAAACGTAAGAGATTCATATCATTTTCCTAGATTCGTATAATGATTTAAGTATTGTATGAATGGAAGTAGATAATCAGTATCTATAATATGAAAACTTCATGGATTCTTTGACCTAATACAGAAGGATCAAACGAGAAACTAATTGAAAGTTTTGTATAAGCTAAAGCAAAAAATACAGTTTTATTGAATATTCCAGCAGCATTTCTAATGTTTATTATGTAAACGGAACTTTTTGAATAAAAATTCGGTTAATCCTCACTATCCGCTCATGATGGTTAAATTAATAAAAATTTCATTTACTTTAATCGCATGATCAGTGATCGCACGATGTGCGGATACTGAAGATTAACTAAAAATTCAAGATTGTAAAAATTAAAATTAATGCAATATGTCATGGCTTCAGAACCAGTTGCATCTGATAATTAATAATTACTTAAAAAAAAAAAAAATACTGACATATGCTGTGACATAGAGAAAGTTTAAATTATCTTCATAAAATATGATTATAAATTACCCTTAATCGTGAAAATAATTATACATTTTAATTTAACAAATGCACTTTTTCTGTGGGAACCAGAAGGAGAAATTAATTGCTAAAAATAAATGTACAAGGGTCAATTGAAAATGGTTGATCAGTCAATGGTTGTTATCGACACCAAGATTGAATTTCATTTCTTGTTAGAATGAAACTCATATCCCTTAAGGTGCTCTTTCATATTTGGGAAGCAGTGAAAGTCGCAAGCATCATTACCAGCGGAAGAATTGCCGGAAATAAGTTTTTCCACCCATTTCTGTTTTTTTTTTCGTCATCTGCTATCTCACTGACCTCTTCAGACGAAACTCTGAATGTTGCATTAAAGGAAGGGAAGGGAGAGAACCTCAAACCGAAACAAAACAGTTTAAAAAAAGAATAAGAAACATTTCTTATACAAATGTAAAAAAAAATGTGAAAACTTCTTAGCTTAATTTTTTGTTCATGTGAGAGGCATGTCTGGAAAGTAAGTACCGGTTTGGAAAAAAACACAAAAACATTTTTTTCAAAACAAAATTTATTTTTACATTCACTTTTGTCTGTTCTAACATCTGTCTTAGTGGGAAACCAACTTTTCTATGCCCTCTTCATAGAAAGATGCCGCCAGTGATAATTTAAGCAATTTGTGATAATTTCATGCAAAATAGTTTTTGAAATTTGTGAAAACTCATTATAAAGCATTCTTATTGTGAACCGTCTGTTTTCACAAATTTTCTCGTTCACTTTTTCAACCAAATCATCATTGACAACCGAAGGCCGCCCACTCCGTGCTTCGTCACGAACATTGGTTCGTCCATCATTGAACTGCCTAACCCACTTTCTCATCAGTCATTACATTTTCCCCATAAATGGTTGACGATGAATTTCAGCTGGCTTAATATTCTTTGTGTTCAAAAGCCATATTACAGAATGCACTTCACAGTCCATGGGCTCAGAAATTGTCTTAAACATCTTTACAGTCCGTGGGATCATTAACAAATGTAAGCACAACACAATCCAGCTGTAACGGCATCATTGCAAAGATAATGAACCACAGAAACGAGTGTGCATTCTCGGTACTGCGACACTAGCACTGCGGTGGCAGTAGAACGAATCTGTACTTATTTTATGGACAAGCCTCGTATATGAATTTTTTTTAAAGGCGTTTCATTTATTTTCTGGTTTGATATATTTTATTTATCCATTCAATACATCTAATTTTAATTATTTTATTTACCATAACCAACATTCAGATATTTACATTTACATATTTCATGATTTTACCAACATTTAAATAGGGGATGTTACTTGTTATTAAAAGCGTAAGAATGGTTTTCTAAAGTGGCTTTCCGAACTTGGGGTTTTTTTTTCCATCTGGGTTTTTTTCTTGGGGTTTTCCCCCCATCTAGGTTTTGTCTGGGTTTTCTCAGCAGATGTCGCTGGGATAGGGAAAAAAACTAGATCTGAATGGAAAAACCCAGGTCTGAAATTGCTGGTCGCAAGGTGCAAAATTGGTGAAAAAGTGCAAAAAAAGTCGGAAGTCTTCTTCGGCAGGTTCACCTGACTAGTTACGTGTTAGTGCCAGTGCGTGGAAAGAGATGGAGACTATATCACAAAGTGAATAGTGCATTACATAGAAGACAAACGTAAGTATTAGGTACGAAAAGAATTTTGAAAATCAGTTACTAAATAAAAAAAGTTACAGCCAAGGGGGCATTACTTTTCGATCGGCCCTCGTACAATTTTTTGGCTTTGTGTATGCAATTGATGAATATAAAGTTGACGATAATGAATTTTAAGCACCTTTTTATTCTACTTATACTAAAAAGGATTATGATTATGTCTAAATTTGAACTGTGCCTAGAAGCTTATCAAATCTTACAGTATTTTTAGGGTGACCATATTTCGGAAAAATCAAGATGGGATTTATTTTTTTCCGCTGTATTACATTTAATGATTTTCCGCATAATATACACCTTTCGTTGGTCCCTTAACTTATGTACATTTTCCATACAATCTATCTCGTTTAATACAATCGTTTTCTCGCATATTACGCTCCTTCTCGCCACTGTGCATACGTACATTGAGCTCGCTTATGCATGCATATCCGGTCCTGCACATCTGTCAGCATAAATACTTCCTTATGGTAGATTTTGTTCGGTTAAAGATTACAGGTTACAGTAACAAAAGTGATTAGATGATAATGACTGGCAAACTAAAGTTGTACTCGAAATATTTTTCAGTCGCCTAGTACAGTTGTCCCTCCGCAAGTCGGCATTCCACAAGTCGGGAAATTCCATAAGTTGGTAATGTTTTTTTTCCTAAATCCAAGATGGGGACAATGACTTCCGGATTTTTGCCAACCCTATCTTTGATTGAAGAATGGAATTGCCGATGTTGTATTGTTGGAAATGTTTAGCACATAGTAGTTTAAAATATTTTTTTTTTCTATTGTACTTTTTTCGATTGATTATTTTACATTATTCATGTGTTGTTTATCATTAAAATCATTCGAAAAGAAGTTAGTCCACCAAGTCCAAAATACCGCCATTACTTCGCTCTCTTTGTTAATATTTTTTAAATAAAGTGAAAAAAAATAGAATTAAAGTTTTTCTAAATCTTTGAATATAATGCATTATTTCTCAATATTGTTAATGCTTTAGTCAAATAACTTCATAAAAGCCTTAAGTGTAAAGGAAACATCACTGATATCATTCAGGGAGGGGTCCCCGATCTTGGAATTTCGTAAGTCGGGAAAGTCTGCAAGATGGCAAGGCCCTGGAACTATGGTTGCTGATTTGTGGAGGGACGACTGTAATTTTAATTCTCATAAAACTGCTTTTTTAATCGATTATTATCTTCCAAAAAGTGGGAATTTCTAATCCACAAAGAGAAATGAAATACTGGATACGTATTTTGGATACCAAATAGCCATCTTTAGTGGTGAGAGACCTAAGTAAAAAAGAAATTAAAGCCTTAATGCTAGAGAAAATATAGACAAGGAGGTGGGGGTACAAGGGGTGTTCAAATGAAAAGGTATGAAACGTCGTAAAAACCAAACCGGTTGGAATTTGACTATGCCGCTTTGGGATAATTTAGTGCAATGTCTAGGTAAGAGAATGTAGCGTCCAGCATGGTTGTGCGCATGCGCGAGCCGCTCTCATATGATGCAGGAGAGAATCAAGCAGTTGTGATTCCGTCCAATTGAATTCCTCATCAAATACCTCGAGCATGGAAAAACCATTAATAGCGACTTGTACTGCAAGACACTCCACAGCCTACGCAAGTTCATCAAGAGCAAATGGCCTGGGCTGCTTACGGAGGGAGTGATTGTGCTCCATGATGACGCTCCTCCACACGTCTCCAAGGTCACAAAAAGTGTCCTGGACATGTTCAAGTGGGAGTAGCTTGAGCATCCGCTCTACAGCTCGGACATGTCGCCCTCTGACTTCCATCTGTTTGGTCTGCTAAAAAACCATCTCAGAGGGAAGCGCTTCAACTCGGATGACGAAGGACACAGTGGAGGACTGGCTGCTGTTACAGCCACAGCAATTCTGGAAACTGGGAATCCTTCAGCTCACAAAACAGTGGGATGATGGTGTTCAGGCCTATGGTGATTACTATGAATAAAAAATTCGATTATACCCACAGTATTGTTTTGTACTTTTTCATTTGAATACCCCTTGTAGCCATTCAATAATTAATGGAGGATGGGGGGGGGGGGCGGCAAGTAGCTATTTCAGTTTTATCTTATCAAACTCTCGTAATCGTAGAGATATTTTGTTATACCGTTAGTTTAAAACGAAATTTTTTATCAGAACTTTTATAATGAAAAGTTTTTGCATTTCCAAACGGTTAGTTATAACCAGGTTTGACTGGTTTTTGAAGTACCAAATATATCTCCTGCAGAAATTAATATATTTCTTTCTTTACCACTCTAACAAGGGAATCCCTCGAACATGTATGTCACAGATTTCTACCAAATTGAAATATGTTACTCATCTGAAGCTACTATAGATGCTTGCAAAATAAGAGAGTGCGAAATTGTGTTTCTTCAAAATAAACCGTGAAAACGAAACAATTTCAGCATACACAGCCACACAAGGACTCCATTGTTAAAGCGGTTAAGCGATGTGGGGTTCCCTTGTAAGTGAACTTATATTCCGATTTAAATTTGGGAGAAAGGCCTCCTGAGTAGTAAAACTTTTCAAATTTTATTCCAGCTTCTGCTTCCATACTTTTTATGCTGAAATTAGTCAGTGAATTTAGGAAAAAGATATATTTCTCTTTAGTCAGTTGCATTTTTTACTCATATCATTCTTAGTAATTATGAAATATTTTGTTTCAGTTACTATTCCGGAACCAAGACTGCCCCCATTTTGACTGTGTTTATTGGTGGTAACCATGAAGCTTCCAGTTATCTCTCAGAACTGCCATATGGAGGATGGGTTTGCCCAAATATTTACTATATGGGTAATTATTTTTGAATTTTAGCAGATTTAACCCATAAAATTTTAACCAACACACATAAGTTAATATTGTAAACCTGTAGGTTATGCGAATGTCATACAGATCGGGGGAATAAGAATAGCCGGTTTATCAGGAATTTACAAAGGCCATGATTACCTTAAAGGTGCAGTATTTAGTTGTATGATTTACTATTCTCTATTTTTCCATGATTTTTTATTTATCCCATTTCTTTCTGTATTTGTTATCATTATTGTCATTAAGATCCAGTAATGTTTAAAGAAAGACAGATTTGTTTCATACCTTACTCTTAAGCTAAATATGTTTGAATAGGCTTTATTTTGATTGTTCTCTTTAATTTTGCTGCTAAAGATATTTTTAAAAATTCAAACAAGAGCATTCTAGTAAATCATCACTAAAGCAATGAATACCAAATAGCTTATAAAGATAATAGCAGAAAATCTTTGATAAAACATGAGACAGCGATCATAGCACACTGTTGTGGTTCGCAGTTGTAACTAATAAAGCTAGCTACATTTTGTGTATGAAAAACCAATTTTGAGATGTAGTATTCAATATGTTTAGAGCTGGAAGAGGAAATATTTGCCATATTTAAGGATGTATTAATTACAGATGACAAAATAATAAAAAATAGTTTCGCAGGTTTGGGGTTGTCCTGTAAGTAAAAGGAAAAAAGGCAACACTTGAGAGGAAAAAAAAAATTATTATAGAACACAACTATTATAAGTAGATTTTGTGTAATTACAAGAAGGTAAGTTGGAAGATGGCGTTCATGGTGGACAATCCATCCAAAGATTATCTGCGTGCTGCTATTCAATTTTTGGCCACAGAAAGGTGTCCGTGAATATAAATTTTTACCAGAATGAAAGCCGTATACCGCAACCATAGTTATTCTCGTACGGCAGTGATTGAATGGTACAAGAAATTTTGACAAGGTAGGGAATCCAAGAAAGATTTGGTTCCGTCCAGGACGTCCTCATGTTGCAACATCATGTGACATAGTTGGAAGACTTAGAACATCCACCTTATAATCCCGACTTGTCCCTGTGCGATTTCCATGTCTTTGGCGCTCTAAAATAATCACTAAAAGGACGACTGTTCAATTCCGATGTTGACGTAGAGTTTGCCTTTGCGCAATGGTTCTGCCAACAACTGAAGAAATTTTACCAGATGGGAATCAATAGATTACTGCATCTGTGTGACTCGTGCCTTAGCATTCATAGAGGTTTCTTTTAATCTAGACTGCTGACCTATCTCATGATGGGTTAACACTATAGGAAGGATATACTGACATATACAGGGTGATCCAAAAATCAGTACTTTTTCAAACCATTAAACTATTGACAATAAAAATCAGTACTTTTTATAATCATTAAACTATTGACAATAAAACGATGCGGTTTGCACAGAAATGCTTAGAAACACGGGGGATTTTTGTTTATAATGAAAAATATTCCCATAGCATCTCATTTTTTACCTTGTATAAAGGAAACCAATTCCAAATGGAGCCCAAAGAAAGAGAGAAGAGGAATGGGAACGAGAGTAAACAATTTGTGATGACATTGATATAAAGAATGTAAAGAATTTCCAAACCTGAAAAAAAGTGTAGAGCATTATAAATATCCATTCCAGATGTAAAATACTGAATCTTGCATTAAAAAATAAGCTAGTGAGGACTTTAATATCTGAATATTTATCTGCAGAAAATGTTTACGAACATTGCAGTACTGATCAAATCCTTGTAAATAAAACAAATGAGTCCCATTCTTACCGTCTGAAGACAAAATGGCCAACTGTAAAATGTAACATATGTTAGCCATTGATTGAAAAACAGGTGTCGTAAAGTTATGCCATTGCTGCATCTTATTTCTTGACAAATAAAATGATATTCATGTGATATCTTTTATCTATGTTTAAAAATTTATTAAAGCATTTGTATAGCATTTTAATACAGTACTTGCTCCATTAACAAAAATTAATTCAAGAATTTGAAATGTTTTTGTGCTTTAAAAATCGTAAAAATTACTAGCAGATCGCAGAGCTTATTGTAGTTATAACTTCGAATGGATAAATGGCAGTAGAGATGCTGTCTCACAGCAACACAATGTTTGCGAGAGTTTCTGCTATTATCTTTTTAAGCTATTTGTTAATACACAATGATGATAATAAACATTACAAACAACATAGGTCACTTTGCACAACATTAAAAAATATTCCACAGCGATAATGTAAGAAAATTTATAAATTTATATTGTTTGTTCTTTTCTTGGTTTATAGGCCATTTTGAAATCCCTCCATATAATGAAAGTACTAAGCGAAGTGCGTATCATATACGCAATATTGATGTCTTTAGACTAAAGCAAGTAAGGGAAAAGCCAACATTTGATGTCAAATTCAACTTTAACGTGAGAGTAAACGTGATCATGTATTTCAGAGCAAACGCTATAGATTTCTACACATTTACTCTTTAACACTGTTAAAAAAAAGTATTTTTCTATTTTTTTTTCTTTTTCTCCCCCATTCATTATATTTGCATAAATCTTTTTGTCCTCACAATATCACGAATTAGTTTTTCAGCAGAAATAATTTTAAAAGAATCATGGTGGCAGTTTAGCTGTATCTTAAATGGGTATGTTTCTTGTGATAAAATATTAGTGAGAAATAGTTCAAAATCATGTTTTCTTATAGGAAATCAGAGAAAAATGTATCCCTTTTCAATTGGAGTGTTCTTCAAATGCTTAAGCAAACCCATATATTAGGAAACTGTGAAGGACTATCTTCGCTGTGACGAAGTTCAAGCTAAACTAGCATATAACATTGAATATATTGGTATATTAGAGTGCATTATGTGGTATATACAGTACATTAATTCGCCTTTTTTCTCAATTTCCCATCCACTTTTCCGTCGCCAAAAGCTAACTCGGAGGGGGAAGGGGGGATGATTTCAAACTATCTTTGATTTGACAAATTTCAAACTAAACTAGCATGTAATATTTAATTTACTGGTACATTACAGTACATTATATTTGTATATATAATATACAGTATATTAATTCCCTTTTTGTCTTAATTTTTCATCTCCAAAAGCTAATCCAACGATGAATTATCAAAAACAAGATGGTGACGCCATTTGCGCATTATAATTTCTCTTGCCGCCCGTTTATTGACAATAATCGAAGAATATAGGCATCAATTTAAATAAATTTGTAAGTTTAAAGGTGAAAAGTGAAATAACGTTTTTACTAGTACAGCTTTTCAACAGCCACTGCCTTCTATTTCCTGAAATTGTCAAAGAACGTTTTATAAAGTTCAAATGAATATTTATTTCAGTACTAAGAATGGATGAAGTGAGGTACTGTAATACGAGGATGGATCCAAAAAAAGGTTACAAGGGTAATAAAAAATTATTTATTAACAATAGACAGAAAATACAAAAGGAAATTAAGAGGCATACTTGCCAATCACTTTTCCACATAATCACCAAATTATTTAGGCATTTATCTGAACGCAGGACCAACTTGTTTAACTAGGCTTGGTAGAAATCAGTTCTCGGCAGTTATTTTCATATCACTGTCTGAAGAGAACCTTGTTCCAGATAAGCGTTCCTTCAATTTCGATCATTTTCAATCATTTCTTCAAGATGTAACATGTTGATTTCTGTTGTTGAAGAACTTGGATGGCTGCTCGCTGCCTTATTGTGGCTTTCCACATCATCTCTGCCCGACTTGAAAAGAGCGACACCATTTCGCTACATGTCTGCTCATTGCTTCTTCATTAAAAATTCCATGATTTGACCGTGACTTTCAGGTGCGGACACATTCTTTGCCCATAAAAAACGATTGATGGCGAGCACCTCCAAACGAGACTACTTTTCAAAACGTTTTGCGATTGCAATCGCTCTGACTCATCTGTGAACTGACACTACCTACCCACACAAACACTGTAAGACAGCTAGTGCCATTTGTCTCCACTTTGGGGAAAAAATATTCTCTCCACAATAATTACTTTTTAAATGCCGCTGATTGTAACCTTTTATTTTTTGGATCTATCTTTACAATAAAAGTACATGTAAACTACTGTAACTGTATCGTTTTTGTTTTTTTCAAAATTAAATAACCTTTTATTATTATTTTTAATAAACCACCATCTGTACTGTATTAAGAAATGTTTTGGAGAAGCAGTCGAAAGGGAATCGGATTTTGAAGGTTTTTAATTGTAAAGATCTAGTTTATGCATTTTTAAAATCATAAATATAGAGACTTTTCTGTATATTCTTGCATTTAGTATTTCTCGTAAGTTAGCGGTGAGTCAAAAAATGGGGATTGCATTTTACAAGAAGATAAATTTTTTACCGTTAGTTTTGGGCTCTGAAAGTGGGATCACATTATAGTAGAATACTTACAGTAACGTGGTTTAATATGAAAATCAAGCGGTTATATGCTTTTCTTTTAAAACAGCAAATTACCATACTCTTTTCATCCTTCATCTATAGTCCCCCCTCCGTCCCCCTTTAAAAATATTATCATTTCATT
>JAHWFO010026899.1:0-26883 GCA_023313115.1 Rhysida immarginata
ACTTTTTCACAGTCTGTTTTCACCAATCCATTAAAATGGGACAGAGTACGCAGAAGTACGAACGTGAGATAGCCGGAATAAGTACGTGCTCTAATAGCACGTGCTTTAATGGTACCATTATGATACCCTCTTAAACATATCCTATAACAAGATATGGCAAGTAACATATCAAACAAATTGTCACAACATATCATGAACAAATATAAAAGAGTAACTAGTGATAGCAAGTATCGGTCTAATGGCACGTGTACGTGCAAGGAAGTCTCATGAATGAATATAACGGCATATAGTGATGTCTGAATTGTTTAGTAGTACGTGTTTTAATGGTACCAAGTGGTAACATTGGAACTTTCAATGCTAAGATATGGCATGTAATATATCAAACGACTCATATTAACGTGCCATGAGTGAATATCACGTGTAAATAATGATCATCGTTATTGGTTTAGTAGCACGTGCCCTAATGGTGCCCTATGATACCAGATGGTAACCTTGGAACTCTCAATGCTAAGATATGGCATGTAATATATCAAACGACTCGTAATAACGTGCCATGAGTGAATATCACGTGTAAATAATGATCATAGTTATTGGTTTAGTATCACGTGCCCTAATGGTGCCCTAGGATACCATATGGTAACCTTGGAACTTTCAATGCTAAGATATGGCATGTAATATATCAAACGACTCATATTAACGTGCCATGAGTGAATATCACGTGTAAATAATGATCATAGTTATTGGTTTAGTAGCACGTGCCCTAATGGTGCCCTATGAAACCATTGGAACTTTCAATGCTAAGATATGGCATGTAATATTACAAACGACTCGTAACAACGTGCCATGAGTGACTATCACGAGAAAATAATGATAATGGTTAACAGTTTAGTAGCACGTGCCCTAATGGTGCCCTATGGCATGATATGGTACCATTGGAACTTTCAATTCTAAAACATGGCATGTAATATATCAAAACTCTCGTAACAACATGTAATGAGTGAATATCATGAGAAAATAATGATAATTGTTTTTGGTTTAGTAGCAAGTGCCCTAATGGTGCCCTATGAAACCATATGGTACCATTGGAACTTTCAATGCTAAGATATTGCATGTAATATATCAAACGACTCGTAACAATGTGCCATGAGTGAATACCACGAGAAAATAATGATAATGGTTATTGGTTTACTAGCACGTGCCCTAATAGTGCCCTATGAAACCATATGGTACCATTGGAACTTTCAATGCTAAGATATGGCATGTAATATATCAAACGACTCGTAACAATGTGCCATGAGTGAATATCACGAGAAAATAATAATGGTTATTGGTATTAGTAGCACGTGCCCTAATGGTGCCCTATGAAACCATATGGTACCATTGGAACTTTCAATTCTAAAACATGGCATGTAATATATCAAACCTCTCGTAACAACATGTAATGAGTGAATGTCATGAGAAAATAATGATACTGGTTATTGGTTTACTAGCACGTGCCCTAATAGTGCCCTATGAAACCATATGGTACCATTGGAACTTTCAATGCTAAGATATGGCATGTAATATATCAAACGATTCATAAGAAGGTGCCATGAGTGAATATCACGAGAAAATAATGATAATGGTTATTGGTTTAATAGCACGTGCCCTAATGGTGCCATATGATATTGTATAGTACCATTGGAAATTTTACTGCTAAGATATGGCATATAATATATCAAACAACTCGTAACAACGTGCCATGAGTGAATATAATGAGTAAATAATGATAGTGGCAATTGGTTTTGTAGCACGTGCCCTAATGGTACAATACAGAATTTATACAACTTTTAATGCTAAGATATGGCGTGTAATATATCAACCAACTCCTTACGCGTTATTAGATCTTTTGTTATCCATAGCTTATTTGAATCAAGAGTATAGTACTCTTAGGCTTAATGGTATCTAAAACTCATTACTAATTAATTTAATAGTAGTTAATCGTTTCCTTCAATAAGACTTTAGTAATTTAATATGAAAATCTAATAGATGCTCATACACATAACGCTTCAGCAATTGAGGCTCACTTCGTTTAACATTCTGTGAGAATTCTTACAAATTAAAGAACTTTTATTTTTTTAAGTGTATGAGGAATAACTTCACTCTCCATTTACCTTTCATTCTTCAAGTTTATTCTTTTAAATTCTCTCTATACGTTAGGTTATTTAAATAGTAATTTACTATTTAGTTTTCATACTTATTTATTTACTCTCAAGTGTTTTAAAATGTTGGTTAATTCTATATATCCATGTACGATGCCATAACAAGAAAATGTGCTCCCTTTATCCGCTTTGGCGGTAAAATCATTCTTGTTAAAAGAAGTATTCGTATATTATAATATTTCATACCGAATTTACGGTTTTATTTTTAAATTAATTTAAGATAAAAATAAGATAAGTTCAAAAAATTATTTATAATTGTGTGATTAATTTAATAAGTCTATTTTTATTAATGGTTATAGATCATAAAATCCAAAAATAAACCAAACACTTTTGAATCCAAAGTTGAATCTCCTTATAAGCATAGAACGAGAATCAAGAGCAGTATTGCTGCAATGTTTAAGCATTATACATTTGGCATTTCAATGATAAAGCCATAAAAATTAATGTGTAAATAAAATGAAAAAATTTTGATGGAATTGGATAAATAAAAATAAATAAATAAAATAATATAACTAATACTGTATAAGAATACATTAGTTATATGATAAATAAATACAAAAAATAAAATAAATAAAGCGTATAATTAATTAATTAAATAAACTAGACTAAATGAATAAATAAAATAATATAAATACATAAATTAATAATAAAATATAATCTTGTAACATAAGAATTAAATTTAATCATTGCTCTGAAGACAAAGCGTTAGCGAAAATCCAACAATATGAAATAATTCAAAGTTTCAACAATGGTCTTGAGCAAGAGGCGCAATCCCCTTATTTTGTTAATCGAGCGTTCCACTCAGGGCTCTAAATCTTGCGGTACAACTATACATTCAATCAAAACCTCCTAAAGAGAAAGCCTCTGCACGGAAACTTCATACATTGTTACATCACATAAGTAGGGCATTGTTATTTGTATTTCTGCCAATAATAAGCCCTGAATTTGCACTACTATGATGATGTAACAATGTAGGACGATTTCCGTGCAGAGGCTTTCTCTTTAGGAGGTGTTGATTCAATACGATATTCCAGTTGTTTTACAGTTGTTTATTACTCTATCATTATTATCTCCAAATCCATTCTCCTTAAATAGTCAAAAACATTATAAATTATGGCTCTAGCTTGACTGTTTATAGTTTTCCTTGAACAAACAGAGCTATACACGAGATGGAGGCCGCCATGTTTTAAAGACTATGAATAAAGCAGACATCTACAATCGATAAGCACGTATATTAACGCATGCGCCACTTTCCTTTTTCTGACATTGAAATTTAATTTATCAGCATAGGTCCTGCTACTGACCGGAACATACAGAACATATTGTCAATGGCCTCAATTTTGCCATTGGCGAATGAGGCAGCTTTGTTATGCGTCTTAATCCTGGTTCTCTTTAATTTTAACTGACTGACGAGACCAAATTCGTGGCGGGCACTATATGTAGATCTAATTCCCGAGAAGTTTTTGTGTAATTTGAGGTGATGGTAAAGTAGAATTTCTGCGCAATGTTCTCCGTAAAACATGTTTGTCCCATTTATAAGTTTTGGTTTAAGAACTGCGATTTTGTGTGTGTTGAAATATCATTCATTCCACGTTGAAATCTGTTAATTTCGCTTAATTTGTGGCATCTTCATTCCCATTTTGAACAATTGCCTGTTCAAATCGCGGCGTTCATTTTAATATTTTATTACTAGACAAGCTACTAGAAAGTTTTCATACGGATATATTGCTCGTCCATTTCATCTTGAAGTTTTTAATTTTTTTCCTAACTCCAATCACGCTTCAGTTTTGGTCCATAATGATTATTTTTATTCTTTTATTCTCGTTCAAGGAGCTACATTTCATTCAAATTACTTTTTAAAATTATTATTTACTAGTTTATTTAACATGCATCCCATCCTTATCATACTTCTCAGCAAAGAATCATACGACTGATTACAGAAAAAGAACTTAAAGATAATTTCTCACGTGTTGATCATAAATAAATATTGATAATATTTAAGACTGTATTAACTTCAGTATTTCAGTGCTGGTGAATGCGTCGAAGAGATAGTACAATTTCATTGAAAGCTTTTAAATCAAAACATCGAAATACATTCCTGTTAAAAAGTATAATTCGTTAATTATACAAAGTAAATGCAAAGAGCTTTTTTAATATCTTCTGTAAATGCCTCTATGTGCCTGTTTTTCTGTTCAGGTATTTATTTAACTTTATAATTTATAAGTATAATATTTTATTATGATTTTAACTATTTTTAATCTCAAATAATTTATGTTTTAAAATTTTTATAAGTTAAATCTTTCCTGCTCTCTTTACTTTGCAGTAACATTTAAACAGCACAAAAATCATAATTAAAATAGTTATTTTTCTATTCTCAAAAACTTAATTTCCTAACCTGTGCTCATTCCATATTTTTTTGTATGGCATATTATCTACTAGATAATTTTAATCATATTTAATCATTGGAACCTCTTATTTTTTGTGTAACATAATAAATTTGTTATGTTTATAAAATGTTATATGTTAAGTTGCTTTTATGAAACTCTTTTAAAATTAATTTTTCAACATTAAAATAATATTATACTTTTTTTGTTTTTTAGAAAGAAAAATTAATCTGCGATTTTTTTT
This sequence comes from Rhysida immarginata, assembly GCA_023313115.1. Taxonomy (NCBI): domain Eukaryota; kingdom Metazoa; phylum Arthropoda; class Chilopoda; order Scolopendromorpha; family Scolopendridae; genus Rhysida; species Rhysida immarginata. The sequence continues at coordinate 4,830 of JAHWFO010026899.1, forward strand.
TGTTTTTTTACTCTTATTTCAGTTTTTGACACAGAAAAGATACAAACTTCATATATGATGTAAAAAATTAAGAATAATAGGACCATTTACATCAAGCATTTATTTATAGTATAATACATTTCTTAACTACTGTTACTTCATTTGAATTTCTACGTATAAGACTATAAGCAGAATCCATCGTAAGGCAAAGGACCTACCGATGTTTTCAAGTGTTTTTCAAGGTTAAAAATTAACCATGCTTTAATTCGTTCCTAAACGTGTTCGTCTTTGTTATTTGTTGGATGGATGTAGTAGCATCACATAAGATATCAGTCTCATGAATTTAAATTTCAACAAAATTTAAGGACTTTGAAATAATGGCTATTATAATTTTCTTGTTCGTTGTGCAATTTATTTACTATTCGATGGGATATCCAATTTTAAAGGATGCCTCATTAAACAGTGGAACTAGTCATCTTTTTAAGCTCACCAGTTTTGACAAGCAATTTGGTTCGTACCAAAATCTGATCAACGTAACCTACAACGGAATCAGACGATATTATACAGTCAAGGAAACATACGAATTTATTGCACCTGAAGTGTCCATCGATTGCAACTGTTACTGTCCACAGAAAGATATACTTAAATATAAACAAGATACTAAAGATAAGTATCCTTCATGCATATCATCTCGAAATGTTAGTCTTTGTGTCGAATATTTTAATGATATCAAATCTCAAAGTTGCGCATACGGATATAAAATGTTTTGTCAAGTATTTTTTACTACTCAACACAAAAACAGTGAAAAGTTTAAGGCACTCTACATAAATGAACCACAAAATACAATCTCTCTTAGCATTAAAATCCAGTCGGTTATGCAGCCTACTAGAACTTTTCATTTAGATATCCCGATGGAATTGAAAAAGGTGATTTTAGATAAGGATGTTGCTATTGAAATTTTTGACATGGACGAAATGAATGAATCGCAATATATTAAGTCATCTTATTACTATGTGAATTCTAAAAATGACATTTTAAATCAAGCTGAAGTTAACAATTTTGATAGATTTTATTTTAATAAATTGGGATGGTTTCGCTTTGATCCGTCGACTAATGAAATACAGAAAATTGATAAAAATATCCTTCGTAGTAATTTAGCTCTTGACTTAACTAAATGCGAGGGGAAACCGAAATATGACTGGGAATTAAATGCAGTGAACTATTACAGAAATGGGCAGTTGCTTTCAGCGCTTGAAGGAAGGCCTCTTCTGGACATATACAAAGGTATCATTACTAAAGCATATTTGAAATTGGAACGTAAATTTGTAATATTTTCGCAAAAACATTCACCAAAAGCCCACTTCCGCGTTTATAATCCTGTTGAATATAACGAATTTTTTTGGGCATACTTTTCAAAGAATATATACAATCGTGATGAAATAATAGTGAAATTCCCTCATCGTGTACAAAATACTGCTGTTATTTTACAAATTTATGATGGCAGGGGGAAATTTTTAAAAGAGAATATCTCCTTTTCTGAAAATAATATTTTTCAAAAAGAAATAGAAACAAAATTTTCCAGTGCTTCTTGGGTTTGTATTAATTTTACAGAAAAAGAAAACGAAGGAATATGCCGTTTTGTCGAGTCATTCTCAGACTCAATAATAATCGATGACATTATAGAAATAAAAGGCCTTACAGAAATAAACACCTCTACAGAGATTTCATCGGACGAAACATTTCAACAAGCTTATTTCATAGCATCCATTGCATTTTTATCTGTAACGATAGTACTTTTATTAATTCTATTTTGGATAATTAAGAAAACAGGCAAGTCAACACTACCATCATTAAACCATCGTTGGTTATTTGCAATCATTGGTTATAATAAATCATCAAGTGATGAGCCAGATAATTCGGCAGAGAAAACTGAAGAGGTAAGAAAATTTCCTATCTTTTAATTAATTTGGGGGAGGCCGTGCAGAGACAAATGAAAGAAAGAGACTGGCAGTGACCTCCCTTCTAGTGGTGCCTTCGCGCCGCCATATTGGGATTGGCAAGAAACAGCTGATCGCCCGAATCAATCGGTTTGGTTTGTTTGGTATTAACGTCCTTTTCAACTTCTATGGTCATTTCAGGACCGGGTTATAGTGGCAGCAAATTTTGCTTCCCTTCCGAAGGAAGTGCGTGATCTCAGTATTTTCTCCCTGAAAAAATCCTCGTCGTCCTCGCCTGGAATCGAACCCGCGTCCTCGGGCATCAGAGGCGATCACGCAATCACTGAGCTAGCGAGGTCGATGTGAAACAATAACAAACAATTGCTTATTACAATTGATTAATACAATTGATTAATAAATTGATTATTTTATTAAACTGAGAATTATTTCTTCCTTTTCTTTTAATTAAAAATTTTAAAATATCAGTCTTTTAAGAATTCGTTAGGCATTGAATCAGCTATTTGGAGTTATTAAAAGTATACGTTATCGTTAGTTAATGCAATAAAGTTTTTTTAAAAAAATCAGAAAACAGGTTATGCTTCCAGAAATCATCTAAAAAAACAGCTGAAATTACTTGAGAATATATGCCGCCTTAGTTTTTTGCCAATCGTAACATGGCGAATGCTGCACTTTCGCTCCAGTAGCGCTCAGGGAAATGAATAGGGCATTCCCAGTCTCTTTCTTTCATTTGTCTCTGAGGCCGTGGCCTGGTGGGCTTCCACTAAACACACAACTTTAGGGAAGTTAAGCAACATCAGGCACGGCTAGTCACTAGATGGGCGACCATCTTACAGCAGTCGTTAATCCAGGTCCATCCAGGGACCCAACTCGTCGGCCTACGACCATACAGGCCCTGGATAGACGTATTGGATTACAATCAATAAATTAAAAAAAATTATTACTAGAAATATATTTGAGACTAAATGCCAAATTGTCTTATAAACTGTGGACATCAATGACATCACAAGTATCCAAAATAAGCCGCTTTTCCACAATACTTTAATTTATCATGAATATGCATATATCAGCCGTCATGTGGCCATCTTTCAGCATGACTAAAATTTACAAACTAATGCGCACATGTTTTTGTAATTTAGTTTTAATTTTTATAATTTTTAGTCGTGCTGAAACATGCCTATTCATGATAAATTAAAAGATTGTGGAAAACCGTTTTTGTTTTGGATTCCTATGATATTAGAGGCTATTGTAATAATTTACTACAAAGGGGACCCCTAAAATATATATATATAGAAGTAATCAAGACTCTTTTCGATAATAGCAAAATGGAAAGCTTACATTCCAAGACTAATCTATATATTATCTAGACGTGAGATTTATCCAGGATTTATCCTCCATAGGATTTTTCCAGGAAAATTGATAGGAGCAGTACTTCGCTATAACCAGGATTTAAACTTCGATGTAACCAAGTTATGGTAATCGCTTTGAACATCTGTTGTAAATGTGGTAGTCGGGGTTGATTTATATTCATCCTTGTTTTGTATGAATTTAGTATTACAACTTTTAAAGAAGTTTTTCTTTTGTTGACGTGTGTATACATTTTTTGGACCCCTCTGTATATTAAAAACTTTACTCCTTATGTTTGCCCATGTTTAAATGTCTAACCAGTTGATAAATTACTTGAGGGATTAGCAATGTTGCTATGGTTAATAATATTTCAAAGACTAGCGTCACTTAATACTCGTGGTCTTTGCAATATATCACAAGGTTAAAATGGCTGTGTCTGACTGTGACTTTTCTGTTTGTTTAGGTTAAATCTTTCAATCAATTCTTCCTCCAGTTTGACACACTGGTTCATCACTGACAAAAAATATCATTTTCAAAATTCGAATTCTTACAACTGTTAAAAGTTACGAGGGAAACTCAGTAAGTCACAAATAGTGATTTAAAAGATTTAAAATATACTGCATGGGATAAGAATGTGAAACACAGCTAGATTTGCATGATATTATCTTCTTACGAGATTTCATCCGTGCGTAGTTTGCGTGGTAATTAGTTTCAAACTAGAAATCCACCCGTCACATGACGGGTGTCAACCGTACATGTTGAAGAGTAAAGAAATGAAAGTGGAGAATCATTGGATTTCAAAACTTAATATTCTGCAACAATATACTGTTCATCTGCATAAAACATTTTTTAGTTTATTTATTTAATTCACAACAATGGCTGAGTATTGTCTTAAACCACAACAATCCCTGGCTTCGGACGGATCCTTATATTATTTTCCTTGTGCGTACGTACGTGGGATGCTACGGTTAAAACAATTGCCAAGCAATAAAACACGTGATTATTATATTAACGATCGACTATAACAATGAGCAGTGCTTTCTTCTATTGTTGTAGTCTATGATTTATGATAATTAAAAAGGCTCGCGCGCCGTTTGTGGGGTAATTAATTTTAATTTAATTCATATTGTTGCAAACCTCAGTGCGCGCGCACATTTCAAATTCAATTCATATTGTTGCAAAGCTCGGACATTCAAATTGTTCTCTTTTATAGTAAAATATTTCAGTTAGTTACATTAGTTTTGTAACTGGATGGATGGATGGATTTCCAGCTCGCATCTCCCTCTTCCAGGAGACTAGCCGTTTTGTAACTAAAAATACTACACATTTAAATGTAGATTACATGGAGTCATTAAAATAAATAAATACATAAAACAAGCGATGTTTTTTTACTTTAACAATTCATATTATTTCATAATATGGGTGAGTGGTGGGTAAATTCATATAAACTTTTTAATTTTATTGAAATATTATAACAATAAATTTTCTATTTCAATAAAAAATATTATCATAAGTAACATCATAAATAAAATTTTAAAGATTGTAAACATTTTAATTTTCGTGAATTTCTCTCTCTATAAAACATTTAATTTTTTTAATTATCATAGATAACTTTTAGATTATTGAAATATTATAATATATATTAATATATTTTTATAATAGTATATATTAATTTATTTTAATAGCATTTATTTATATAGATATATATTTAGACTTTTTGGTGTTCAATTTGGTCATTTCCAAGGTTTGAAATTAAAAATCAAACTCGCGTAAGCGCTAACGTGAGAAAGCAGAATATCATGTCGAATTCGCCACGTTTTTCCATGAGAGGCAACGCGAATTAAATTTTTTTATTTTTATTTATGATAAAAATTTTTATTTTTTATTTATAATTTAATAATAATAATAATAATAATAATAATAATAATAATAAATTTATTGTCCATAAAGATGGAATACAATAAAATTCAAAAGATAAAAAATTAAAATATTTAGAATATTACAAATTTTATTTTGGATGTTATTTATGATAATATTTTTTTTATTGAAATAGAAAATTTATTATTACTGCAGGCTTTGTAACCTTGCTTTTTGATAACCCCTCGTGTTTTCCAATTTTATTAAAAACCATTCTCAGTTTCTTATCTGGAGTAAATATGGAAATTGGTAAACTTAGAATCAAGTTGGCAGCAATCAGAGATATAGATGGAGGTATGAAACAAACGAATGTTGCAAAAAATATGGACTTGCACAATCAACGTTGGCTTAATTTCTTAAGGAAAGAAATAACGGATTTTTAAGTGTTCTCGTTAAAATATGATACAAAACTGTTTCAAGCATTTATATAACTTATTATGATATCTCTATAACTAAAATATTTCAGTTATCTTGTATTATAGATGAAAATTTCTTGAATATATTATACCCTCAATAAAACAATTACTCTGTTATAGCAACATCATTTTGTAAGTCCCCAAAAAATCGTCATACTCAGGTTTGACTGTATTTTATAATATATCTTGTAGTAATGATTTTAAATAAAAATTGTTGCTCAGACTACAGTGACCAGGTGACTTTTCAGTGCCGGTGCGTGCTTCAAGTTGGTGCCAAGATTGCTTTAATGTGCAACAACAAAGAATTTTAAAGCAAGAATAAAGCAAGAATTTTAATTGTTTTTCTGTTTCCGTAACGCTTTTCGGATATTGCATCACGCAGAATGACTTCCAGGCTTAAAACATTACCACGTTAAAATGTTTTTTATTCAGATAAGGATCCTTTTAATTCAGATAAAAGTGTTTTTCATTTAGATAAAAATGTTTTTCATTCAGATAAAAATGTTTAATTATTTCTTTTTTAACAATCTGTGTTTTTTAATGTTATCTATATTCGCTCAACTCAATCGATTATTATCTTTGGCTTTCATCCAGAGTTTAAAACTGATGCGTAGATTTATTTAAGATGGCAGTGTTTTATTAAATTGTATTTAAGTGATAGCAAAATAAATCAGATCCACAAATCTGTTTATCCATTGTATTCTATTACATTACATTTAACAATATATTTGGATATCTTTCAGTGCTTTTTGAGATTTACTAAATGTCCAATTTCAGATTACAAGCTAATATCGTTATCATGAATTTATTCATATGCAGATTACTGATGCAGTATTTCTCTAAGCAGAATTAAGATCCATAATTCAGTTATCATCCAACAAAATTCTGAAACAGTTATAATAATAAATAACTTAAACAATAAAATTTAAATTATTTAAATTTTGATGTAAACTGTAAAGTTATTTAACAAACTTAAATTTGAGGGAGCTCCGCTTTTCAGGTTCAAAGAGTAAAAAAATGAAAATATATATAATAGGGCATGATCATTTTATCGCCCAACCCGGTAATCTATGTGTTAGAAGAGTATCTTTATTTGTGCATTGGCATAATCAGCAAATTGTTGCACCTCTTGAAGCAGACGAACATTATTATCGTACCATTGCTACCGATTTCAACGCCCAGCTCCCCGAAAGAGGACCAATCGTGCACAGTACGTAGCAGGGTTGGAAGACTCAGGCGACGGAGGTGTTTGTTGACGGTGGCAGTAATGGAATTGTGCTATTTCGAGGTAGGCAGTAATAAGGAAATAAAATTGTTGAAGAAAATAAAGCGTGTACCTTGTTGATGTAGTCTGAACGGTAAATAATTACATGACCGCTTGATTTCCAAAGGATTATGGCCTCCACATATCACCTGATTCATCACCACTAGATTATTTTTCCTCTGACGATATCGCAAAGGTTGTGTATATCGACGGTATCCGTGTATTCTAGAGAACTTGATCCTCCGCATAACGGGTCTCTGATTTCCCTATTCAAGGGGTCTCCGCATAACGGAAACGAAAGTATCTTTAGTACAAATACCACTATTTGTCCATAATTTCTCGAATTACAACTTAAATATTACTGGTTAAACATCCTTTGGGAATTTTTGAAGTCAGAATTTCTAAAATCCAAATTTTTTTAATACACAATTGTCTATGCGTGTATACTAAAAATTTTTTAGATATTCGAAATTCTGACTTTGGATCCTTAAATTTCATCAAAAGGTAGTATATCTTTAAGACCCACCTTCTATCTCTTTGTCTTCATCGAAAAAAATTGGATTCAAAGCTTTAAAAGTTCGACAATTTCAGTGCCTCTATCTCCTAAACGGTTAGGTAAATTGAAAAAATACCAAGAACAATTTGAAAAATGTTTTATTCAATCTGAAAATACCACTATAAATAGCGATTCCTGTTTCAGATTTCAAAATTGCTCCTCCTCCACCCTCAGGGGTGGGGGTGGGAGTTCTAGTTTGGTATCATTAGATAGCTTTTTGAAAAATATTAAACACTTGTTTTTTTGGGTTTTTTTATTCGATGTGTTTGTTTTTCTCCAGATATTCACTTTATTTGAAACACCCTATATATTGTGTCTTTGGGTCCATTCATACATTAAGTTCTCATAAAAAGCGATTATAAAGATTATACAGAACAAATGATACCACACTAATTATTAAAGATATATATTTAGTTTATTAAAGGTTATCAAGTTATAAATGACATCTCAATAAATGGGTTTTATAGAAAAGTGTGTCCTTTTTAAAAAATTTTTGAACAAATCTAATCATTTGCACACTTTTACTTAAATACCAAGCTCATTACCAAATATAATCATAGATGTTGTTTAAACATTTACTTGTTATTTAATGAATTTTTTTTCACTCTCCCTTGACAGGGGCAATGCTTAATTGACGATTCTTCAACAGGTAAATGAATTTTTCTTTTGTTTTTGAAAGATTCACTAGGAATATTGCTTCATTTCATAACAAAATGGTATCCAAATATTTAAGATCCAGAAGCTGAGGATTACAGAGGACGCCTGTCTACCCCAATTTTACCATAACCATTGGTAATAATGAGATCTAATTATTCTAAATGACGTTGCTAGAAAAGTTGCTGGAAAGCTTCTTTAATATTAAGAGCCATTTTTTGCCGTAATTGGCTTGACATATTATTCGTCGTCTTCTTCTAAATGCCTATTTTCTATAGAAACCAGAAATTAATCCACCCAAGAAAGGTATAGGAAAATAGGGGAAGCTCTGAGATCATTTATTTTTACCCTTTCATCTGCACTTTTTAACTACTCACCATTTTTTAATCGAAAAATTGATTTTCTCGAACGTTGTATTTAGAAAATGAAAAAGAGCTCTATCTTCCTTCGTTTCTCATCATTTCCGAACGAATGATATTTCGCATGCCATATGTTGCCATAGTTCTAACGACTAAGTGACTGTCACCTCTACAACTCCGACCCCATTAGGACAATTTGGTCCAGACTTCACAGCAATGTAGATCTTGCCTAGAGGAATCTGCATTCCAAATTTCACTCCTTTACATACATAAATACATGTAGACCTTTTGGTCCCCTATGACTCCCACCCCCGAAACACCGAGCCCATTACGCCAATCAAAGCCAAACTAAATAGTGAAGATGTACATGCCCATAATAAGCTACATTCAGAATTTCAACTTTCTACCTCAAAAAATGCAGAAATTATGAAAAGGACAGACGGACATTGTGAAACCAATAAGTGCTCCATTCTTCCGCTACTTAATAAACAAAGACCATTGCTGAATTATTTGATCATTAATAACTTTCTCATAGTGCTCTTTAGTCATAGACTCCTCTCGGGGAATAAGAGATGAAAACATCATCTGTTGGCTACCAAATTAGTTGTTCCATCTTCGTTAGCCTAAATCATTGTTGCCATCGCTTTATATGATTTCGTCTCTTATGCAATTTTCAAGAGTTGGTTTTAGGCAATTTCTCACCTGATGCAACATTGCTAAATGGCGTCCTCTTCCATTCCCACATTATTTATTTATTTATTTATTTATTTATTTATTTATTTATTACGTAAAAGTGTCCAATGGGATCATGTATGGACGGTGCCCGACTGTTGAGATCCCAGAGGACAGTCAAAAATAAGTCACTTACAAAATATACAAATCCAATAAATACAATAATAAAATAGATTGCTAAGGTTAGTTGTAGTTAGTAATGTTATATTAACAAACAACCAGAAAACAACTACTTGCAACGGAACCTAGACATTAATTCAGCACGCGACGGACAAGGAAGAATCATCACATTGAATAATGTATCGCTTTGTTCTTTACGAAATAATGGAAAGGAAGTAATTGCGCGCAAACTCTGAGGGATGACAGCCCAAGATAACACACCTAAATGCAAGATACAATTGTTGCGATAATTTTGCTTGGATTCTGGCAAGATTATATCACTACCCTGTCGGGTGCCGTAATTATGAATATTACTAACAGTACTACGTATATCAATGGGCGGAGAAATATGTAATAAAGAGTTAAATGCTTTTAAATAAATGTACATATTTGAAGTCTAGTAATTTGGGAGATAATTAATATTCCTAGGAATTGAAAATTAACGGACACAGGGGAAAACAAAGGAATCTTTAAAAGAATACGGAGGAACCACTTCTGCAACTTTAAGATTCTTGTAAGATTAGCGATAGCATTGGTACCCCAGAATATCGTACTGTAACAGAGATTAGACTGGATAAGTGAATTATACAGGGTGTCTCAGAATTCATTGTACAAACTTCTAGGGGAGTTAGTAAGGGTGATTCTAAGCAAAAAAGTTCATATGAACATGGGTCCGAATTTGAACGATAACTCAGATATGAACAGAAATAAAAATGCCGCCACCAAGATCAACAAGTTAATAACTCAGGTTTTGTAAAGCCTAGATTAATTCAATTTGAGAGAATAACAGGGTACACAAGTCTGTGTATACCGTTAAAATTTGATCGAATTCCAACAAGAAGTTTCCGAGTTACTCATTCAACATCATAACACGTGCTCACTTGTTATAGTTTTGACTGTGTAACTCGAAAACTTCTCGTTGGAATTCAATCAAATTTTAACGGTATACACAGTCTTATGTACCTTGTTATTCCTCCAAATTTCATTAATCTAGGCTTTACAGAACCTGAGTTATTAACTTGTTGATCTTGGTGGCGGCATTTTTATTTCTGTTCATATCTCAGTTATCGTTAAAATTCGGACCCATGTTTATATGAATGTTTTTGCTTAGAATCACCCATACTAACTCCCCTAGTTTGTTTAATGAATTCTGAGACACCCTATATAGGAGAAGTAATATGTTTCTTGGTAAATAATAGGCTTTCGATATCAACCCCATGAGACATTAAATACTCAACATGAGTGTCCCATGTCAGATCGTGAGAAAGCTGTAGTTCTAAGTATCTAAAAGATTTAACTAGGCCTAAAGGATAATTAACCTATTAAACTTTTTATTCCTATGATAAAAAAACATTAATTTTGTTTTTTCAATGTTAATTGTGGGTTTGTTTCGCAAACTCCAATTTAGTAATTCAGCTGAAGCCGAGTTTAGGGTCGTCCTAAGACAATTTGGATCTTTATTCGCCATCAATAATACACTATCATCAGCGTACATTATCACCTTGGGTGATAACAAAGTGAGCGGTAGATCATTAATAAACAGAACAAATAGAATAGGGGATAAAATTGATCCTTGTGGGACACCACAATTACGACAGATTACAGATGATTCAACACATTTCTCACTGATATAATATCCTATCGGCAAGAAAGCTCACTAGCCATGCTAAAGGGGCCCGTTAACATTATATAGCTGAACAGTTTAATTATTAACTTAGAGATTAAAACAGAATCAAAGGCTTTTGCAAAGTCTACGAATATTGCCTCAACTATTTTTTTATTTATTTTTTCGGTGGAGATGTATTTTAGTAACTCGTAACAAGCAGTTTCAGTGCTTTTTTTTTTACAACAAACCCATGCTGATTAGAGCTAATTCATTTATTATTACAGATACAATGTACTAAACGCTTGTAAAAAAAAGCTTTTCAAATAATTTAGAAAATATAGATAAAGATGAGCTAATTACAAATGTGAGCTAAAGGAGCGGCAAGATAAGATCGCAAGGCTAAAATTACATCGGATCGATAACCCAAGGAATCGACTGCTCGGTTAATTTTTAACTCAGAGATTACTTCACTCACCTCGTCTGAATAGGTGGGTGCGCATAAAAACTACGAGTGTTGTTGGTATAATCTCTACTTATTTCCGGTTCCACCAAAGGAGTCTCGTCCTATTCAACCGGTAGTAAAACTTTGATAAAGTTCGTTAAGTTGGTGGAATTAACTGGACGGTGACAGTAAAAGAGCGATTTTCTATTGGGGGAGGGGGGGAACTTTTATCAAATTATTTAAAATTTGCTACTTATCTTTAGCCTTATTAATGGAATAAAACAATTTTTCATAATAGGAGGCTTTAACTTGCTTTATGCTGAGTTTAACCAAATTTGAATAGTTTTTAAAGTTCCTGATATTAATTTCAGAAGGGTTCCTCCTAGATTTCAGATACAAGTTATTTTTTTATTAACTTTAATAAATCAGGAGTAAACCAAGGTTGGTGTAAATTCACTACTGTCTTCCCAGGTATAGCAAATCTGTTAGTAGTAAAATAACGTAACCATCCTAACATTAAGTGGGCATTAGAGCTATTAAACAATTGATTAATATCCGTGATTCCTGAAAACAAGTTATCCAATCAGTTAAGCTTAAAAATGAACTAAGGGCAATAATACGATGATTATTGATAATTCTATCGTTGTTGACTTTGTGTGATGGATTTAAAGCGTCCTTTTCTTTGAATGCAATCAAAAAGGGGGAAATGGTCGCTTATTTGAAAGTCCAAAGAGTTACTAAATTGGCAAGTTTCCATAGTGGAGTAGCAGCTGTCAATAGCTAAATATGTATCATATTGTAGTGTGTAGTGGGTATAGGAGTGTGTAACTAACTGTAATTAGGTCTAAAAAATGAGATAATTGTGTTGATGACTTACTGATGTCCAGATGAAAATCACCTATAATCATAACATCCACCTTCAGTCGCTGTACATCGAGATATATGGTACACAAATAGATAGTACATAATAAAAAATTGCCCGAAGGAGGACGATAAATCACGATTAACAACTTCTTACGGTTGAGAATATAGGATAATCCTCATAATCGGGAGTTATCGAAGATTTAGTGTTCTGGACTGCCCAACTAAAACCTTCATTACTATAAACACATATGCCCTCGCCTTGTCTTGCTTCCCTACTTAGCGTACAGGTTTGATACCCATCAATGGCGGGAACGTCTGATTATCCGTGGTCCATGTTTCTACCAAAATGATTACTGCCAGGGTTAAATTTATAGGCTGTAAATTAATCAATAACAAATCAAAATTTGAGAATAAACTACGAATATTTAGGAAATAAATTGAAAAAGGCTTCTCAATATCAGACAAGGTAGCTATTGCGTGGTTTATTGATTCAAGCGCTGACGGGTATAAGAAATTTTCGTTGTAGTATAAAGGCCTAAATAACTCAAGCTTTAAGAGTTAATAAGGTTGTGTCTTACAAAAAGTTAAGAGAATTGAGGAAACCAGTAAATTTAACAAAAATTAAGAGTAAAAACAAGTTCAACTTAAAATATGCCAAAAACACTAGTAACGTTAAACAACTATAAAATTCCTAATTAATATCAAAATAGGCCACTTAAGTGAAGTAATAAAATGAAAACTACCTAAATTCACAAAATTGTAGGAGAGGAAAAAAAGAAAAACAATATAATGTGTAAGGATCAATAAAGTTATCGACAAATGAGAATAATATACAATTAACAATCGATCTCAATCATAAATATTGAGATCCAAACTACGAGGGTTGTACCAAAAGTAAGGTTCCCAATGAGCTACAGCCTCGAGGGAAGGTGCTAGGCTAAATCCGACAACAGTGCCGTGCGCAGTGGTTCCCGCACTCTCGAGCCCACTCTCGAGCGATTCGCTACGGCGCTCAGTGTTCGCTTGGGAGCCGTCAGAGATGGAAGTGTTGATCGCCCCTCCCGCCAAGTGCGAGATTCGAGCAGTAATCCGGTTTCTCCACGCAAGGAAGTTACCGCCCGTGGAGATTCATCGGCAACTGACTGAGGTTTATGGTGAAAAGTGCATGTCCGTTCAGCACGTCCGAAAGTGGTGCAGGGCTTTTGCTGAGGGTCGCACGGAAGTTCACGATGAAGAACGGAGTGGAAGACCGCCGGTTTCGGATTCGATTGCCCAGAAGATCAACAGTGAGCTGCTGAAAGATCGGAGTGTCACTGTCCGTGAACTTGTTGAACGCATTCCTGAAGGTTCCCACGGCACACGCTTCCTCAACGGATTGGCGGGAGACTTCTTCGACTTAGGAATACAAAAGCTGGAGCACCGTCTTCAAAAGTGTGTCGAAAAAAATGGAGACTATGTTGAAAAATAGACAACAGTGTAAGCTTTTCAACGATGTATAAATTAATAACAATAAACAATGTTTTCTACTTGTAAAAAATATGGGAACCTTACTTTTGGTACAACCCTCGTAGATGAAATTTTGATAGGTTTGCCAGTAGAATCCTTGATATATATTCTATCGCCGGAGCACCATGCATTCTTCGACCCTAGTTTGGATTTAGCCTCACGCAGGAGATTGTAGAGAAACTTAGCGAGGGCCTCCAGAACAACCACCGGAGAGGGAGGCAGTTTTCGTCGGTTTTTCACAATTAGATCCCGTGTTGTGGACTAAAATTGGCCTGGTGAAATTTTCGGAAAGCTGATCAAGGCGATGAACCGCTACAATATCTGCTGATGTGATTTCTACATCGATTTTATCCGCACATTTGATGCGGATTATGAAATTTTGGAATTAGAAATGCAATAAACTCAGAAACAGTCACCCATTAAATAAAAAAAAATTTTTAATGCATATATCAAAGCAAATCACAAAATAGACTGCACTCTTTTACATAACACAAATTATTGAAAATTGTTTTGAAACACAATAATATTTTAACAACAAAAAGAATTACAGTTTAACTTTCCTTGCTTTTAAAGAAGCAAAATCGTCTATAATTTTCTCAAAATCAATCTGATTGGTTATTGATAAAATTGCCATGTTAGCTAATTTTTCTTGGCTAAGTGAAGATATCAAATAATTTTTGATTAACTTAAGCTTTGCTAAAGCTGCTTTCATCAGAAGCCACGGCAACTGGAAATGTCAAAAAAAATTCTTAAGGTAATTTCAACATGAATAACCTGCAATAATTCTAAAGATGCTGCGGCTTTAGTGTCTGGAATAATAGCTATTGCATGATTTTTGAAACTATATATTTCTGAAGAAAATTCATCAGAATTCAAATCATTTGAATAGTTAAGAGCCAAATTGGCAGCCCTTATGTAAAATTGAAAAATAATGGAAAGTAATAAGAAATGTTTAAAATTTAAAAATATATTGGAGATAGAATAACTCCAATTTGGCGCCTCCTTACAACTATCACCCGAGGCGAGTGTCTCACTTGCCTCATCCTAGATCCGGCTCTGCAATTTTCCATTGATAATGAAAAGTGTAAGCTGTTAATACTCAGACATATAACCTTTCTCACTTCTTCACTTTATATCCGACGCAGTGTTTGGCGCCCTCGTAAACACAACTGTTATATATAATTAAGAAATGCAATGCAGACTGTGGGTACTTACACTAAGTGAAGTCGAAAGAACGGAAACGTCACTTTCCCACAAAATGATTTAATAGGCACACGAATAATTTTGTGAAAATGTGGCGTTCCAGTTCTTTCGATTTCATTTACAGTTGTTAAAGATAGGTTACTATGAAACTTCTAAGGTTTCACTTGACATTGAAAAATGATTCTGCATTACGATAAATGAAGCAATTATTCTATTGAAGAAGTTGATGGATGTAAAAAGATGAACATCGGATTTGCTTCTCTGTAACTTCGGCAGATGGATCTGAATATTCGAGTTCCATGACTGCGTTTACCTTGTTGATATGATGCGATAGCGTCAACTTTCTTGCGTATACATTACCTTTAACTTGTTACAATGTATTACCGTACAGGTAATATACATGCATTGAAATCTAGTTGACCATTTAATTATCCGAATTTATAAAACGCATTAGTATCTTTATTCGCAATATTTAAAACGATTTATTCGCAATTTAGAAAATTAAAATTTAAAAATCAAACGACCGATATTGGTTTATTCCTGAATTCCAATTTTCCCTTCTAGAATTTGAAATACAGGGTGTTTTCATGTGATTGGAGAGGTTTCGTAAATTTCTTGCAATTGTTCTACAAAGAACTCTCAGATATAAAGTAAATATCTCGGAAACGGAGATCGATAGAAGAATGAAACAAGTGGTACACTATCTGGGCATGGTTAAAAATGTGCTCATGCCACAGCTACAAACCGGCAGTCTGCGTTTCATCTTTTAATAGAATAGTGCTCCGCCATATTTCCACTACAAAGTCCGTGACTTCTTGAACATCATCTTTCCAAACCCAACACGATTTTGTCAAACCGCTGCAGTCACCTATAAACGCCCTATATTATTTATTCTTTTAAAAACTGATTATTCATATTATTAAACTTAAATATGATTTGTTGTTGAGTAATGTTACAAATTATTTTTTTCTCTTTTCGCTATTAGATAAAACAGCATGGATGAATCTTAAGAAAGCCCTTCCTGATATTTATAAATCTTACCGCTCTCCTTTGGAGTCATGGTTTTTAAATAATCAACGTCCCTTTGAAAATCTTTTTGTAGAACCGTCAATAAGTATAATGTCTGCAAAAAGTAATCAGAGAGAATCCGTAAGTTATACTAATATCTTCAGCTCCATTAAAGACATTAAAGGGAAACGCCTAATTGCAGTAGGTCATCCTGGTTCTGGTAAAACCAGTTTTACTTTCAAGTTAGCTTGTGATTGGGCAGATGGGAAGGATTACATTGCTTCACTTTTCGAAGCAGTTGTTCTGATACACTTAAGAAATGTAAACGGCACTTTTGAGGAAGTGCTACAAAATGAATTTAATCAAGATATATCGAACATTTTGCAAAAAAATCAAAATAAAATATTGCTAATTTTAGATGCTCTTGATGAATTAAATTTAAATTTAAAACATTATATACTGCCTATTCTTTATAAAGACCGTTATCCTCAAATGACAGTTGTTGTTTCCTCAAGATTCGTGAAAGGATTAAAAGATGTTGATTTTTACGTATCATTGCAAGGCAGAAAAATTCCGTGGGATAATTGGCTGTTCATGAATGGATTCGAAGAACACAGCAGCAAGTTACTATTGAAAAAATATTTGAAAGAAGATAATCAGCAGTTCGAAAAATATTTTTCGCATTTCCAGGATGATAATGCTAGTAATTTAATGAAAAACCCATTTTGTGTACATCTGGTAGCAACACATATTATACCGGACACAGAACTTAAAGAAATTACAACAAGAACGAAATTATATGTCAAGATATTTACATTCATGATTGAAAACTATCTAAAAGCGTGTAATAATGGGGCAGTGAAAGTTGATCTGTTGAATTTTGACAAGAATAATGCTCCATTTTACATTTCGTTATTGCAAAGATTTGGTAAATTCCAAATAAAGAATACAATGGAGCGTAAATATGCTTATTCATTATCTGAAATTGAACAACTAGGTGAAGGTAGTGAAAAGCTATTGTCATTCGGCTTTTTAAGAGAGTCTAACCGTTTACGTGATTCTTCGCAGAAACCAATGTACGAACCGGTGCATATGGCATTTGTTTTGTTTTGTGCGGCATATTATCTGTGGGGAAAGTCGCTTGTAGATGAAAAAGATTTTGAATCTGAAATTTCGGAAATGGTTAAAAATAACGTTAAGCCGATCTTCGGTTCAATGATTTACCCTTTTTTAGCAGGCCTAATGGGTGATCGTGCCCATAAGCTATTCGAATTGCTCATAGCAGAACTTAGTGCCAGCGAATTCAGGGCATGTTCATTTGACGAATACAATAATCATAGATTTTCCCCAATAATTAATCTTATTGAGGAATGCAGTCTCCATACTATCATTTTAGAATCAGTTCTGAAGTTTTTGCCCCATACATGGTCAATAGAGGTTAAAGATGAATTTTTTACCTCTAAATTGCATGCTCTTTTGTTAGATCGTGGACTTCGCTCTAATCGAGTGACTTGTGTTACGTGGAATACCAATGTTCACGCTAACTTTCCCTCTTCTTTACAATCCTTAAAGAATTTAACGATTGAACTTGGCAATACCAGCAATGATACCTTGAACATGTTGCCTGAAACACGTTGCGAATTATTTGAAGTAAAGACAGAAACTATGGAAGAAAACGGAACCTATTTATTGAAACAATTGTTAGAAAGAATTGTTTACAGTCAGGCAATAATTTCTGTTCCTCCTAATTACAAAGAAAAATTACAGTTATTTATAAATAAGCATTTTTCAAAAAAAAGGATATACATTAATTCTTAAAAAGTGAACACATTTTTTATTTAAATAACTTAAAATTTCATTTATAAATAATTTAAAAACAATTATTTAGTTATTGATGACAATAGGAGGGAAAATATCACGGTCTGTACTCGAACCACGCCCTAGTCAATTGAGCCACTGTCGATATGGAAGCATTACACTGGTTACAGTCCAGGCTGTAGAATTTTCTTTCCTATTTTCATCAATAATTTAAACATCTGAGGCATGGCGTGTAATAAAGTCCTGATTTATTATTTACTTGTTTTAGTGCTTCAAAGAATTAATAAGTTAATGGAAAATTATCTTAACAAAATATTCGCACTTTATTTATTGATTTATACGGCAATACCGACCCGATATTAGTATTATCAATGTAGTTTCAGATATTTGCATTACGATTACGTATAAAGGATATAGTGGTCTTGCAATACAGCCACTGGTTTCGCCATTTGTACCCGGCTTTACCAATGTGGTGCAAGTTTCATTTTTGCGTATTTCTTTAGTTTCTGTCAAAGTTTATGAATAACGAGAAGACACTAAATAAAGAAATACATATAACTAAGAAAATATATATGTAAAGAAACCGCTTTGCGACAGGAAAATCACATTTTCTATTCATGAATGTACGCATATTTCCTCAGAAATGCTATCTTCAGAATGAGTGATATTCAGTGAAAACTTTTGCATTGTTAAGTAATATTATGGATTATGAAAATGAACAGACAATTGTGCAATAATAATTAGTATCATCATTAAATGCTCAAAAAAAGATCTTTGTAATTTTCTGAAAAATTACCAACACACTTCAAATAAATTTAATACATATAATTGGGTATGTACATGTAAATTCCGCCCTAAAAACTTGCAGTCAGATTTATAATTTTTAAGTTACTGTAAGAAGTTATTGTAAATAGATTAATCTTTTTTGTGTTTATTTCGCATAATAAGGAAAAATTTGATATTTTTAAGACTCCTGTATATGGAATTTATTTAAACTTGTATCTAATATTTAATATTGTAATACATGGTTATTCAGAAAGAGGAGAAAAATTTCAAATATTTATTTCAAACATACTATAAAAGACAGTAGCACGTACGGCATATCCCTTTACTGAGGAAGGTTCAAAGCTTTAACAGCAACACTCTGTTGCCATTTTCCTTTTCCTTCAAAACAAGAAACCATATTTAAAACTTTGGACCTTCCTCTATCCAATGATACACGGTTTGTGTTTCCGTCTTTTACAGCTTTTATTTTTTTTTATATTTGAACCTACTCCATCGTTTTGAATAACCCTATATAATATATAAATGTTTTGTTTTTCATCTATAAATTGATACTTTTTAAAAGAATAAAATAAGCGTCATTTCGTTTATTGTTTTTAAAACCTTTTTTATACTTTTATTTTAATATTTGAATTTTTTTTTATTAATTAAGCATTAAAACCAACCTGCGTTAGGTATCTTATATGATTGGCTCTGTGCCAGATCATGTTTGTTCATCCATTTTTATTATTTTTCAAGATTAGTGTGATGATAGTGTAAACTGAAAGTCGTTACGCTTTTAAAATCTTATATGTGGTTACAGCCTCATGCAATAAATTGTTATTACTTCTATAATAATTTTTTATTATTATTTTAACCAAATCATTCTACAACAATAAGCTAGAAAACTTTATTTTTTAAGGCGCTCACATGCAGGCCGAAGTTGTAGCTTATTCATCCGCAGCTTCACTGCTATCTAGAGCAACCTTGTTTATCTTATATAATATAGTAGCTATACTACTGCCCTAATCACCTGAAATAACACTTGAAGAACTGCTCGATTCCTGGCTCCAAAATTGATGTTAAGTTCGGAAAATTCAGGAAAAAAGGGATACAGGATAAAAAAAGACTTTTATTTAACAATTAAGTAAATGCTGTGCTACCCGCACGAGTTAATGGCAATAACAACTCAACAAATCATCAAAGTGGTATTTTTTGTACCTTATTACTATACTCTGGTCCCACTATCTATGAACTAAAAACGAAGCGCGCATGCTCAAGCTGTACCAATCCGCTTGAAAAAGAAACTCAAACTATTCTGAGGCCTCTGCTTGGTTGTTTATATTTGAATCCTCCAACCAATGGAAAAGTCCACAACAATTTTTAGTATTAAAACAACTCTACACACGTTCTGTATTTATTTTCTATTTGCTGGAGGTTTTCAAGATCATTTGAAGGTCAATATAATTTTTTTAATTGGATAGCTATTTTTGTTTGACAAGACTACCCTTCCCGAAATCGAGCGAAAAGGCACAGCTCTGAGCTTTTCGTACATACCGGCTGTGCGGGCCAATGCGACATGCATCGATGGTGGGGGGGCTACGGTCATCGAATTAGTAACCTGTATAATTTATCACATTCTCTTGCGCAATAATTAAAATAACAGTATCAACGAATTATATTTTCAAAATAAATCTGAACATATTACAAATGGCAAATTGAAAAGGGAAGGAAAAATTCCGCAACCTGGATTCGAACCAAGGACCATGCCTATCGTTGGCACCGCTCTTACCAACTGAATTACAGCGGATATGAACTGTTTTGCTGTAACAAGATATCCAAATGGATTTCATTGAAGCCACCAAGCAACTCAATCGGCAGAGCAGGCGCCGACTCGAAGGTCGGGAATTTCATCAATTTATTTGACGTTTAAGGGTAAAGATGATTCGTTATGCTTGAAGACGTTTCTTCAGTTTATTTATTATCTTAAGTTTGAGATATTACAAATATTAATAAGTTACCTTTAAATGGCATTCAATTAGTAATTTCATGTTTTTTACAAAACAATTATCCGAAAAGAAAGTGTTTATTTCCTATGGTGAATTGGAGAGACACTTGGAAATGGTAAAACCAACGCGCGCATTTCGACTTTAGTTTATTTTTACCGGGACGGGGGTATAATAGATATATTGCAACAATGCTTATCTTAAGAATCTAATTCTAATCATACTGCGAGGGAGCACCGAAAAGTAGCGCACAACAATTTTTTTATGAAATACCTTTTGGTCCGGATTTTCAAAATTTGCAAATTGATAGTTGAATCTTCCGCTACAGACAGCAATAGTTGATCAGGTATCGCCCTAGCAGAATGACCGATAACTACCAACACCACCTTGACAGAAGGCCTAATAACGGAAACGTCGTATATTATTACACCATCATTAATCGACCATTGTTAATCCTATTTCTACCAATAAAAATCCCAAAATTCCGTCAACTCATGTTGATGTAACATTGTATGACTTTTCCATTATCAGGCCTTCTGTCTAGAAGTGTTGTAACTACTGAGTAATGGTGGCGAGTTTGCTAACATCGTCAACTTGTAAATTTATCTAAGAATAGTCCGTTTTTGTGGCTCAAAGGAAAAAATGCGAGTGAAATCCACCGAGAAATGTTGGAGGTGTAAGGTGCTGATTGTCTGAACCGTAACAACATCTCCAGGTGGTGCAGAATCTTCGAAGAGGGCCGGGGAAAAATTGAGAAATTTGGCCGGGAGTACTCAAACATCCACCTTACAGTCCAGACCTGATACTATCTAACTATCACCTCTTCGGACCCATGAAGAAATTTCTAGGTGGCACAACTAAACGCTCTGTTTCGGATGAAGAGTTAAAATCAACCCGATAGCGAAGTTTCATGAAAGAGGTGTCATGATGAGAGAAATGTGGCGAGAGACATTGTGCATATGGCGAAAAATAAGAAAAATCTGCAGCTTTTTTTGTGCATTTTTCATTTTTGCTTATTATTACAAATGTTCCCACAAAAAATTATTGTGCATTACTTTTTGATTCTCCCACGTGCTAAATACCAATAAACTGCTTAAAACAACAAGAATCTTTAACAATTAATCCTCAGAAGGTTTGTCAAAATCGATCAGCTAAATTTGATAAATAATTCTACACATTTGGTTCGCTTAAAGATAAAAACGGATTGCGACATATGATGCAATTCTCCCAGATGCAACAATTATATTCAGTAGGTTAAGCAATTAATTAAACGCCAAACTCCGGCCTTTATCAGATAATTCATGCGCACAAGATTACATGACTAAAACTTAAATAAACTAGAAAAGTTCAAATATCATTCTAATCATATAGATAATCATTAAGAGGGCATATGAAATTATTAAAGAACGCTGGGATATAATGGTTTAATATCTCCATTGCTAGACATGAACAGTTTTATTGTATTTAAAAGTCATGCACAAAGATTTGTGTACAAAAAATT
>JAHWFO010026899.1:46284-57444 GCA_023313115.1 Rhysida immarginata
CGGCTGCTGCGACCATAATACAGCAGTCGTGAATCCAGGTCCATCCAGGGACCCAACTCGTCGGCCTCTGGCCATACCAGCCCTGGATGGACGTATTGGATTTCAATTCATAAATAAATAAATAAATAAATAAATAAATAAATATAAAACATATAAAAATAAGAATAAAACATTTTTCAAATATAGTGTCCAATCTGAAAGTACCATTTTAAATACGGATTCTTATTTAAAATTTCAAAGTTACTCCTCCCCCACCCTTAGAGCTTGCACAGTGCATTCTTGACAGCTTGGGTCCATGGCCTCATGGGGTCTGCGCCACACTCGATCCCTACCATTAGCACTTATCAGCTGCTATCGAGACTCATCAGACCAGGTCATACGTTTCCAGTTGTCAAGTGTCCAGTCGATGTGTTCATGGGTCCAGGAGATACGTTGCTGACGATTTCTTATTGTTAGCAAGGGCACCCGCATGGGTCTTCTGCTTCCATATCCCATAGACACCAGATTTCGTTGCACAGTTCACATCGATACAGCACTAAAAACCCTGATTAAAATCTGATATCATCTGGCGCAGTGTCGGTTGCCTGTTAGCGGTGACGATCCTACCCAGATGCCGTTGGACCCGTTCATTGAGAAAGTGTGGTCGGCCACTGCGTTGTCCATGGTAGGAGCTAATGCCGTCAAGTTGGAACTCTCGGTAGACCCTTGAAACTGTGGATCGTGGGATGTTGAATTCTTGAAGCCACCTCCGATATTGAATGACCCATACCTTGTGCTCCACATAGCAGGCCACGTTCGAACTCGGATAGCTCTCGTCGTGTAGCCATTGTCACACAGAACACATCACCCCTTACTCATGACAGTGTAACTATACCTACTGACACTGATTTGCATATTTATAAGGTTTGCACATGATGTTACTGCCACTTGAAAAATTTAGTCCTCTGCTGTCCCATGATTTTTGGTATGTGAGTGTAGTTTGTTGACCAAACGGGAATATGAAAAATAACTTTACTACGGGTGAAATTAGGAAATTTGAAATTAACTATACTAAGAAGTTCGGGGGAATCAATATACCCATTTATCAATTTATAGATAAAGAGAGCATCTTGAATCCTTCGTCTAATCTATAATGGCGGAAGCCTTAATATTAATGGATGCTGTTCGCAGGAAGTGGATATGGATTTAAGGTCAAATCGAGAGCATAAAAAATACGCTGTGGGGGGGGGATACAATCCGGACCACAACCTTTATAAGAGGGTTTAACTTATAAAGAGTATTATATGCCTCTTCAAAGGTAACGTGACAAGACGACAGGAGAAAGGAGGTATCCTCATGAGTGAACAAATGATCAGGGTTGTCATTTGCGGATTTAGGCGTATCATTCCAAGTGAATATAGAGTCAAAATGTTGTGCAAATAATTCACATATTGCCATAATGCTTTAGGATCACTTACTGATGCATCGTTGTGCTTAAGTATAGGGGTATGTACTGAAGAGCATTGGCAGTTACGAAGGAAACTTCAAAATGATTTCGGATTATTTGGAAGAGATTCCTGGATTCGGGAAATATAATCTTTAAAACATTGTCTAGTTCCTCTATGTGAAGTAGAATTTCTCTTTCAGCCACCCCCACAAGAAAAAATCGGGGGGCGTCAGGTCTGGGGATTGGGCGGGCCATTGACGGGGCTACGGCGCCCAATCCACCTTTCAGCGAAAGTTTCATTCAAAGATGCTCTGCGGCAGTACTGGAAATAACGAGCTATTCTCTTCATTTTACGGATTTAATATAAGTTACAGGGTGAGTCAAAAGTCGCATTACACCCTGTTTTTTCAAAAACCTTGCAGGAATTGGGAAATCTGAATATTCCAGTAAGGTATGTGTGAAGTGGTCTATCTTTTACGATATGTATCGAACATGGCCGCCATTTGGAAATCGTCCATCTTGAATCTAAGTCAATTTTTTTAAATGGAAAGGGGGTCATGTGTACATCAAATAACATCAGCATTTTCTGACAATTTCATTCCTGTAAACAGATTTGAAGTAGCAGTTATGGTTCAAAGGTTACAACACATTTTGTTTCATTTTGTAGCAGGTAACTGAAGATGGCTTTGACCACGGAGGAGAGATTTCAGGTCATTTTGATGTCTGGAGAACGAAGTTTCCGTGTCATAGCTGCAGATTTTAATAACTAGCACCCAGAAAGACCTCCAATTTCACACAACACTGTCAGGTGCTTAATTAGGAAATTCCGAGAAACTGGGACTGTGGTGACAAGGCACGGAGTGGCCGTCCAATAAGTGCTACTGACAAGACAACTTCAACAAGGGTTTTGGCGCCTTCTAATGTGCCTTGACCAAGAGAGACACCATGTTGAACACATTAAATGACTGTCATTTATGGAGAACAATACACCCTGTAATTCCATACAAAATGTGTTGTAACTTTTGAATCATAACTGCTACTTCAAATCTGTTTACAGGAAGGTAATTGTCAGAAAATGCTAATGTTGTTTGATATATCACACGACCCTCTTTCTTTTTAAAAATAATTGACTTAGATTCAAGATGGCCGATTTCAAGTAGGCGGCCATGTTCGGTATATACCATAAAAGATAGACCACGTCACCCACACCTTACTGGAATATTCAGATTTCCCAATTCCTGCAAGGTTTTCGAAAAAACAGGGTGTACTGTGACTTTTGACTCACCCTGTACTTTGCACCGTTCAAAAGTTGTAGGCTGTCAAAAACCTGAACTTATTTATCGGCCACCCTGCCAGTGGAGATCTTTATTTTATTTCTTTTCTTTATTCTTTGAACCTGAAAAGTGGAGATCCGTCAAATTTAAGTTTTTTAAATAACTCTATAGTGTAGATCAAAATTTAAATTATTTAAATTTTATTGTTGAAGTTATTTATTATAACTCTTTCAGACTTTTGTTGGATGATAACTGAATTATGGATCTTAATTTTGCTTAGAGAAATACTGCATCACTATTCTGCATATGAATAAATTCATGATAACGCTATCAGCTTGTAATTTGTAAGAGGCGGCATACGGCTTAGCAGCTATATCCTGATATCCTGACACCATTTTACTTTCACATAATTGGACAATTAGTAAATCTTAAAAAGCAATGAAAGATATCCAAATACAGTGTTAGATGGAATGGAATGTAATAGAATGTGTGATTTATTTAAATTAGATACAATCTAATAAAGCACTGCCTTCTTAGACAAATCTACGCATCAGTTTTAAACTCTGAATGAAAGCCAAAGATAATAATTGAATGAGTTGAGCGACTATAGATAACATTAAAAAACATAAATTGCTAAAAAAGAAATAAGTAAACTGATAATGATAATGATAACTAAAAATGATAATGTTTTAAGACTGGAAGTCATTCTGCAAATGCGTGATGCAAAATCCGACACTAAAAAGCTTTACCGAAACAGAAAAACAATTAAAAGTCTTGTTGGTGCCGGCTTGAAGCACGCATCAGCACTGAAAAGTCACCTGACAATTGTGGTCTGAGCAACAATTTTTATTTAAAATTTTTACTTCAATAGATATTATCAAATACTAGATGGATCCCGTCAAAATTTGACGGTAAACAACTCGTCTCCATCTCTTTAATTAAAAATCTATTTGCCTGCATTGTTGTTTATTGTTATCGTTGTTAATTGCTTAAGTAATTATTGTTAATGCGATCATCAATGCTACAAAGTTGTTGATTGTGACGTCATTATGGAGAGGATTGTTTGATTTGCCAGCGTAAGCAATTTTGAAATGTCGAAAGAATCACACTTGGAACTTAAATATATAGATAACCAAACCTCGGTATAAAGATTTTTGAGGACTTTTTTTCAGATAACCCCATAAGAAGAAATCAGGGGGTGATAAATCTAGCGAACGAGGGGCCCACAATCTCTAATTCGAAAGAGGACGTTATTTCGAACAGCTATTGTAACACCTAAAATTTGTCTAGTAAAACGAACACCTAAAGTTTGTCTTCCGATTGCCGGACTCGCATAAAAACTAAGCTTCGTGGGGTTTGATTTTCGTGCGACGAGGACGTAATTTCGGGTATATCCGGAGTTAACTAGAAACAAGCCTTTTCCGATTGGTTTAAACGGATGAGTCTGTGCATAATTTCCAATGGAGAGAGCTTTGAAAAAGATTCATAAATTTTTTTGTTCTAAACCATTTGTGTGCTACAAATTTCTGCATTGCCCTTGTACGTGAATTAGATGATGCGAGTTTCTGTAAAGACTTAACTGAATACGTTGCTCTATCCGCTGCCCAGGGATTATAATTAAATGAAGAAAACCTGAAAAGGTGACCCTATCCTCATCCCGAGATGCAAATTAAATAAAAATACAAGGGGTAGTTAGTAAAGGAATATGGTTTGCATTTTAGGCGTCCTGTTAGCCATTAGCAGAAGAATGGGAATACTGCAACGTTTTGGAGAGGCTACGGAATACCATTCGAAGGAAACACCCAGACCTACTGGGTTAGAGGGGTACTTTTTCATAAGGACAATGTTAGACTTCATGCGGCTAAGTTGAATTCAAAACAATGTTCAGGAGCAAGGCCAGGAAGTTTCTTGAACAGGCACCCAATAGCCCAGATCTAGCACCAAGTGATATCAATCCCTTTGTTCCGCTCAAAAACCATCTTGGCAGCCAGCGTTTTTTAAGGAGGTTGTAAGTGAAGTGGCTCAGGCAGCAAAGCCCAGTTTTCTATCGAGAAGGTATCGAAAGAACTGATACTTCGATGGGACAAATGCATCACATAAACAATGGTGGGATTTATTTTGTGAAATAAGAAGATAATAGCGTGCGTTTCACATTCTTATCCCATTCAGTATAGCCTATTTTAAATCGCCATTTGTGACTTACTGAGTTTCCCTCATAACTTTTAACACTTGTAAGAATTCGAATTGTATTGGTTGTCAGTGATGAACCTACGTGTCAAATTTGGAGTTGTTTGCACAACTGGAAGACGAAGAATTGATTGAAAAATTTGACGCAAACAAACAGATAAAGTCAAGTTGAATAAAAACGTTGCAAAAAGACCAGGCACTTTAAATTGGTATTATTTTACGTGATTTTAACAGTTGTTGCGGCATCGGTCGGACTTTTTAGAAACAGCCATTTTAACCTTGTGATTTATTGTAAAGACACGATAATCTAAACATCAGAAATATCAACCGTTTTGCACGTGCGTACAAGATGATGAAGGATGTCAAGAAACGTTTAAATGTCGATAATACAGCGCGAACACAGAAGATATAATTTGCCAACTGTCAATGCGGTAGCAGTAGCGTTTGAAGGCGACGTTGGAGAGCCAACCAACCACCATTTAAGCGAGATCTATGTATGGGGAACAACTTAACGTCGATTTTGAGTCCGAACTGTGATCCAATGACCTACCCGTTGCTGTGTCCTCTGGAGAAGGGACGAAACTCAGCATGTTAGCATTCTATTTCTACAAACTATACGAAAGGCCAGAACTGTTTAATCCGGTGTTGCAAGGTGGGAAAACTCACTCAGCAGTATACAGTATTGTGAACGCATTTTAAAAGTTGAAGGAGGCCGGCTAAAATCAGAAGACTTTGAGAAGGAGGCTTACCATTTGGCTTAATGGATTATTCAAAACCAGGCTGTTCAAAACTTTAATTTGAAAGCAGGAAAGGCCTGTGTTCTACCTACGTCATTCACCGGGAGCAAATGTGCATTGCAATAAAACTACCAGGATCTCTTCATCACACTTACATGCAATCCAAATTGAACTGAATTAACAAAACAGCTGGCTCCGTACGAAACTTCGATGCATAGACCCGACATCGTCGCGTCAGTCTTTGGTTAATATTGAGGGCATTTTTCGATAACCTGACTAAAAACTCGGTGAAAATAAGTAAAGAATGATCTAAAGAGGGTTTTTTCCCCACGCCAAACCTCAGATTTTTAAATAATTGATGAAAATAGGAAAGAAAATTCCACAGCCATAGGCGCAATTGGTTGGCGCTTCTGCACGGTGAGTAGAAGGTTCCTGGTTAGAACACAGGCTGTGGAATTTTCTTTCATATTTTCATCAATTATAAAAACTCGGTGCTGACGAAAGTGGTGACATGGTTGAACCTCAGTGAGTTCCAGAAAAGAGGTAATGAATTAGTTAAGACAAACCAATATAAAATAGAATGATTATCAAAGGCAATTATTTGAATGCATCCATTTCTTCCAAGAATACGTATAATCCTCAAAACATAGATTTCACAGGCTGTAAGCCTGCTTGCCTTGCCTCTAGTAAATTGGTATGGCGGAATGGTACATTCGCACAGGCCTACCACGAGATAATGATACGGAATCACAAAGAATTACGGGGCTGTGTTGGGAGTATGTTAGAAATGGCAACAGACAAGAACCAATATTTCGCGCAAACACAAATTTATAGTACCGCCACCCAATTTAATAGGTGATTCGAGGGGTTTGAAAATCTAAATTAAAATGTTTCTTCATAAAGCTAAGAGCGTATAAATTTAATGTAGCATCTACATTAATAATGCTAACTGTCATAATTGCAATATTAGTATCCACCTCCATGTTATCACTGACTGGTATGGTTGTTGGTGAATATTTCATTACCACACTGAACAACAATATTTAGATATCAGATATCGACACTTTAAGATGAATATACACTGAGTGGCCAGATTATTATGACCACCCCATCAGTACTTCGTTAGGTTACCTTCTGCCTTCAATACTGCGGCGATTCGCATTTACTCCACGAGATGTTGAAAGGTGATGCGAGGAATCTGACACCATGAATGCTGTTGTCTTGTGCTTTCTGGCCACAATCCGCTTCAAACCCCTTCAGTCTCTAATAGTGAGCTTCGACTTTCGGGCAATGTTGTGCTTCGCAGATGTCTTTCCCTGCTTCTCATAGGCTGTCATAACAGTCTTTGCTTGATGAATAAAAATTTGTTGTTGTGAAATTTGTTGTTTTGGGACCACCTGTCTGATGGCTCTTTCAACTTTCTCCACAAATGCTCAATTGGATTGAGATTTGGTCATTATGGGGGCCACCTATACTCTGTCCAATGAAAGAAAAACTGGGCGTGTCCAGTTAAATTACCAATTTCAATTGTTAAATATTGTTAATTTTACTTAGCAACAATGTCTAACAATTGAAATCGGAAATTTAATTAGACACGCCCAGTTTTTCTATCGTTGGATAGATAATAAGCCAGGTTCGTCGTCGTTCGTGGCGATCGCAACAATCTCGCCTTACTATCATTTTCAATTGTCGGATCAATATAGGGGTTAAAGCATACATTCAGCAAGAAAAAAAAATTTCAGCAAACAACGCACAGGAATTGTTTGTTCTTGAAACTATTTCTGCAAAATACGAGTAGCCTGGCATGCTGCATTGTCACGTTGGAAGAAGACATCTCCATTACGATACACCATCAACATGAATGCATGAACTTGATCAGCAAAGATACTTAGGTATATTCTGATATTCAGACGTTTTTCTACACAAATAAAGGACCCATATTATGCCAGGAAAATATGCCCCAAACCAGTGGCGGCTCTTAGCTAAAATTTCTGGGGGTGTTGCGTCAGAAAATTGTAATTTTTTCACGAACTAGGGAATAGCTAGTGACATTAAGCTTAAGGATCATGTAATATAGATGTATACGAATAGTATTAAAAAAAAGACATTATATTGGATTTTATCGATATCGAAAGTGAAACTGGGGGTGCTGCAGTGCCGCAGTGCCTATGGACGAGCCGCCACTGCCCCAAACCATGACTGCCCTCACGAGCTTGAACGATTTTACTCATGCTTTCATGCAGTTTCCGTCAAATTCTCATTCTGTTATCTGCATGATGCAACTGAAAACTTGGTTCATTAGACCACATGACTTTATTCTGATGCTCAACTGTCCAATCCTTGTGTTCTGTGCGAATTGGAGACGTTTCGTCTTGTTAACTGCAGATAGCGAAAGTTCCATACTACGCAGTGTATGGCGAACAGTGCGTTCAGAGATCACGTGAGAGGATCCCTGATAAAGATCTGCGGTAATTTGATACGCTGTTGCCCTTCTGTTGTCTTGTACCAGTCTTGCCACTCCTTTCTGCCCGAACAATGATGGCCACAACGGGCACGTTTAGATCCAGTTTTCCGGAGAGTCCAGTCTGTAACAATTTAATAGCAGCTACTCTTGAACATTTAACGAATGCAGCCGTTTTGCTGATATCAGCTCTATGGCTCCGAGCGCCAACAATCATCAAAGGCTGCTAAATCTCTTCGTTTACCGATAATCTTCTGAAACAAATCATTTCCAATGTCCATGTAAACAGGGGCGGCGCTAGCTTCTTCGGCGCCCCTATGCAGACTTATGCAAACCTCTAAAATATGCGCCTTTTCAACCTTGGTTGGCGCCCCATCCTACAATGCGCCCCCATGTGACGCTTACTTTGCTTACCGCTTTGCGCCGCCACTGGTGGTAAACAACCTGCTTGCCTATTTACACTAGTCCGGCTCTTTAGTAACTTCAGCGCGAAATCATAGCTTATTTGCCTACAAACAACAGGTGGTCATAATAATCTGGCCACTCAAGAGTGAACACTTCCTAGTATAGATCTCACTACACCATTGTACAAATTTTTAACAATACAAATATCATTGATATCAGCGTCGATCAGTCGTCTATAATTAGACCAGTCTGTCAGTATAGGTTCACATTCGTTAAGAGTTACATTTCAAAAAATTGCAAAAACGCCTACTCTCCTATAATAATACCATATTTATAATACCATATTTATAATACCATATTTATAATACCATATTTTTGAATAGTTTTATATTTGTTCTACACAGCATGAAATCTTTCACATAGGATTGATGAAAGTGATGAAGCTAAGATATCACACTTCTGTTACCTGGGTGCTTCAAGTCCTTCTCAAAACAAAATCTATCACAAACATTAGGCTAACACGAATATCCAAATTCATTGTTTAAGAATATAGAAGGAAATATGAATTCCGTATCCCAAACTGTCGCATATACAGGGCAAAATCAAAAGTGAAATGAGGGAAATGTCCAAAATTACTCCCCCCCCCCCCCTGGTGAGGGGGGTTGGGGGGCCCGGATAATTTTGAAATCTTAAATAGAAACCCCTATTTTTAATGGTATGTTCAGATTGTACGCAATATTCGAGAAATGTTTTATTCTTGGTGTTTTTTCAATTGATCCCACTCTTTTAGGAGGTAGAGGCCCTGAAAGTTTTGAACTTTTAAAGTTTGAACCCAGTTTTATCGACGCAGACAAAAAGATAGAGAGTGGGTCTTAGAGACATTTTTGTTTATTTTTTTTTTATTTTTATTTTTTAGAAATTCAGACGGTGGGGTTCTTAAACTATATATTGACCATTTTTTTATGGAAATGGGCTAAGCCTTGTTAGAGAAATTAATTTATTTTTTTTTTTGAAAAAATGAAGAAATGGCAGAAACATTCATTTCAAAACTCCAAGTAAAATATAAACGGCATGAAGAGTTTCCTCTTATGGAAAAATACAATTTTCTTTTTGACGTAGAATACGTCTTATGTTTCGATACTGGGATGCCACGCTTAAATCGTGAATGTCACGAAAAGTGTTGATCACGAAAACCTTAATAACGTCAAAACTATTGATAGAAAAATGAATGATATTGCATTCGATAGTATATATAACAAAGCATGCTTTAGACTTTCACCGACATCATGCTGACGTCATCAGCTGATGCAATCGAAGTACAGTTGTCAAAGGGAAATAATCCACACTAGAATTTTACTCTAAGTTTTATCGTTTCAATATTAATTTATTTTTAATAATTTAATATTAAATTTAGAATTAACATTATTAAGATTATTAAATTTAAATAATTATAATTAAAAAAGCTATTAAAACAACACATTAGCATGAAATGTAATATTAAACTCGTGTGGATTATTTCCTTTGGTTGACTGTACAAAGTTAAGTCAGGAAATCTGCCCTCTGGCGGAGATTAATTTAGTCTAGCTCCGGCTTCCTTTGTGATTGCAGGACATTTTAGGTGTCATTTGTTTTATCTTTTTGCGTTTTATAAAATAACTTAAAAATTAAACCTCAGTATTTAATCATATCTAAGATAACGGCCTTCGAATTGTTGAAATTTTGCAAAAATTACAGAATTTCCAAGTTTATGCATAATAACGCCAGAAAAATTATAGAAAACATCACAGGTAAACAGATCGAGAGATGGGGAATCCATGAAGATCCAGATGTCCGACGTTGAACGTCTACGGGCTCAGCTGGAACGACTGTAAGTTGAGTCGTGGCGACGCCAAAGTGAACAATAGCCCGATACGAATGACGCAAATAACATATCTCATGATAAAAACGTTTCAACATCGTGTGATAAAATCTAACCCATGGAGGTCTATAATGAGCCATAACCGTCAACATAAGCAGCATCTTCATCAATTGCGATTTATGTACGGAGCGATATACAGGTTCAGACATTTATCTTGAGACAACTGAATATCTCGGAAACTAAGCACTGTACGAAAAAATGTACAAAATTAAAAGTGAATTGTTTCGCGGGGGAAATTCATTAGTTAAAAAATTACCCCCCCCCCCCCTTGTGAGGGGGGCTGGGGTGAGGGGCTCTCTTTGAAATCTTAAATAGAAACCCCTATTTTTAATGGTATATTCAGATTGTATACAATATTTGAGAAATGTTTTATTATCATTTTATTATTGATCCAACTGTTTAGGAGATGAAGCCCTGAAACTGTGGAACTTTTAAAGTTTTGAAACCAATTTTATCGATGAAGACAAAGAGATAGAGAGTGGGTCTTTAAGAATCCGAAGTCAGAATTTAAAAAATTCAAAACTTTTGGGATAGCGGTCCTATGGAGGCACTTGTCTGTGTCTACTGAAAAATATTGGATTCTACATCAAAAAGAAAATTGTATTTTTCAATAAGAGGAAGCTCTTAATGCCGTTTATATTGTATTTGGAGCTTTGAAATAAATGTTTCTGCCATTTCTTCATTTTTTCAAAAAAAAAGTTAATTTCTCTAAAAAGGCTTAGCCCATTTCCATAAAAAATGGTCAATGTATG